>VWYH01004579.1:2471583-2810373 GCA_013399365.1 Pampusana beccarii | reverse complement strand
TATCATTAAAGATGCACTTTTCCGTTTGGAATCCTTATACCTAATGCTGTCCTTTTTTTTCTTTTTTTCTTTTTGTACCGTTGCACAGTACTGCATTACTTAAAAAAAAAAGAGAGAAGAAATAGAGATATATATTAATATATTTTAACAAGGAAGCCTATTTTCAATTTTCATCATTTATTTAAAAGTAGAGTCTTTGAATTTAATTCGAAATCTCCCTCCTGAAGAAAGGCAGGCAGGGAATGACATAACAAAACATGGCATTCTGTCTCTGTGCATTTTATTCCTTAATTTATTTTTTAAATATGCCTCCCTATAGTCTATTATGCTTAGTTTTCTCTTTTTAGCCTGCTCAAAATGATAATTTGCCCAGCCAAGATGGGTTACAAAAGATCAGAATAATTGTCTCTTGATTTTTGTTATAGCTCATTATTCTTATCATACATACACACACGCGTATACACACTCCAGCACGTGCATAATAAATAAGTATATTATGTATATGTACACACACTATTTATACATATGTATATTCACACTTATTCTTGTGCCAGGTTTTTCCCAATTAATTAAGAGTTGTTTTTCCAAAAAAGGGATACCAGTCATCCTAGCCATGTGAGTAATTTTCACTATTTTGAAGGCTGATCTTGATTCTGAATGTGTTTTCATCCTGCCCCTTTAAAATGAGGGTTCCCCTGCATAATAAAATCCTCATATTTAGCACTGATAATATATTCCCCTCTAGTGACCTGCTCCCAACAGCTGAAACAACATCTCCCAGCCCTGTTTGCTATTGATTGCAATGGCCTGCCCCGATTCCTCTGTTTGCTTGTTTGATTTATTTTCTTTCTTTTTCTCTTTACTTTTTTTTTCACCTAGGAAAATGAATTGGCATTAATGTTTGGGCATTTCACTCGCTGCTTAAAAACAAACCAACAACAACAACAAAAAAAACCCAAGCATTTTTCAGCTGCACGAGTCAAGGAGAAAGGATGCAGGGAGAAAGACGCATGTGCAGTGAGATCGGCCCTTGGCCATCAATATTGCAGATGAGAACAATAAATATGTGCCGACACACACCAGCAAAATGTGGGTACACGTATTTATCACAGGGTCCTTCTTCTTTTCCACTGGATCATGCATGCTCATGTGCTCCAGCCTAGATCTTTAAATTCTTCCCCCCACAATGTTCGAGGAACAGCCTGGGGAAAACATGAATATCCCAACACAGAATTATGGTTTGATGCAAAAGAATGAAACTACTGGACTGTTTGACTGCTGGCATAGTGGGGAATTTGCTCTCAGGAATCTATCAATCAGACCTCTTTTTAATTTTAGCTGGTGAAGAATGTTTCCTTTAGGTACCAGATGCTAATGTCACATCATGAATGAAACCATTTCTGCAAATTGAATAATGTCATTTGCGTTCACTCATTCAAAATAACATTGAAAAGTGGCAACGCTGCTCTGTGTTAAAGTAAAAGGTCATATTTCCAGGCAAAAGAGAGTGTCTGTTTGGGTATCCAAGCTGTGATAAAACAACGGGATTTGGATTCTGATAGAGGTCTTTAATATACATGTTAAATAAGTGTATCATTAGGCCAAAAATAATTTTAAAACCTATGTAATTTTGGTTTCTAACTAATGGCAATCAACAACCTACAGCATCCTCATCACGTAACACAGAACTTAACGTTGGGTCAGATTCACTTTATAGGGGGGGTGGGTGAATTTGGAATAAACTGCCTGCGAGTGTGTTGTTGCTTTTCACTTGCAGAGATCACTTAGAAAATCTTTAATTGTTTATTTTGCCTTTTTGGGGATTTAACCCTTGTGTGCTCGGTTTGACATCCCAGCCACAGGTGGACTTCAAGATGCAGGAAGAGATAGTGGTTTATACCATGTCAAAATAAACCTATTGAAATTAGAGACACCTCAGGCATGTGCAAACCAAGGTGGGTTTTACTCTGACTGCTGCGGGTTTAATATTTCAGTTCAGCACATGGAGTGTTGGTGTGCCTGGGAATTTGGGGAGAACAGGTCTCCCCTGCCTGCACCAGCCCCAAACAAAACATCATCCTCTCTCCCTATTATATTAATGGATTTTATGCTACTTTAAAAATTATGCCATTTTCAAACATGAATACATTTCAGTGTCAGACTCTAGTACCCAAATATAAACGTCAAGACCTCTGTACATCTCTGGCATGTAGGAACTAATTTAATCATCTCGGTGAAGCGATTTCAGTTCAGACAATCACTTGGTTCAAGTGGAAGGGTTATGAAGGAGGAGGGTGTTTACACATTATTTAGGGTCACACTTTTTTATAAAAAGAAAACCAAGACGGGAATTTGTTCACAAGTGGAAATTCCCAGACCCTGCCCAGCTGATGGAAACTGGGGTAATCGTATCTCAGGTTCGGAAAAATGAAAATACTACATTTTCATTTACTGGGGGGAGAAAGTGATGGGGAATGATTTTTTTTTTCTCCTGTGGCTGGATAAAAAAAGGACAATTTTGTGAAATACAGGACGTCTGGTCACTTTGCGCTGTGTCACCCACACACATGGGTAAAGCAAACGTGGGAGCAAAACCAGTTGCAGTTTCACATCTGGACCACGGGCCTCCTTCTAAAATTCAGCTTAGATGGTTTCATTTCTCCTTTTTACGTATCACATTTAGAAAAAGGCAAAGGCAGCGCGGGCTGTATTTTTTCTGAGAGATAACTGCTAAACAGGAGCAGCAGAAGGAGCTTATTCTCTATACGGGCTGGCTACCCACAGCAATCACGTTGCTCAAATATAACCCATGTCTTCAATCGGTCCTAGGAGGAAGCGCAGTTTGCACGGGAGCTGATCCAGCTCTCGATGAAGTCGCCGGGAATAAGCACAGATTTGGCGCTGATCACATTCGCCTGTCTTGAATTTCAAACTTTTAGCCCTAATTCTGTCTTCACGACTCACAGGGTCAAAAAGTCCGAGCTAAAATAATTTTGCTACTGTTTCAAGTGCCCCCAAACAAAACAAACTAAAAGAGTAATCAGAAGTGCAATCTATTTTGGAGAGCTTTGGTGAAAGGGGCTTAATTTGTTGGATTACTTGTTGCAATTAGATCCAGTATAGATGATATCAAATTATATTAATAGCTGTACCATTTTGTAAGTGTTAGTATGAAAACTGCCCAGCCTTGATAATGAAAATATGCACAAGCGAGCTTTGTAAAACAATCAAAAATCAATCCGATGTGTCAAGCTGAACATATCAATGAAATAGTTTGCAGTCAGAGGGTTTTCTTACGAAGTGCTGTCAACAGTCATCGCTACACTTGTCTGATCCATCCAGCTCCGCTAAGTGGAAAGATTTCTCTTTTTTTTTTTTTTTTTAACCCAGTAGAAGAAAAACAGGAAAATGTAAGCCACGGTAATTCATCTCAAGTATCCTGAAGGACAATTAGTAACAAAGGCGAGCAGTGGTAAGCCTGCTCTTTGGTGTGGTTTGGAGATCCGGGGCTGTAATTATTGAGCCATCCTGCTGAAGAGCACAATCGATGCTTGACGGCTGCATGGCAGAGCGCCGGTGCGAGGGCTTGAGCTCTTGTGTAAATGAAACGTCAGGCTGGGGGAAAAGGGGACCATTGTGTTTACCCGCACTTTGATTAGCTTTTAGCGAACAATGAATTTGCAATTGACGCAAGACACTTTAATGGTGTCGTCGGGATCGTTCTTAATAGGAGGTTGGGGTGATGGACAGGGTAGGGGAGGAAGGCGCTGGTGAGGAGGATGAATTTCCCGCACGCCGTGCAGGTGTGAGGGACAAGTGTGCTCACATCCAGCCCCAGTCCCCAGCCACAAGGCTTTTCCCGGCTGGATCGGGGTCCTGAGCACTGGCAGATTGTGCTGGAAGCATCCACCTGGGATCTGAGCATCAGGACCACGGCACAGTCCTGCCAGGCTTCATGACTGGCTGGGCAGGTGACACGTTTTTACACCCAGCGACACATTTTTCTGCCCAAAGGTCCTCAAGCCACCTCCCTCTTGCTCCCTCGAGCACGGCTTGTCCTCACTTATAACCTCAGGGTCTGTCCTTCTCCCTCTTCCATTATATTTGAACCCTTTCCCCCCACCTCTGTCAAAAATAAGTTCCTCCCTTGCAACACCAAGCTCAAGTTTTCAGCCTTCCCTTTAAACTCCTGCCTAACTTCTCACAGACGCATGTCTATTCTTGTCATGTCTTATTTCCTTCTTTCACAGCAGAAATATTTACCGAACTGTTCTTCAAACCTGCTGATAAATATTCCAGGCTCGGACCATGTGGTTAAGCAGGGAAGGGACAGGTAAACCCAGTGCCTTGTTTCCAGCTGCACGCCAGAAAAGCAAACTTGTGCTGCCAATGTATATGCTAAAATTCACTTTTTGCCTGTGTGCAGACTGTAATGCTCATCCCTTCAGGAAAGGAGGAATATCAAGGTAAATAAATACCTGTAGAATACACATTACTTTGTGTTTATTTTTATTGCAGGGGTGTCAAACTGCCCCAGTGAATGAAGCAGCCCTGGCTGTGCTAAGCCTGGGGAAGATAAGTGACAACAGGAATATCCAAATGTTTTGGGAATGCATTTTCCTCACTCAGGCCTCATTTAAATACACTTTTGCAGCCAACCTGTTCAGCTTTAATCTCCCCATAAGAAGATTAAGCACACCCTACCCAGACCCCACTGACACTGTAGCTGGTACATGAGATGCCCAGCTCCTGCCCTTCAGCTCGGATGAAGAGTTTGGTCCCGTATTTCTTCCTCCAGCCACAGCAACTGCTCATCTATTAAGCAAAGCAAAGCTGGACGCCTGTAAGCTGCTCGGGGCAGGCACCGTGCCTTCCCTGCAAATCACCGCAACGCACCGCCTCAGTGGAACGCAAACTCTGCAGATGTAATTGATTAGTAACTATCAGCTAATTACAGAGTAATCACATGATTATTTTTGCTTTGCAAACTGAATAGTTGTCATGAGATTGAATAATTGTGCGGGGCAATTTTACATGCAGGCACATAGTAAAGCTGAGTAAAACCAGGTAATCTAAGGGCTGCATACAGCAGGTAGGATTATTTTATTTCTATAACTTTTAAGTCCAGTGTGCACATCATTGCATTGTGTACTTGTAAAAGGATGTTTGGATCCTGTGGGACAAATGCTCCCACAGAAGAGGACTGTGTTTTCTAACTGAAATAGAAATCTGAATGCTTCCCTTGCCAGGGAATCCTAAAGCTTCCTACATCTCAGGATTCTTGCAAAAATCACTGGAACTACTAAAATAGGACTGACTAGTGGAAAAAACCCCATACTTCAGTGATTTAGAAAAAATAATATAAAGAACCAACATATGTCTCAATTAAAAAAATGTTTCTATCAATTTAGGTTTGGCATTAGAAGACACATTTCTACATGAGTTAAAAGCTAGCAGAACATACACGGGAATATTTTTTGCTTTTATCCAGGAAAAGTTAATACAAGAAAAAAATGCCATAAGCAAATTAATGGATGTACAGGAGGATGGTCCAGCTCCTCAGCTGATGGAACTAAACCTCCATCATTTGTAGCAAAGGAGATGCAGGGATTTAGCCCAGCTGAGGCTCCAGCTCAGACTATGGAAATACTGGGCACTAACTGGGAAGGAAGGAACCTGGAGTATTAAGACTTTGTCTCTTTATATTTCTTTAGGAAATAATGAAGGAGACATATGTAAAATACCAAAATTTTGAGTGAAACTGAAAGCTCATACACACTCACTGATCTGAATTTAGAAGAACACGGTCACTTCTCAATAATTTTCAAAATGCCCCCTGTTACCCCCACACCATGTATTTCAGTGTGCACCAGCTAAACTTGCTTTAGTTTCAAGGTGTAGATTTTTGTAACTGGAAAATATAGATATCATGCGAACTCTTTTTTTAATATGTCTGCATTTTCAAATCTCAGTGGTTAAACTAAGAAATGCGTTAGAAGTAGAAAGGAAAGGTTGAAAGCTCTAAGTGAGAGAAAAAAAAGGAAAAATCAGGGTCACCTGGTTACAGTCAGACAAAAGGCACATTTCAAAAAATGTACCCTGTAATTTAGTCAAAATGGAAAGGATGGGGAAAAGGTCAATATTGTTTTAAATGAGACTAACAGCTTCCTTTATGTAATGGGTGAACTCCAGTGTGTTTCCGGATGATTGGCAATTTAGCTGCTTGGGGGAAAAAAAAAAGGTTAAACTTATCAGCACACAAAAGTGCCAGCAATTTATTTCTGTCACTTTCCTACAAATTAATCTATTTTAAGGCATTCTGGACCTCATCAGCAAGCCCAGGTGTGGTTAGGAATGAGGGTCATCACCAGGTCCACGTGCACCAGGGGCGACGTGACAGCAGCCCTGGGAGGCGGCAGCCACACAAAGGGGTGGAAGATGCATCAGATGAGAAGAAAGCGAAGGCTTGCAGTTACAAAAAGGAAAATAAACACTCAACACTTTCCCAAATGAGCAAGGTTTGGTCAGCCCGAACACTAAGGTGAACCCTGAGGTCTGATGCTCTGCAGGGAGCATCAAGGGAGGGAGGTGCAAGGGGTGAATACTCCAGGGGTGTGAGCTGGCATAGCTCTGCTACATGCAAAAATATTTAAGGACCTGGGTTCCTGCACTGAACAACCCCTAATTTCAGATGCAAATGGTTTGGACAAGCAGAAAGAAGCACATCTCTAACTCTCACACACCTTTGCTCGTCCAGTTTGGAAACGTTGTCATACACATGCAGGTAACTGGGTTTCTTAGGCTGTAATCCCCGGAGACAGCAGGGAGAAAACGCCTTTTGCAGCCCCAGCATCTGTCTGCTCTGCTGTCTGTCCGTCTGTGGTGCCGAACGTGTGTTTATAGCTTCAGAGAGAAGCACAAGGTTGGGGTCCCATCAGCGGTGACAGCCTCCAGCAAAGGGGTGGCACACAGCTTCAATGTGTGCCCAAGTAGGGAGGTTTCCCCATCATTATATTTTTTACAGAGCAGCTATTGCTCAATCCTCATTGATCTTTCCTGGCTTGGCTTTAAGCTGCGTCCTTCACCTGTGGGGTGTTGGGGTGGAGGGACGAAGCGAGACAGAAGAAGGGATGGAAGAGAGATGGTGGGCAGCGGGAGCTGGGAAAGGCTCCTGGCGTTGCAGCTGCATAGAAATGGGCTGGAAACACTGGAGAATGGTAAAGACGGAGCCAGGGAGGTGGAAGAGCAGGAGGGAGTGCTCAAATCCACCTCCTAGAGCCCCCGAAAGGCACAGTTCCCCACAGGGGGGAAGGCAAGAGCCAGAGCAGAAAAGTAACACCTTTTTATCATCAGCTTATATGAGAGACATGGGCTTCTACAAGAGACACCGGCTTAAATGAGACCTTTAGCATGAACATTTTCAAACAACAGTTGGTCTTTCCTTTCCATGCTAATTACAGCTTTTCCGAAAGACCAGGGCAGGGCCTCCTGTCACCCCGAGTGTCTTGGGGCTGGGCAAGGCTCCTGGCGCAGCGCTCTGCAATTTCCACAGAAAATAGCATAATTAATTTAAACATAATAGCTACAGTTTTCAAGAGGACCAACATGAAAGGCCAGGGGCTGGAGGGTCCCGTACCGTTGTGGCCAGAAGTTTTCACGGTAAAGATGCTGAGAAGTTTGGTAGCACTGATCTTCACAGCAAGGTGCTCAGATCTCTGAAAAATGGGTATTCTGTGCCACCTCTGGATGGGAACATTAATGGTTTTGCTCTAGATCACTCAGTCTCACGGTTGATAAAGCTTTTAACTGTAGCAGTGCTTTTCCCTTTAGAATACACCAGGTAGATATAGTAGCATCTTTCAATATCTGGATATTTTTTTAGTGTCGATTTTAAATACAAGGATGCTTGACTGGCTGCTCTATACCGTGACAAAGCTCTTAATGATTCTTCCAGATACATCCACAGGTGAATCTGACAGTGAACTAATCAGCAAAACATGCTTGACACACTGATATTTTGACCTTTAGGATTTCCGTGAACATTTATGGGCCCTTTTTCCCTTTCTAACCATTTAAAACATCACTATCAATGGGCCTCCTTCATACCCATATTACTCTACAGCTAGACACTGCCCAATAGCAAAATATTGACCTCAAATTAGCTGCATAGACTCCTGTAAAACTTAAAGGAGTATGATTTCAATTCAGATCATTAAAACATTTAAATTATTTCTGCTTGATCCTTAATACTTGTTTTCTTGAATACCTGAAATACCTGTTTTCACCTGCTATAGACACCATTACTGCCATCACCTCTTGTGATAAGACATTTACTTTTGTGAATACACCCATAGATGATCAAGAAAACCAGACTGAAAATATAAGTCATTTGCAAGCAGTGGAGGGAGCCTTTAAAATTGAACTTTTAGATCTAGTTAACACAGCTTAATTATCTTTTAATAAAAATAGTAGTCATAATAAGAATAAAATTTTGTGAAAGCAGCATCACGAGGAACGGGCTGCAGATTTCCAGCCAAGTTTTCAGGGTCAGGTAAAGTGCCTGGTGTAGGAATAAATCAGAAAGGCTGAACTTTCACTTGCTCTTTTTTTCCCTCTGGTATGAGACAGTCAGGTGGCAGCTCATGTTAGCAAAACATTAACTTGCAGAGGCCTTTAATAACAGCTTTCAGTGATCCTAGAAATGCTAAGAGGGCCAATTTTGTAGTCTAGGGTATTTGAATCAGTAGCTTTTCATATTGCAGCTGAGACATAAATAGCCATTGTATCTGCTGAAATTATTTTGATCAACTTATGTATTCACCAAGTGGTGTCACTACCACCGTTCTCGCCATCGCAGGGCTGGAGGAGCTAAGATTCGAGGAACTTGACAGGATAATTAAGTATGAAAGCAGACTGGATTTAGCAGGACCCCAGTGAGTCAACAATCCTGATTGTTTCATCATCTCGGCTTTGTGCTGTTCATATCTTATCAGATTAGATAACAATCTGGTATAGCTATGAGTTGAATTACCATGTTGAACTGCACAGTTAGACCACATGAAAAACATCAATACACATTTAAATAATCCCGTTTTCAAACTCAGATAAGAAATGGCCAACCTCTACAAATCAAAGGCATATCCTCAGGCTAAAATAAAGAGTGTTCTGATTACCTATTCAGTTATATCAAAGTGCAACAATCAAATGCTATTGCCAATATGACGCAAAGGGTCTTATAGCAGAGCAGTAGCATGACTGCCTCGCAACAGCAAATTTCAGAGCTAAAATTCACGAGTGGAGAATTTCAAGGGTGAGGAAAGGATGTAGCCAGGTAGCTCACACAGAGCTGAATGTTTTTGTTGTCTCAGATCCTCCTCCTTCACATTCTTCCTTGCAGCCCTCACAGGGCTCTTGTTCTCAGCCTCTGGTGCCAAAGCTTGGAGGCTCTCCAGGTCTCCCCCTTTTCCTGAGCTCTTCATTGCCCTCCCTGAACACAGAGTCTCTGTCACCAGCCCGTGGATACAGGACCTCTTGTTCCTCCTGCCCTGTCTTCCCAAAATGACCTACGCTCTCCCAGAAATCCCATTTTACAGGCTTTTCTACTGGAGACTCCCCACCCTCTCCCCACTTTCACCCACAGATGCAGGTGGCCAGATGTGACCTCCCTGGAGGTGGCCAGGCCATGGTAGCTGTAGGAGCTTTTCCTGCAGCATCTCTGGAGAAGGGGTGATGGGTCACAACCTTGAAGGATCTGGCTAACCTGTGAGAGCACGTGCAAGGAGCCATGGAGACCTCCCCTTTGAGACCTCCCACTCTTTTCTGCTCTTCTTGTCTCTAACAATATGAGAACCAATCAGACTTTCTACTTGCATGAATACAAATTTTCCCAAGTTGCCCTGTCTTTAAAAGGCTCTCATTAAAAAGATCACTCTCTTTTCTTATTCCGTGACTTTGATCTCATGATCTCATATTTCCCATTCTAAGTAGTGCCGTGGCACACGTAATGTCTTATCTTTAACAAGGGATGGAGGACTTGAAGGGCCGTGCTGTTCCAGCAGATTCATACGGCTGGGAAATGTATTAATGGAAATGAAATGATTTCTGATCTGTCCTGGGCTGAGAAGAGAATTAAGCCTGGAGAAGTTAAGTTTGAAACTAATATGTGGCCCTTTTAATTACAGTCACAGTTTCTACCACCCTGCCAGATTCTGGTATGGCATGAATCTCGTTGAGATTCTGCATTAAGAATCCTACTGCTGAGAATTAATATCGAACTAAATAGAAATTAATCAGGAATCGATTTTCGTTAAGTACTACCAGTCATTCCCCTTCCTTCTCCTTTCCCCGCCCCTCACACATTATCCTCTGATCTTTTATGCAGCTATTTGCAAACTAACCATTAGTTGTCAGTCTCCAGCCACGCACCGAGCTGGCAGGCGGAGGATCCCGCGGTTGCTCCGTCAGCGATCCAGCTCCGGTGCAGCCACCGGCATGGTCGCAGGAGCATGGGGAGCCCACACGAGGACACGCGTGACCCACCAGAGCAGGGAACCACTGTCGTTAATCAAGGATAACTGGAAATACCCGAATAACAGTCCCAAAACTGAGCTCCTCTCTTCCTGCTCTGCTTCCAGCTGATGTGCAATGAGCTGATTTCCAGCTGTGGCACCAAAACTTGTCATGGCGTTGCCAGGGTGGAGGGACTGGCACATGGCAAAGCAGTGTCGTGCTGTGGGAGGCTTCTACACTTTAGTTTTCATCAGTGGAAAGAGTTGGGGGAGGAAAGGGGCATTAGCAATTTTTTCACACATTTGGCCAATTATTTTCAAAGTTTCCTTTGCTGAAAATACTTTTCAATCATGACATTCTGAGAGAAAACAGTGAAGCATATATTTCCCACAAGCGTTTAGATTTCACTAAAATAGCCCATTGCATTTTAGATACTTTTCTCTCGGCTGGGTTTGCTCAGAAGCTCTTTGGCAGCAGATTAGGTCCCACAGCAAAAAATATCTGCACATTTCCAGAGTAAATGGAAGCTGGCTTGGCAATGTGCATCATCCTCTTGCTGGAATGGCCGGTCTGCAAGATGCAGGTTTGGATGGTAATAAAAATGGGCTGTGGATTTTCAGGGACCCATCTTGAAAAAGAGGTTGCTGTAGACTAATAGGAAAGTGTCAGAGTGAAAATACCTTCTGTGTGCTGATGCTGGAAGAATATGCGTGAATAAACCATAACTTGATCTGTTAAACTGTTATTTGTTCATGGCTTACATACCCTTCAGGATGTGGTTCATCTGACCAGGAATGGTCAGAGAATGATTTCCCCCAAGGGGCACAGTGTAAGCTTGGAGAATAATTGATTTTTTGAATGGTGGCCAAATGGCAGGGATGTGTGCATGTGTGCTTCACTTTGGGTCAAATGGAGCACGTTGTTCAATCCAAAATAAAACATCTGATCCCTAAACCTTCCTTTAAAATAAAATTTAGCCAGAGCTGAAAAGACAAGATGATTTAGAAATTTTGGAAGTATATAATGTAGGAAATTTCTAAAATAATTTCTATTTAAGTGTTTTCACCTTTGCCAGCTAAAATGATTTATGAATTCAAACCATATTTAGTGAATAGTTTTGATTTATGTTGGATCTGACTTAAAGTGACTAAACCATCCATCCAGTGCGTTCTCTGGGATAGTCAGTTGCAATGGTGATTGGAGAAAAACCTGAACCCAAAAGTTATAATTGGGGATAGTGGCATTTCAAACCCACTGGATTTCCAAGGACAGAGGAGGAGGAGTTCAGCTCCTGGCTCCGCGTAACTCAGAGGGTTTCCCTCACGATGCTTCCAGAGCAGATACTGGGAGCTCTGCTCAGCAGCATGTGAAGTCCCAGCCCTTCCTTCTCATCTCTTTTATGGGTGTTGGCACCGTAAACCAACATTTTCTCTTACAACTTTCCTGTGTCCCTTACACGACGCAGATGCAATGGCAAGAGATCAATCAAACCCTCTGTTATTGCTTTTTTCCCCAAGATTTCACTGATGTCCTTGTCCAAAGTGGTGGCCCCAGGAGATGGCACAGCACCCCTGAAGTCTCACAGGTGGGGTTTTAGGATGATCTCAAGGGTCTTTTCCAACCTAAATTGTTCTCTACGTTGGAGAATTTGGCTGTGCAGCTCCTTTGGACTGTTAGACCTCGTTATATTCCCCAGGACTCCTATGCGCTCAGGTTAGAGAGACATTTCCAAACAAGGGGCAAGATAGCAAGGAGAAAATTGTGGATGAGAAGTAGAGGGGTGTTTGTTCATTTGTTTGTTTGTTTCTCATTTAAAAATGTATTGATATATACATTGACGAGCTAAACCGACAAGCTGTGCTTGAGAAAGGAGTAATTGCATCTTTAATAATATTAAACCTGACACCTGCCTTGGCCGATAACACGCAGTCCTGACACTACTTAGCTAACAATTAGGGCACATGAAAAGGATGAAGGGAAAACCAGTATTAAATTGAATCTGCATTTTAAAGAACACAAAAATAAAAAGAAAGACTGTTAATTGTCTAACACTTTGTTAATTCAATCAGGCACGCAATTTAAAAATAGCTTTGCTTTTTCACTGAAAGAGGAATTAATTACAATTTCTTCCTGAATCCCATATAGGAGAAAAAATATTTAGGACAGTCACAGTGCTCTTAGAAAGGCTGTTTATTAATAAAAGCAGAAAACCCCAATGCTAATTGGTATCATAAGCACAATTAGAATAAGATGTTGTCCTCCATTTGAAAAAGAACAGAGAGCTACATAGCTGAAGGATATTATTGCAAAATGATAAATTGTTCAAAGGCACGAGTAAAAAAGAAGGTCTTTTCTTTAATGGTAAAATGCCATGTTATCTTGTTTAAATGGCATAACTTTGCAAAAGACGCCGTAACATTTCAACCTTTTAAAATGTCAGTATTAAAAAATACATATCACAAATAGCTTCTTTATAGACTTCCTTTTTTTTCTTTCCTTTTTTTTCTTTCTTTTTTTTAATTTTTTTTTTCTCAAGGGCTTATGTAGAACTTGCAACTTCAAATGAAAAAGGAAAGGAAACAGCAAAGATGGTTCAAGGTGATCTTGAGTCTTGCAAAACGTAGATTTAGAAGCAAATTTGGCTTTGCAGGGTTTCTTTCCCTCTGTGTGCATGTTTGTCTGTGTTTTAAATAAAAAACACCTCCATCCTGCCAGCTGGGTGGATATTGTCTCTACACTGAGGGCCTGAGATGGGAGGTCCTCACTCTGCTGAGCTCTTTCCCATCTTGATTATACAGAACGCCAGTGTAATGACACCGGGTGGGATGCCGACCTACACAAAGGTGCCAGGAGGTTGGGGTTATATATTTATTTCTTGGAAGGGCACCTTAATCATCATCACCATGCTGCTTACCCGCTTTTCTCTCTTTTTTTTTTTTCTTTTTTTAATCTTTGCAGTCACACTTGGGTTTCTTCAGGGAAATAAATCTGTGGTTCAGTGTAACGAGAAAAAATTATTTTTGCTCAGTTCGCTGCCTGAACATGGTGAGACACTTTATGATCACCTGTTTCTAGCAACAACAGTGACAAAAAAACAAAGGGGGGAAGAAAAGGGACAGTAAAAATCCCTCATGCAAGTGTTAGAAGCTGACTGGATGACGGAACCTCCCTGTTGGCTCAACAGATGGGTGAACGTGAAGAAGTTTCTCAGGATTAACCGGGGGCAGGTTGAGTCCATGGTTTTCAGTGGGATTTGCTGTTCTCGATTTCTAGATTTGTTCCAGCTACCTAGTGAAATGGATCCCTTAAAATATTTTTTTTGGTAGAAACTCTTCTCCTGCTCACCCAGGAGTTTCTCAGTTGATTTAAACGGGGTCACGACTGCGGTTTGGCTGCGGCATCTTGCTGGTGTAGGATTAAAAATAAAAGGGAGATGGGAGCTCCCCTCAGCTTTGGTTTCTTAAGTTTGATGGGGGTGACTGCAGTGAAGCGGGGAAGTTGGAGCTGCCACGCTTGGTTCTGGCCGCGTAAACTCGGATTTCAGCCCTGCACACTGAGCAGCACTATTTTCTGTGAGCTTTCACTTACGGAAAACAACAACGACAAGAAGAACCTCAAACCAGGAGTTTTGATGCAGTTACAGCTGGAATATTCTGCAAATAATCCATCAACACGTGTATCTAAATGTATGTGCATGCATACATACATATACACACACAAATATACACATACACTCATACAGATATATATGTATATACACATATACAGTTCCCTAATTTAACACTACACAGAAAACCCCATGCTACTGTTAGACCAGGTATCTGAGGACACAAACGACTATAATTTAGCTTTATCTGTGGGGCTTTTTGCAGTATACCATCGCACCTCTATCAAATAATCAATGGCATTGAATAGGTAAAACAGAAGAATATGCCTTTCTCTCTATATAAATAACATGTTATATCTATATGTATAAATAGATTATTTACAAAGTATTTCTGCAAATATAGTGACAGTTCATCATATTGAAGGTGCGGTAGTTTGGTTAAAATGACACTGTTGAGCCCCTAGGGTCTCTTTTAATAAATATATTTTTGGCTTCTGCCTTCTGGAAATCTGCACCAGGCTTTGAAACTCCTGAAAAATTGATTTGCTTTTTTATTGCTGCTTAGCCCGCACTACAGGCTGGACATATTTTCTTCTTTTAATTGAATCTGCCCGTTACACCACACAAGTGCCAGGACATCAATTTAATATCTAGATTTTTTGTGAGCTTTCAAACACACACAAAAAACTTATTTAATATGGTTGGATGTTTCTATTTGGCTCCTCAGAGTTCTGATTTGTATATTAGCATTGCAGTAGCTGTCCAAGTTGTGTGATATTCCTTGGGAGAAAAAGATATAACACACTAGAGGATATTTTTTTTTTTTTGCTGTTGCTTTCCTGCTATAGCTTATCTTCTTAACAAAGCCGGGACTACAGTGGGTTTCACAACCTGAGTAAAAGCACTTTATCTGAGAGACACAGCAATGGGTAAGAACTGAGAGAAGATAAACATCCCCACATCAAGAGGCGCCGCAGGAGAGTGGAGCAGCACAGAGGGACGTGCCAAGGCTCTCCAGAGCAGCTGGGGGGTCTCCGGCACCAAAGGGGGATTCTGCCCTTCACCGCTGCGATAATTGTCTCTGGGACAAGTGCTTGCCTTGCAAAAGTTAAAATCATGCTTACAAAAAAAGAAAAAAAAAAGACAAACGAGCAACCTAATAAAACCCCAGAGAGGCCAAAGTGACTGATCTTGATTCTCAAATAAGGCTGGGAGTAGTGTTGTTTTGCAATAAGCGCGGATGGTTGCGAAGCAGCAGCTCGTGCAACATCGAGGGCAAACAGGGATGAACGGGGAACCTCAGGAACAAGAGCTGCTTAGTTCCATGCACGAGGTTTGCATTGGGTTTAGAGCAGTGATTGCACCCCTCATGCCTTCAGGTCCCCAGATAACCGTCCTGGTGACAGAGTGGGGCAGGACCGGGCAGCTGCATGTGTTCTATATCAACTGTAAAAACTTCACCTACATGAATGAATTAAACCTCTTGATTCACTTGTTGGAAAAGGAAGAAATAAGCGGTATGAGACAAATGGAACTTAAGATATTGTCTACAATAATTTCCCTTTTCGTAATTGATGTAGTTACTTCCTTGAAAATTCCTTATGCAACAGGCATGCTGGAAGGGTGCAAAGCAAGATTTACATTGCTCGTAGTTTGATTGAATCTAGAAAATTACCAGGGCAAAGAAGATTGGTGTGCACAGAGTTAGACCAACAGAAGCTTCTCTGCTGCTCAGAGAGGCTCTAGCCATTTGCTCCCACTCCTAATTCCGGAGCACTGCCCACGTCTCCTGAATCCAATCCTTTATTTTACTCACTGAATTATTATTTCAAGGTTTTGCCCATCATCTGTTGAACAGGAGCAGGACAATACCTCAGAGAAGCCGCTTTACAGGCTGTGCAGTAGTGTGGCTCTGAGATTGCCATCTGGGTTTAGGACAAATAACCCAATATCAAGAAAAACTTTGTTTAAAATATTTTGGGGTTATTCTGCTATCATGCAAGCCCACTAATTGTACTGGGGCAAAAAAGAGATATGCATGCTACAGCTGAGTCCTTGTGTAATTAAGGTCAAGCAGTTGTACACCAGTGCACTCAATTAGTATTAAGGAGTTTCCACTTGTGTGTTACTTTGATGTAAACCCTTTTCCCCACTGTATCATATAAAATCTCAGCTTCATCTGACTGTCTGCTCCCAAACCCGGAACAATGCAGGGTCTACAGTCCCAGAGAGAAAAAAAAAATTACACATTAAATGAATCTCAGAAATAAATACAAATGCCAGAGTCATTCCAATAGGGTTGTATCATGTGCCAGTGATATGGGCAAGGAGGAGGCAGCCCTGGAGCAAATACTATTCATTATTATTGACGAATATTCTCAGGAGAAACAGAGGATGTTGCTTAATGGCTCGATCTAATATGCCATCAGGGAAGAGGGGAAAAAATAGCGTGAAAGATATCCTCAGACGCAAAAGCTAAGGAATCTTCTGAGCTGTGGCTGGTCCTTTAATTACCCATGCTGTGAGGGAGGAACGCACAAAGAAGAAGATGGCTTCAGTGAAAATCCTTTGAGATGAAGTCCTTTTACGAAGGCACTCTACTTTTTAAATCTGTAATAATGTCACCTGGAGGTTAGCTTTTTTGTTAGGACTTAGAGTCGCAGGAACATTTAACACACACTTGTGCATCTAATTTGCCATGCAACGGGTATAACTACATGTGCCAGCTGGGGAGGTGCAGGAAAGAATGGGTATATTTGTGTAAGGAATTATTAGGTTTGTAGAGAGCATCAGAAAAAAGATGGGAAAAAGAAAGGGTTGGAAGAAGATCTGGGTCTGGCATGGAGTAGATAATGTGCAAGACAAAATCAAGGATGATCAGAGAAGCTTTGGAGAAAGCAACACTTGTGGCCAACAGACCCACAGACATGCTGCTCTTTTGCAAAATTAGAGATTTTTTTCTGACAAGCTGTACAGATGACAGTGAGAGCAAAGCCAGATGATGCAAAACTTTAGTGGCTGGTCAGGCAGGTTCAGAAGTGCCCAGTGGTACCTGCTCACCCACTGCCTGCCCTTCTAAATCCTGCAAACAGTGCATCCCGTTGCAAGAGAAACCCTGAGTTATCTACAGTGTCTCTGCAACATCTCTGTAGGATGTTTCCCCAACTCATCTCTGCTGCCTGTGTGGACTTGCAAGCTCAGGGAACCAGGAATTCCCCCATCACAGCCTCCCGCATCCCTTTGCCCTGAGTGGGGATGCAGAAAGTGCCCTGTGTCCTGCTGGGGAGCAGTGGGGCTCCCGGGGGACCTTGCAGTGGGCGCCGGGGATGCTCTGCCACCTGTACACAGGGCTCTCGAGCCCCACATACCCATGAAACCCCTCCCCAGCTGCCCGCAGCGGCGCAGAACCACACCAGCCAGCTGGCAGGCGAGGAGAGCGGCGAGCAAAGCAGGCAGAGCAACCATTAGGAAAACATCTCTGGCTCGAAGCCTGGCAAGCGCGTGGTGCCAGCGCACGGGGAGGCTGCGGGGAGGAGGGGCGGCAGGATGCTGCTGGGACCAGCCCCCAGGTCCGGATGACAACAGGGTCCCCAGCCTCGTCCTTAGAATAGAATAATAGAAGCATTTCAGTTGGAAGAAAACCTCAGGATCAGCCATAACCTAACTCTAGCACTAACCCATGTCCCTAAGAACCTCAGATTTGGCTACAACCTCCATTCGTTCCCATGAAGGCTGATGTCCAGGCGATGCAGCTTTTTGGGTTTTAGGGAGGTTTCTACAGTGAGGAATGGGAGTGAGAAGAGATGTGAGCTCAGGATTTTGAGGTAGGTGCAGGAGTGGAGCTTGCAGGGCATCAGCCAAGGGAAGAGGACAGGCAAGGAGCTGTCTCCCTGCACTGAGAAATATAGGGAGATGCTGGATTAGCAATGCCTGGTGCTAAAAGTTAACGGTCGACAGGGTGCCAGCACCCCAGTGACCCACGCTGGACCACCTCCCACCTGCTGTATAGATTCGCTCTGCTCACACCACCCCATGCAGCCCCTTGCAGGGAAAAGAATCAGCATTTGGGTCTCTCCTCACTCACAGCTCACATCCCCCCACTGGTTTTTGTTAAATGCAGCACATTTCCAAAGAAGCGGATTTTAATTTCAATAAACTCTGTAAGAAATAGATCAGCGCTAAGGAGGGGAGCAGCCACAGGAAGTGAGTTTAACTGCTCGGCTGCAGAATATTAATAGGATAGAATGTTATTAGAATAATTTTTCACCGTTTATTAGAATGATTTTTCATCATGAATAATAAATTAATAGAATAATTTAATACAACTAGCCCTCTCTTTGAAAGCGTGTTTTGTTTAAAAGTTGCTTGAAAAGTGGCATTTGGGGAGGTGGGATGGAGAGCAGACCCAGGGTGGAGGCTGCATGGTGCAGGGACCCTCCGTTTGCCTTCATCCCCCTAGATTTGGGTGATCTTCTCACTGCCTGGCTGGGGAAACCCAACCAGGTGAGTCCATCATCACTGATGGCTCCGTGAGCATCTTGCTTGGGGCAGGAGAAATGGCTGGACCAGAGGATTCCTACAGCCCAGGCCTTCCCCTGCCCACTGTACGTCACTGTGCATCCATCCTCCTCAGCTCCACATCCCGGTGGAAAGTCCATCCTTCCTTCCAGCAGCCTGGGAAGTGGCCACATCCACTCCCTGGTACCTTTACGTGGCTTTAACCCCTTGTTTCCCTGTCTCTCAATGGGACATTGATGCCCATCGTGGTAGTTTTGTGCAAACCAAGAGGTCTCTCTCCCTTTCTCTCTCTCTTTCTTTTTTTATTTGCATCTGTGTGGAAGATAATCATTCCTCACAAGGCTATTCACACCACAAAAGCACAATGACATTATTCTCTCCCTCTCTCTCTCTTTCTACTGTTTTACTCTACAACTGACAATTAATGTTAGAAAGAACATGAAATGGAGGAGAAATTACAGCAATTTATCAACTGAAATTATAGGTGTAGACACATGTCAGCAGTGGAAACAGTTTCTATCAAAATTAAAGTATTTAGAGATTTTCCTCAAATTTCAAATTATGCAAATCTCATTTTTGTGATACGCTGGTACTGTAGCTTTAATTGCAGGATTACCAGCAAGCTGCAAACTGCACTTGTAACCAGGATTCAGCTCTTCAGAGAGCGGCTCCCTTCTGCAGCACATCTTATTAATTCAACAAAGTTCCCATCTCTTTAACAAATTAAATATGTTTTGCAGAACAGGCAGTGGTTTTCTTGGTTTCAATCTGTCACGAAGGACCCTGCTGTTTGCAGAGGTTACTCGACAGCTGGATGAACAGACAGGTTTGAGTCCAAACACGGCTTCAAATGCATGTTTATACATAAAACATATTTATACAACAACATCGCAGGAACAGCTTGTGCTGCTGAAGTTTCTACAAGTCCCTTTACAGTAAGGACATTGTAACCAAAGCTGGAGAAGGAATCTGAATTTTAACTTCTTTCTCCAGGTCTTTCTGAATCAGTTAAAAGCTGCTTTGTGACCCCAGGAGATCACTGATGCTTCCACAAGGATGGAGCGCTCTTTTCCCCTAGAAATAACCCTTATGGATGGAAAGCCCCATGCCAGCAAGCCTGCCACAGCATGCTCATGAAAAGCTGTTTGATCACTGCTAGCCTAATTAGAAGGCACGATATTCAGGTTGTTATTTCTCTTCCTTTTCCCCCATTTTATGTTCCTCTGGTGTTGCAAAAGGAGCCAAGGATGAAGCACAGGACCAGGCAGTAGCTGGGAAAGGTGTTTGCATGGTAGAGAGTGCCAGGAGACTGCTGAGCCAAGGAGGGGAGATTTGATGTGTCCGAGCCATCCCGGCGCTGTGCACCCCGCTGGGATGCTGTGGTCCCACTCACACCTTCCAGAGAGCCAGGGAGAAACAGAGCAGACGAGAGAAGAGGAGAACATGTTTCATCTCCACAGGAGAAGCAAACAGAACTCTCTGGTTAACTGTTCTGTAATGCCAAGCATCGCTGGGGAAGGAAAGAAAACACTGCTTTCCCAACTTGCCCCATGAAAGAAGAGTGGGGTAGTACTCTGCTGCATCTGCCAAGTCGGGATAGCTCCAGGGCACTGACAGCGGGCATACCTGCACATCAAAATATTAAATCTCAGTGGTCCCTTATCATAGATCAGAGTTCAATGCTCTAGCATCAAGCTGGGGTTTTCAGGCGGTTTGCAGTGATGCTATTTAATACAAGAACATCTCCAGTGCTGCGCGATACATCAGTGTTAAGAGTCGTCCTACAGATACTGGGGGTGAAAATCCTTTCTCAGACTCAACTGCAAAGATATAAGGCCTGGCTGTAGAAGATCACATGAAATCAGTAGAAATTGTGGCAAGACTATGAGTTCTGTATACAGAGGTGTAGAATTTACACTCAAAAGCAAACTGCACCAATTTGGGCTGGATTTTTCATGCACTTGGCTTGTTCATCTGCTCACTGGATGTGTGACATGCAGCCACCCGGAAGAAGCTCATTGGAGACAAGGTAGCACCGAATTCCTCTTTCTTGAGTGTTCTGCCAATGATGGACTAAATCAATACCAAAGTGAGGTAAAAGGTGGCACAAAAATCCAAAATGCATCAAGGATTTAATTCAAATCCCTATTCTGATAACAACCCCCCAGGTGCTGTGGTGGTATGTGGGTGCTCCACCCAGCTGTGGCTTTGCTATCACACCCATCCAGTCCCACCAGCACCCAGGTCTGCCATCAGGTTGGCATTTTGCACAGCCAGGCATACACCTACTATCTTTGAAAATGCCTCTTTCCCTGGCTTATCTACCACATCATGAATCACACAATATCTATTGCACAGTAACATCCAAGCTACGGCCGGTGCACCTCCCTAACCAATGGGTCTCTTTTAATATTTTTTTAATATGGCCAGCTCCAGACGCAACCAGATGCCGGGGATCTATTTGCATATGCCAGGCAGCGTAAGGCTTCTGACAGTCACTGTATCCAACTTCAATAACCACGATATGCTCCATCTGCTGACGCCCCAGCAGAACAACAGTGGGGAGCTGTACTGCCAGAGGCACTATCCTTGAACAGCTGAATGGCTGAACAGCTGGTAAATCATCCAAGGACACTTTTCACAGAAGAGCAGGGTTGTTGGCCCCAATTCTCGACGCACATGAGTCGTGGAGCCGGGGCAGAGAAGCCACGTACACAATGACATGTTGTAGGGGCAGCCTCGGGGAGAGCGTTTGTGTCCTCTGCACCCCAAGGAGCCATGAGTCGAAGAGAAACTGAATGGATGGATGAAAAAAGAACAGTCTAATTGGAAAAATAAGTTATCTACAGGTCACTGTGCATTCAGACGGGGTAGATTTTCACCTGTTTAGGGATCCAGGGCCAATGCTACCTGTGTACCAGTAATCCTCACTGCTGCTGTTTGTAAAAATAGTGATGGAGACTGAGCTGAGCACCCAGGAACGGGGAGAGAGGCCAGAAAAGCCTCATCCCTCAGTGCAGGGATGATAAACAGCACCCAGCTCCCGGCAAGTTGCAGGATCAGGCTATTTGGATACATCTTTTGCCGTGCAGGGAGGAACGGAGATTGCTGATCAACTGGACATGGATGGCAGCGTTGGCTGCTGGACAGCACGATGGAAGCAGGGTGATGGTTGATGCTCAGCACGGAGCTCCTGGCTGGGCTTTGTTGGTGTTACCTCTGGGTTTTTTTGGAAAGAGAGAGGGAGAAGACAGAGCTGGGAATGTTGAGTTGTGTGCGTTCAGGAAAAAAGATCCTGTTTTTCCAGTGGCTTGGGATGAGAGCTTGAGGGAAGGCTATGGATTGGTTTCACTTGAAATTGGGAAAGAGAAAGGAAAGGGGAAAGGGAAAGAGAAAGGGAGGGGTAAGAAAGGAAAAGAAACTAAATAGAAAGAAAAGAACAATCATTGGGAGAAGGGGGAAAACCAGAATTGATTCAAGCATTTTTTTTCCAAAATAATTCAGTGATTCTCATTCAGCTGGTGCTTTTCTTAAAGACCAAAGAGCCTATATGATAAGCATATTTTACAAATTAGGTAGCGATTTATCCCGCTTTTGTTTTAATGATTGAAATGAATGATGTCGTGCCGCTTGCTGCTGCTGCTGCATTCAGCGCCTGCTGTTCTTGGGAGCTGAAGACACCGAGAAATTTGCATACTTAATGCCGGGAACTGGCACAGACTAAATAGCTTCTTTTCTTTCCTCTGTGTTTGTAGATTTACTGTAGTGCTGGGTTTAATCAAAGGCTTTTTAAAGCCGTCCGTGTGCCGTTTCACAATGCTGAACTTGCATGTGACAAAGGCAGCTATTTATTACTTATCAGCTTTATGGCAAGTACCACAGGCTACTCTAATAAAAGGTATAGGGGCTGCATACCCCTGCAGGAAAAGGCACTGGCCAGTTAATGTTTCTAATCCCTAATCAAGGCATGGCATGGATTAATTTTGTTTTGTTTTGTTTCTGGTTAAATATCCAGCAGTAAGGTTGGGGTTAGGGAGGGAGCGAAGCCAAGAACGTCCCTTTGGATGGGATGTGAACTTCCAAGTGTAGGAGATGAGCTCTTCATGTAGATCTTGTCGGCTTCATTCATTGAGGTGCTCTACACCTTCACCTTTGCCAAAGCAGAACTGGCTGGGACATCATCATCTTCATGAAATGTCACCGAAACAGGATGAATCATTAAAGCAAAAAAGTTTCATGGAGATAAATCCATATTAAGCAGCTTTCTTGGGGCTTTCCCTGTTTATGTCTCATGTGCACATGAGAGAAAGCAGAAGAGAGAGAGCTGTCATATTCCATCACTTCATTTGAGGTTGAGTGGACCATCAAGCAGAAGATGCAGAGTGAAAATCTCTTCTTCAGAAGAAGCTTGAACCTTGCATCTTTTATGACTATGACCACCACCTCAGAGTCAGGTTATGACCCAGAAAATTCTTCTGTTTATTTAGATCATCCAATGGTCCTAAATCTAAGAAACCTTCTTACGATAGCTAGGTTTTGATTTGAAAATTAATATTTTGATACAACCCTATATCCTAAAAAAAACAGCTCAAAATTCTTTTTTTTTTTGTTCCACCACAGACAAAAATGAATGCTGAACTTCAGAGGGTGCTTAAGGAATGGAAATACCATGTTGTGGACATCTCCGCATTAAAATCAGTGCCCACAAAACCCCACAAGAATAGTTACACTGACTGTAGTGAAAGCAGGATTGCCCCTTATTTACTATTAGCAAATTTAGGGCTTCCTTTGAAGTCAGAAATAAATTTCCACAGGCAAATTATTATTATTTTGAATAGCAAGAAAACACATTTTCCTCTCTAAATATTTTCCAACTTAAAGAGACAAAACACAGTGCACAAACAGAACTAGTCTCTCATCGGGGTTGGTCCTTAAAGAGGTAAAGTTCTTAAAAAAAAAATAAAATTGCCCCCTCCCCCCAACATCTGCTGGGAGCACTTGGAGATAACTGGCAGCTTGAACAATAACTGGGAGGACGGGAGTCTTGGAACAATGGGAGTGGGATGAGAGCAGCCCTCGCTGTGGCATCGTTTCCAGGCCTTCTGCACATGCAATTGGTTAACGGGAATAAAGATCAAGTTGGACCAATAACACTATAATTTGGAAACAAATATATTGATTACAAGAGAGTCCCACTGGAATGAATGGGGCTACTTGCAAAGTGCGGTTATTATTCTGCGTGCGTAGGGATTACAGAATGTGGTCTATCTGTGGTTCTGAATTGATCAACGTGATGTTATCATCTTGCAAATGCAACATTATCACATTGAGGGGCTAGCACAGCCATGGGGTGAAGGGTCATTCACATAGCCCAAACCCTCAGAGGCCTAATGGATAGAGGCACTGGGCTCCTAAAATCAGGGGTTGTGGGTTCGTGGTGCCAGCTGAGGTGAGGTATGAACTGTTGAGTTGTCCTGTGCAGGGACAGGAGGTGGACTCCATGATCCTTGTGGGTCCTTTCCAGCTCAGCACATTCTATTATTATCTTTCTTCTAAACTGACTATTTAACAAAAGAAATTAAAACCAGGTATGAAATCTTCAGGAGAAAGGCTAGTATTAAAATAACAGGATTAGCCAAAATCTCTGTGCCTATTAGTAATGTTTTAGAGTACAATAATGGGATTAATTTTAAACTCCTAGCTTATCTTTCACCATCAGTGGGTTTTAGTTAGGTTCAGCTCTTTATCCAGTTCTGGAAATGACATCAAATCGCTCTGGTTTTATTCCTGACTATTTATTTATTTAAACCTAAATTAAAATACGAGATGCACATCTAAGATTTTTAATCCCCTAACTCATCTTTCTTAAAGCAGCAAAATCCCAACGTCATCAAAATGCTCGGCTTAAAAGGAAGTCAACCAGTCAGATCCCTTTGAAAATACAAACAGAGGTCCTCAAATTTGCATTATTTCAGAACTAGCAGCAACAAGTCCCGAGATCCTGGAGACCTTGTGGTCTTTATCTACATAAGTGATGAAGATTGGTCACCTTTCCCACTTGTTCTACCACTACTCTGTGTCTACTATTATTAGCCCAGAATATTATTTATTTCCACCTCATCTCCTCCTAACATGAGCATCACTGCTGCCTTTACATCGATGCTTCCCTTTGTTAAACATATTTTTGTGTTCCTGCATGTAGAGTATCGTAGTTACTCCACATTTTTTATTTAAATTTTATTTAAGGCTAAGCTGAGCCTTTCAAACAGACCAGTGAATTCAAGGCCCATCTTTAACTACCTGCAGAGAACAGATTTTTCCAAAGGCGGGTGTTCAATATTTTCTGGAAACTGTTTCTATATAATGAGTCCAGCCCCAGGCTCCCAAGACGAAAGACACCCAAACTGCTCATCATTGCTTAAAACTTCATGCCTGTAGCAAAGTTAAATTGCAAAGTTGCATTTTCTTTTCTAAATAATTTTCTCTGCATTTTAATTCCTTCCAGCTTGACAGCCTTAAAGGAGACAGATCAGGCTGAACCAAAGATTTTACCAACTCTCAGTTAAGCCTGTTTTAAATAGCTGCAACGTTCGTTTAAAACTAGGAATTAAGACGCAAAAAGTAATTTTTTTTCGCCACCATGGAGGTAACAGGCCTGTGCAGACCCTTTTGGGAAAACATATGCAAGAGCACAATGCTGATCAAACTACCAAAAAAAAAAAAAAATTAACAGGACCAGAGATTTGTAAAGAGGGTTTTGCATTCAGCCCATCACAGACAGAGGCTCTAATGGCCTGCGTGGGTCTCATCAGGCTTGTGCAGCTGTTACTTCAGCGAGCGCTAGCCTTAGCCTAAAGGGAAAAAAGACACTTATTTGGGGGTTGTGGTGGCTGCTGCAGCTTCATCAGCCTGATTTATATGCTGATTTGCATTTATTCACCCACCAATGCTGCGAATTGCGCTTTTCCATGGAACTGCACCCTTCGCTCTGGCTGCCGAAGCCATGGCCAGCGGTGCAGCTCCATGCGTTTGTGTGCATGTGTCTTGGGGTGGTGGGTGTGTTATCAGGCAGCCTTAAAGCTTCGGGTGCTCACACTGACACTTGGGGGCAAGACTCCATATGTAATAAAAGATGGATGATATTGTAGCTGGGATTTGGTTTTGGGTGCTGTAACATTTCACATCTCTTGCCAGAGGGGATACTACTGGCACATCACTTACAGGCCAGAACTGGCGATATCTACGTACTGTAGTAGCTGGCTCTACATCTCTCCATTTACAGTAACTATGATGCCGATTCAACAAACAAACAAACAAACAAAACCCACAACAAAACAAACAAACAAAAAAACCCACCACCAAAAAACCAACTGGCAAATATTCCATGAGCACAAAATAATGTTATTTATAGATCAATTTCTCAACATCTGCCATTTCTGCAAGAAACCTACGTATTATCTTCACTCGAGTCACCATGCAAACCTCCAAACAGATCTGCAGTCCCATGATACCTTGAAGACAAAAGAGACAAACTTCCCGGACAATTACAAAAGTGCCAAGCGATACTGGAAGGGTTGGGAGGATGTTTCTTATGTCCAGTGAAGCTCATGCCCTTTTGGTGAGGGTCATCAGACCTCAGCTTGAGCTGGACCAGTCCCAACTCCTCACTTTTCGGGGAGCAAAGCATTCAAACACCGGCTGCAGAGTCCGTTCTGCCTGCGAGACACAGTGCTCAATTTCCTCTAGGTGTGCCAGTCAGGATAGAAACTTGGCTCTGTAATCAATTTTATTCCATTTTATTACTCTCAGCTCTTCCAGAGTATTACAAACTCCCAGGAGACCTTTTAAGACATCTATTGATGCTTCACTTATAAATCAAATTTCCCCTTTCTGGATACTTAGCTGGGTCTCATCCCCCTCCTGAGCTTTGGGAGCAAATTCCTGCTGAGCATGGCCTGAGAGCCCAGCACCGAGGCCACCTCCACCTTCATCATGTCTCCCAAAAATCTTTGTAAAGGGAAAATTTTCACACTGCGAGCTCAGGTTTTACTGGTCAAACTTCTTTTGTTACGGCTCATCAAGATGCTTTATCAGCCTTCTCCTCAGGTGGCAATTGCAACAGGTAAGACCAGGATTTTGCTACTATATGTGAATCTGCAAAAGATTTTTTTCCAGGTGTGCTGTGTTGGGTGGAGATGGCACCTCTTGAACCTCCTGAATAACAAGGCTGTGCCAGACGGTGCCTGGGACTGTGGGGCATTTGGGACAGAGGAAGGTTACCAGGAAAGAAGATATTTTCAACCAAACATTTTTCTTGAACTGAAATTAAAAGCTGAAAAGATTTATTACAATGACATATTCATGCTGCTATATTTAAGGTGATGTCAGTGTTCTCAGCATAATCCTTCTTATGCACCGAGGATTAAAACTCAGCCATAATAAACTACTCTGAGCTGAAACTTGTCCTCAAATGTTTCCTACTTGAGGCATTGATTTTATTTTATTAAATTAAAAATAAAATTAGTTCAAGAGTTTTGTGGGTTTGGAGATGAGAACAAGGAGGAATTCTGCCCATAGGTTTGTCTCTACTCATTGCAGAGAGACTTACGAGACGATGCTGCCGAGGTACAAACATGTTCCTGCTTTTCTTAATTTGAGTGTGGAATATTGGAGTACGAACTGAAAAAGTACCTTTACCTATAAATAAGAGATAAAAGTGCAAATGAACACAAATTCCTGTTTGCACTGTGGCCCTGCCTGTGGTGCTCCCAGGACATTTGTGTACGGGAGAAGGGAGCCAGAAACAGCTGAACTTTAAAAAGCCTTCATTTCCTCCCTGAAGTGTGTGTTTACTCTTGAACATGCTACAAATAATTAATAGCTTATATCTGTTGAAATTACAAGTAAAATGGCAACAAAGCTACTTTGCTTGTGTGGTAGGAACAAATTTCTACAAGGGAATTTGCATGTATTTTTCCAGGATATTCTGATTACTAAAAATATTGAGTTTCCTGAGTTCTCCTTGGCTGATGGCCAGTATTTTTACTCCATAAGTTGAACTTTAAAATATGAACTTCTATCATAGTCCTGCTCACCCTAAAGAGGTTTTAAATGACTTTTTTTACATTGTTCAGCCAGGGGAAGGACTCTGGGTGAGGATCCAGCTGGCTATGATGGATCAGTAAGAGTGTATATGGGACAAGGAGTGATCAACAAGCATGTAGGAGAGGGAGAAAACCAGACTGACTACGGGATTTTCTGCCAGACAGCAAGAAATAGCCAGGTTTCCATCTCAGAGAGGACAAACGTGGGTATGGGTGATGTCAGGAAGGTCTCAGCAATACAGACCTTAAAGACCAGGATCTTGCAGGAGCGAAATGACTCAACAGAAGCTGCACATCTCGTCATAGGGCTCTTAAATATGTACGTATATACATAGATATATTAATTCAGGGCTATTTATCAGCTTTGCAGAGGAGCTACTAAACTCATTTCTCCATCTGCCTGTTCCTGGTAGCTATTCACAGGTTTTGCGTAAGGATCGCAAGAAGCTGCTCCTGCAAAGGGCAGGAACCAGGCATGCTTTTCCAGTAAGTGTTTCTGCTTGCAATTAATATAGCCGTAGATTAATTAGCGCTGATCACAACTGTTCATGGCAGGCCGTGGGAAGTTGTTGAGCACTTAACGGCTGCTGTGGCCGCCTGTGTGAAGTCCCTCCCCAGGCTGCACGTGATGATCAGAGCAAACCAGCCACGGTGCGGTTCAGAAATGCAGAGGAAGAGAAGACAAAGAGCAGCAAACGCCTCTGATGTTTTCTGCGTTGGCCACGCTCAAACCACAGCCCTTGAGGTCAGGTAGAAAGAAAGACTCATGGCTGGGCAGTGAGCTGCAGTGAGCTGAGAGCTCTCATACAAAGGTTTCACCTGCTTTACACCTTTAGCCGATAATTTTCTTGCTGATGTTTGACCTAGCAAGCACAAAGTTGGCACCAACCAAGGATAAACTCTGCCTGCCCTCAGCGTGGCTTTGCTGGACACTTCTGCCTCCCCCCCGGCCTGTAAGGCTCAGGCAGGGCTGCAGAAATAGCAAAACTTTCCTCCAAGAGCCTTTCCTGAATGTCTTCTTTGAGTTTTTTATACCCTGCATCAGCTATTCTCACCGAGCTGCTGTGTGGGATAATGTGCACAGGCAAACATTGTTACATACAAACACAAATACTGAAGATATTGACAGATGGAGGAATCGCACCGTTTTGCAGGAAGGAAGGGCAGAATAGGAGCAGGAATCTCAGAATGAGTCTTACCGTTTACGTATAACAAGCTACAGCTATATTTGGCTATGCTGCTGCATTCACAACCTTCCCAATTGCCTGGCTTTCAAATACACACATTACCACCAGAAGTGCTCTTGCTTAAGTGCTCCCATCTCCAGGATTTCCTTTGAAGTATCTGACTGAAGTAATGTAAAGTGCATTTCAATTGGCAGTGAATGCAGGTTAAATGGTAACAGCACAACAGATCCAGTGTTTGTTCCCTGGGCTTTTTCTTTTACCAGTCTCTCTTTTTAAGAGAGTCGGTTACTTGCTGTAATGCTGCATTCAGGCACCTTCAGCCTATTAAGCCTGTTTCCTGACCCTCTATACAACTGCTTGAGGATGCTGTGAGCTGTATCAGTACTGCTTTAGTACACAAAAAAGTGAGTAAATGCACTGCTGAGTGCCCAGGCTGAGCAGTAAGCAGTGGGTAAACTCGCTTTACAAATCTGTGCACATGCCATTTATCTTTGGCTACACCACCGAGCTGGCTGGAGACTGAGTCAGTTGCTTTGGATCACTTCGGATTTGTCTGTTACCTCCCATCCATGTTGATGGAACATCAACTATTTAACCTTTCAATAGAGCTCTTCTTCAGTCCATTGGATCGGCTGAAGAACATATATTATGGTAGCAAAATAGGCAAGTCTGCAACAAACAATGAAATATCCCCACCTGCCCATGCCAAATGCTCTCTCCACCTTAGATCATTGAGCCGGTGCTGCAGCATTCTTTGAAAAACAAAACAACAAAATGCAGAGTTGGGCAAGAGCTTAACCTAAGTCACCATGGTTATCCGAGAGGTGTCTAACCCTGTCTGGTACTGAACAGGATCCATCAGAAAGAGCAACGACCCACCGCAAAACCTGGGACTGAAGACTCCTGGTTATTATTAACCAGACAAATTCTATATTGGCGAAAGGACTGATCTGGGTTATGGATATGCTAATACACCACCCACGTGTGTCATGGATCAGCTGAAAACGGATGCAGAGTTTACACCCTTTTTCTACTTTTGTACCACAAAATCAGGCTGAGTGACTCCTAAAGCTAACAGGAGAAGGGATCACATCCTAAACCTGCGGTGTAGCACAGCCAGGCTAAAGTTTTCCCACCATCAAACCCTGTTTGTACCTGTGTGTATGTCCATGAAAAAGAGATTTGAATTTAACTGCTGCAGTTAGCTTGCATGTGCTTCCTACATGCGAGCTCAAGAGAATTCTCTCTTTTTTCAGATTCATCTTTTTGGAGTGGAAGGGAGGAAAAAAAGGAACACCCTGCTAAGGATTTGCTGAACTGAAAACATTACATCTGCGTAATCTTCCAGATCTGGATGTTGGTAGCTTCTTATAACTTCTTCGTGACTTCTCTGAACCTCCACCCGTGATAGATGTTTAACATGCTGTAATGCATATTATTCTGTAATGACTTTGGTGGAGCCATTACAATGAGTTACACCAGTGACAGATTGATACTTATGTCAGTATATGTTTGCATAATATCTGTCTACGTTCTCACATAGCCCCCCATTACCATAGCGTCGGCGCGCACATAGCATAATGACAGCACGGAGAGCCATATGACTGGTGGGTTCAGCCCTATTCCCTGTCACATATTGCCATGGTACCCAGAACTGAATCACTGAGTGTGTTTAAATAGGCAGATGTTAATTTACAGAGTAAATCATTATGAAATGGAGGAATTAAGTGACTATCATTGGCACTGATCTGATCTAATAGAGCTTCACACTAAATTGCTAATATTCTCTCTCCTACACTATTTTTTTTCTTTTAAATGACAGAAACAAATAAAAATATAAGCCTTCGTTCAGCCTGCCTTCAAAATATCATTGCCAGGTACAGGGTTTGCTGATTATGTACAAATTTACCTTACCTGCTCCCTGCTGCTTCCCAGGCTGGGGAATAGGATCTCATCGTTTTGGTTTCAGTGGAGGCTCGATAACCTGAAAATGGAAGGAAGATACATTTATCGCTCTCTCCTAAACTCTCCTTTCCCTTTCTTATCTGGAAGAAGGCAGCTTTTGGTTCACTCAAGTGGAAGCCGGCTGTCCGTTTCCCGATGGCAGCGAAGAGCAGCCTCCCATCTGGTTGATGCAGATGCCACTGTTTTGCCTTTATCCAGGTGGTCACCCAGCAAACCCTGTTGTGCCTAATTATTTAAGAGGGTTGTGAAACACTAGGTGATTTTATATACCATATGTGCTAGAAAACATAAGCATGAAGACGCTGCGACTTAATGATGTGGCAACCTCAGCTCTGAATCTTCCACTTTTTGTGGCTTAAATCTGACCTTTCGCTTTACTGTAACGCACTTTGTAGCATTTAGCATGAAAGAAGAGCAAACAGAATTGGAGATGGGGAGGTTATCGGCAGTGGTTACGGAGCCATCCTCCATCTTCTATCAAGATAAAGCACTTGACTCAGTTTTAGAACATCCATCCTATCAGGGAGAGGGTGAGAGGAAAGGGAGAGAGAGCTTGTCCTTTAAATGGGATTTCAGAATTTAGTGTTCAGAGACTTCCTTCGTGGTTTTAAAGCACACAGACCTTCTTCAGAGCGAAACAACAACACACCAGGTCTCCTGCTCTGGTCATTAATTTATTTATTTTGAACACGCATAGTTTGTTGCTTTGACTTCTCAAACAATGGGAAGGTACAAGGAGGGAAGGATAATAAATTGCATTCCCTCCTTTTTGCCATCACAGGAAACCTTGAGGGACTGTTCAGCAAGCTCGAGCTCTTATCTGCCTTTGGGCGATCTCATTATCAAACCTTCATTTTGCTCCCCAGCAGGAGAGATGGCCTGCAATGTACGATAACCTATACTTATGAAACTCACACTCCAGAAATCTCTGATAATAGGCCAGCTAAAATGGAAAACCAAAGAGCAGGCAGTGGGTTTTCAGTCACCAATAAAGACTACACACACACATGCACAGGAAGGCACCAAAATACCCTTATATTTATTTATATTTCTATGCATCAGTCCAACTTTGGTGGCATCTCCCAGAACTTGAACCACAAATCTAATATGACTAACATTTTCTAGCATATTTTGAATAATATTTTCAAATAAGCCTGTGCGATACAGGAGCCTGTGTCCCATCTACAGAGAGGTCAGTGAAATCAGTGGGAATTATAACCTATCTAACCTGCTCAGGTGGTTTTATAAATCCCATTAAACACTTATTTAAAGGCTGTTGAAAACACAAGCTGTAGGAACATAAGTAGTTCCTTGGAGTACAGAGAAAAAGCAGAGGAGGAATAAAGAAGAATCAAGTTCCTAAAACACTTGGGCACTGTGATCATATTTATTTTCAATTACTTTCCCGTTGCTAACACTCCTGCGAGCAGACTTTCCCACAGTGGTTTAACTCTTTGCCTGCACCAGTGTGATTTGTGATGCCACCCCCCAATTCATCCTCTAGCCACTAAAGCCTCCGTTTCTAAACCCTTGATCTCTCCATAGGCAGCTGAGGAATAAACAAGTTTCCAGCACTCCCAGGGCTCCCTTCTGGGTTCAAGCTAGAGAAGGTGACAACTTGAGGGCCCTCTACCAAAAAAAAAAGCCCTATTAGCCACTCGATCTTGTTTGCATCAAGATGCTTCCAGCTCAAGACCCACTTGCCAACCATGATTCCACCAGTTTCATCCCCATTAAGAAAATTTACTGCTGGCCCCTCTCAGGAGTGAATGACCACGTCCCTCTGCACAGCCAGATGTCCCCTGCACCCCAGCTTGCTGCGGCACTGCCATGAATATCAACCTTCTGCAAAGTGCCGTGTCTCACCCAAGGGTTGGAAAATGGGACTGGAGAGGCAAGAGATTGAGAGGAGGGCTGGGCAGGGGACTTGGGGTGTGCAGCTGTAAATCCCAGAGTTCATGTCCATTCTGTCTGGTTTGTGCCACGTACACAGAAAACCACTGTGTTCTGCAAAGCGATCCAGCCTACAGCTGCCCACGAGGGCATGACCACAAACACCCAAGATCAGGGCTCCTCCAGTAACTTCCCACCCCAGCTTGGCAGGAGATCAAGTCGTGCGAAACAACTACTGTTCCGCATCCCCAGGCCACCCACTTCCCCATCACCCTGCCATGCCAGAACTTCTTCATCACAACCTGAAAAACACGCCAATCCAGGCTGTGAACTTAATTCTTATCTCCATTTCTGGTGCCACTGGGAGACATTCTGGATCAGAAAGAAAATGCTGTCAAGGTGGAACACCTGGAAGCATCAAAAGTCTTTCTCCTCTTTTTTGTGTTTCTGTTTTCTTATCAGTAAAAAGGGTTAGCAATGGTCAGTTGGTCTCTTTCACTAGCATGGGTGATGCAAAAATGCATTGCACTCGTAAAATCTCCCTAGGCATAACATGCTGCTGAAAATATGATAACACTTTTAATTATATTTTAATATATCATATGGATTATATTTTAATACCTTAAAAAATAATCAGCTGAAAAATCCCAGCTAGTGAGGAAATAAATGCAGAGGACAGAAAAATTAAGATATGGAAAGATTTTTCTTATTAAAGGCTAAATAGGTCTTGTTTTTAAATTCCCATTAAACAGAAACACGTATCAGAAAAGAATCATAAAACACCATAGGGAGGCACCTAGTTACCTGAATGGACCTTATTGAGATTGTTCTTACTCCTATCAGGATCAACAAAAGAGTAAAAGCGATAAAGCCACCTCTCAGTCTCCTGTGCTGGATCTTAGAAATGGGGAAATGCTCATCCAGGGGTGTCTCCCCAAAAAAGCAGAGGCAGAGAGGGAAGCAGGAGCTCCCCTGACACCGGGGCTCCCACTGTGCAGTGGGAAGGGAAGGATGCTCGGTTTCCCTGACCTTCCCACGCACAAGCTGTCGCATCACAGAATCACAGAATCATTTGGGTTGGAAGAGATCCTCAAGATCATCAAGTTCAACCGTTACCCCACCCCTGGCACTACCCCATGTCCCTGAGAACCTCATCTCCGCATCTGTTCAACCCCTCCAGGGATGGTGACTCCACCACTACCCCAGACAGCCTGTTCCCATGCCCGACAGCCCTTTCCGGGAAGAAATCGTGGTTGAGTTCACCACCACCACACAGACCAGAGGGGTGACCAGGAACCAGGTCACACACACTCCCACAGCACCAAAACGATTTGTTGTTGTTGTTGTTAGATTAGTGCCTTCCAGTTCGTATGCCTATTAATCTAGTTGCTTCTCAGAGACATCACAACCCCTCTTAATAACACATAGGGTGAAGTTTGGGTTTCCTTTAGTGGAAAGTAAAATGACTCACTTGCTGGTAAAATGGCCAGGGCTCAAGTCAGATCTGCTGGGCAGGCCCAGCAAGAGACCCCATGAAAACACAGATATTATCAATAAAATCAAGACTACTTCAAACTAATTTAACAAACATGCAGAGGCCTTTTCTTTAGAAATGGGTGAGGATATAGGTAGGATTCAAAGCAGTCCCCCTTTAACAGAGGCATTTGAGCTCATTTCAGGTGCTATTTTTCAAAAGACAAAGAACTGAACCCTAAAAAACAACCTCACAAGGCAGCAAATCTCTGCTCCCAACATCCTCCACTTCGCGTTTCATGCCGGCACGTCGGTTGGATTCCAGGTTGGATTCCAGCTCGTGCCTGTTCTCCTCTCCCACGCTAAGGGCAGGTAATTATCTCTGCATTCCTGGAGGAATGTTACAATAAATATGGCTGTCATTTTTCATTACTGCATAGTGAACAAAGGGAACAAAGAGAACAAAAGCAAGTGTGGTTTTGCTAACCTGGGTTTATGTGTGCTTGTATATATGCAAGACGTAAATGGGGGAGAGAGTTTATTGCTGTGGATATACCAATCTGGGTAAATGTCTCAAAATTTACCAGTTTTTTAAACTAATTAAAAATCATTCACTGGGAAAGTCCTTACCTCCTACTTGCTGCCCCACCATCAGGATTGTTGGCTTAAAATAGAAATTATTTGAAAGGCAAGAAATCCAATCATGTCTTCCTAACTTTTACCCTATTGAGCACAATTTTCTATTAAATTCCAGCTCCCTCTGCCTTCCCATTTGGCCTCCTCTAAATAGTGGCTAGATTTCTGAATGTATCTTGACGACCATTGTCTTCACATGTTGGAAAATATGGCAAAGGAGTTTGTGTAAATAAAAGTACTTAGAAAATGTGTGTGTGTGTGTTAGTTTCTTCCCTCTATAGTCATCTGTTTCAATGCAGAAAAGATAAAATAAAAAATGATCGATACCCCTAATCACTGAGAATATCTAAACTGAGACACAGCCAGCTGAGAGTCCATCTCTGTGCCTCTGTATATTTTTTGCATGGTTCCTAGGTGTTTTTACTGAATAACTGAACAGACACTTTGATTTGCCAAACTGTTATTAGAGAAAAAAAATTAGAAGGTTCGCAGTGTTCACACTGACTGCAAAATTATCTCCTGAGTTGCAGAAAGAACAGTTTGCACTCATCTGCCTGAAGTCTAGCAGCAAATGGAAAATTACGGTGTAAGCAAAATTTCCCCTGGCAACTGTCTACGCACGAAATATCGAACTCTGGAAAGGACTGGAAACCACGTAGGTCACAACAGTTACTCATCTACGAAGGATCCCAGAGTGGAGTCTTGCTCTTCTCTTTCTCTGGTAATAGTTTTCCGAAACTCTGCTGAGATCTAGTAGTGACAACTTCATTTCTGTTATATCCCAAGCCCTACATTCGGTTTTCCATGCGGTCTTCCATGGATTTTACATTTACCTTGCAAATCCCCTCCTTTTGCTCCTCAGCTCTCGACATATATGGTTGGATTGTCACTTTGACTGCTCCCTTCTCCACCCTAATGCTCTGGTCCTTGGTGTTCTTGGCTGCACTCATCCCGATTTGCTGCCAAGATCCAACTTACAGAGACCCAGGCACCAGCTCTTTACCATTGTCAGCACCAAAGAGACGCTTTAAAATCCCTCTACCCACAGAAAAACTAAAACACCAGCCCCACAAGGTCTTGCGTCCTCAGATTCCCTGCACAATTCATGCTTTTAACTGCTCTCCAGAAGTCCACAGCTGTCAGGCTGCTGCATATTGCTCTGTTATTTCAGGTCCAATGCACTGAAAAACAGTAATATTTTTGTATATATGTATCTCAGAGCTACAATGGTCCATATGGGCCCAGACATGACCTGGTGAAGCTCACCCACCCCAGAAGATGCTGGTTTCCAGCAGTGTGGACAATCTGGACCAGCTGGCACAGGACGAGCTGGGTCATCTCCCAGCACCGCGCACAAAGACTGTGCAGACACACGAGCATCATGGGGCTGATGCTCAGCTGCAGGAAGGCTTCGTGATGGACATTTCTACACTGTATGCAAAGACGTAGGTGCATCCAAACCAGGTTCTCAGCAGCTTTAGCTGTGGTAGCACAAAGCTCAAGGATGTAGCTGGATTAGTTCCCCTATGGCTTCAAGGAGGGGTAGCGCAAGAGTTCTGTAAAGCAACTGCAAGCCCATCTCTGTCAGAAGTGCAGGAAGCAAGTAACTGGAAACTGGTGAAAAAAAAAAATGAAGAACATTGATGAAAAATAAGATATTTCTGATTTGTCACTCTCTCTCTCCTCTTATCTGGTCTCAACCTGTTTGCTCTAACAGGCACCTTCTTGTCAGTAGCCACAATGACATCAATTGAGTGGGAGTGCAAAGCATCAACATTACTTGTGAGAACAATTGAGTTAGGGAAGGTTGCTCTGCTGGTAATATTAGAATCAAAACATTCAAATGCAAAGACAGAGAGGCTAACAATTCAATTTACACCATGAATGCTGAACAGCACATTAAGCAAATCAGTTCAGATGGCTCTGAGTTGTTCTTGTTTAAAGAAGATGGGAAACAAAATTTCAAATCCTGCACCACATCTAAATGCAAGAGCTGAGGCACTAAAACATTCACTATTGTTATTTTTATTCTACTGCGTTTAATACAGCCGATCAGTCTTTTACTGCTGCTCCGTGGTCCATAAGGAACTGCTGTGGTCCTTTACAGAAGATCTTTTAGAATAAAAGGAATATTAACTGTGCCGTGTAGGTACATATCACATAATGGGCTGGAAGACATTTTAGAGAAGTTAATGTTATTTTTTCCCTGAATAATCTGCCATAAGATTATCCAGAACATAATACACAAAAAAGCTTCCAGCAGGAGTTTGCCATTTTCCCCACAGTATTTGGCTTGGGTTTCCAAAGTTGCAAATAGCCATTCCAAGGGTTTTTGAAGAGCTTTAAGCAAGTTTAGTACCTGACCGTGGCAGGTTATGCTGATGCCAACTGCCCCATCAGGACCTCAAATTATTGCCTCACCTCTGACTCTGTGCCTTGAGTCCTGCAGTAGAGCAAAAGGTCTGTACAAACCAGACAGGTATACAGAAACACTCCTTCCAAAAGGGACCTGATTTTGGGGGAAATGTTCCTGCCCTCAGTCTTAAACCCCAAGCACTTCAGAGGTCTCTAAATACTGCAGCTGGGTACATAGCACCGCACATAACCAGGCAGGCTGAAGGCTTGGATGGGAACAAATCCTTACAGCAAGACCTAGACCAGATTGTAATTTTATAGCTGAAAACATCTCTTCCCGAAAATTTAAGGAGATGGGAAGAAAGCCCCCAAAACGGGGGTGCGGAGGCAGCGGGGCTGGAGGCAGCACCGCCAGCCCTGGGGTCGGTACCGCTGCGGTGTCCCCGCGGTGCTGGTGGCTCCCAGGTTGGGCTAATTAGTAATCATTGAGCACCAAATTAGCACAGCGATACCGAGCTGGGGACTCTCGCTCGCTTTCCCACATACCCCGGCTTGCTTGGAGCTACACTTGCCACTTGCAAATGTTTTAAGATTCATTAACCTCCCTCCGCACTCCCCAAGTAGAGAGGCAATATATCAGGACAGGAAACTTGCAGCAGCAGCGAGACAGACAGGATGATAATTTCTCACCCATTCTCCTTTCCTCTGCTCTAACACACTCCAGATAATCACACCCGAAGCCAGATCAGACAGGCACAAAATTAACTGGAACTAGAACTCGGCCCTCACACATTTCTTGCTTGTATCTGTACAAGGCACTGTGACCCTTCCCCATCCGTCAACTGTTATTCAGTTGTTTACGTCTTAAATGTATGGAAGATATTATTGAGAAAACGAGCATGGTAATGAATTCTGTATTTGTCTTATTTTTTTCATAAATGATCTTCTGAAAACTAGTTTTCTTTGCTCAAAATATAAACCTCCTCAATGTTATGAAGGTTCCTGGAAATTTAACCGGTCTACTATGCTTTTCTGGACCTGAATTAATAGTGACTACTTTGACACATATTACTTAGTTTACCTAGGTAGGGTATTACTTTCTTATCTAACTACATTAATTGATTCTACATCACTTAATAGCTCAATAGCTTATCAGGTTACTTCACTCACTAGACAAGCTAAATGTCTGGAGGCAATTAGAGTGTCATTCTCCGTAATAACAAGTTTCTTTGAGAAGTTGCTGATGAGGTTCTTTATTACACAGATTATAAAACGTATCTTCATACTGTTATAAATATAGGTACAAATTGAAATTACTTACCAGGAGTCCCACTTCCCTAGCAACCAGGCAGATTTTAGGCTTGTTTTAGGAATGGTTGTTTCCTCCCCTTCCTCCCCCCTACCCAGTGCTCTCTCCTGCCTTCCTCATGATCTGCATCCAATTTTCTGTCACTCAGAGGTGATCTACGACCACAGAGAATCTGTCACCACATCCCTTGCAGTTTGCCATTCTCAATGTTCGGTTTATTTCGAGGATGTTACCTCCAGGGCACCAGGGCTCAACATCACGGTTTAATCGTGGCTGCTCTTCTCCTTGGCTGCCACTTACATGATAAGTGAAAAGCTGGAGAGAGGCTCTTCCTTTTCCCATTTCCATTCACCGACGGCCGTTACACACAAATTCCTGCTCTGTCTTCCACCCCATCTTTCCCAAAGCAGCTTTCAGCTTTAACTTAGTTATTTCTCACACAGGTACTGGAAAAGCCATTAAACCTCTTAAACCCTGTACAACAAATTGCCATGGATGGAGACCCCCTCTCTGTGCATCTCCAAATATATTCTGGTGCCCAACAGAAATCTGAACACATTTTGCTTATTGCTGCATACATTCAAATACTAATAAATGCTCCTTTCCATGGAATAAATTAATCAATAAATATTTAATAAATTAAAATTAAGTGGAAGATCATTAAATCAACTTGATAAGCTGTCTACAAGGCTAAATTGTATACAGGAAAGAGCCTGAACCCGATACAACCGATGCCCGTTTTTGTGCAAATCCCAAACCTATCTGCGCTCCACAAAGCCTAAATCAGTATTTTCTCATCCCAAACCGGTGTCCCACCTTAGGGCAGTGAGAAAAGTGAGCAGAGGGGCAAGTGGGGATGTAAGAGATGGTCTGCGGGCTCTGGTGACATTAGCACCGTGCAAAAGGGACAGTTGAGCTCATCACCTCTCCCTGTCTGGGAAGCACCAGGACTCTGAGCCTGTGGGAAGGTGCCCGTGAGACACAAAAATAGCTTCAAAACTGCAGAACCGTGTTTCTGTGCCATCCCAGCAATCCTCCATGAGCTGGGGCTGTGCAGCTTTGCCCAGTGCGTTTGCTCTCTGCGCCTCCTATTCCGGGCATTTAAGATGCTCAGTAGTTTTCAGACAAACAAACAAAACCCTTGCGGTTTGCCTTTAAATAATATGCAAGACCCGCAGCTAGTTGATATTCACCAGCCAGAGATGTCTGCTACCTCAGAACAATTAGTCTAAAATATTTATCAGAAATAAGTGTTGGGGTTTTTTTGTCCAAGTTTTTGAAGTTATGAGGCCTCAGATGGGATTAATGGAAATTTTAATTAAGATATGGAAATAAGCTGCTTTCTCCCTGTCTCTCTGAGACTGCAGGGAGTTAACATTATCCTCAACAGCGTGTGCTCAACCTGCTGGGGGAACCATTTGCAAGACGACTTTGTTTTTAAGTTCACCTTAGACAGGATGTTTAGCCGATAATTTGACGTGAAACCCAAGTCCATGTCTGAAAGTAGCTGCTCTGCCCCTGAGTGCCACAACCGACCCCCGTCTCTCTTGCACCTCGGGGGCAGCCAGAAGCACCAACCCTTTTCCCGCTGCACGGAAACACTTTCCTAAAGGAGGGAAAAGGGGTTTAAACCCTTTTGCATGTTTTCCAACATGCGTCCTGGCCATCTAGCTGATTAGGTCCATTCATAAAGAGAAGATGAACAGGAACAAGAATTGAAAGGCAGCAGCAGAGGAGAGGAGCCCAGTGATGAGGACCCTGACAAGGCTGATGCTGAAGCAGAAATGATGATTTTTGGTCTGATCAGCAGGACAGAGCTCCCCTGATTTCATCCAGCAATCATGGTGCAAACATCCAACACCAGCAGAATGAGCTTCCCCTCCTGAAATACCCCTGCTACCCCAGGGAAAATATTTATTTTATGGCTGTTCACCATCTTTACAGAGCAGCATTGATAATGGTGTGAATGGAACTTTTTTTTGAGGGTCAAGGGTTTTGATTTAAGCCTTGGAGCAACTTTAGCCTCTAGTTCTTTAAGAGTTCATTGGAAATCAGGAACTCAAGTGTGCTGAAGAGCTGGATTTTTGCACAGAAGTAGAAGTTGTGACTTATGTGGAGAAGATGTCTCAAAATATTGAGCAAAGACGTCTGCAGGGACTGCCTGGGAGCTTTCTGCTTTCTCTTCCTCCTTCCTCTCTTTAGTCTGTTTATATAAATCTCATCTTTCCCAGTCTAAAGATGAGGGAAAATGAAGCACATAGGCACTTCTATTTTTTCAAAGAGAACTCTATTTTTGGGTGCTTGACTTCAGAAAATGACGGCCTGGCTTCCAGATGCACTAAATATCTGTATTTCTAGACGAGCTCAACAAGAGCAGAAGTTTTAAGAGAAGGGTGTTTTAATTCTGGTTTCCAAAGGTAGTGAAAAGTATCCAATATAAGTATTCCAAATTATTCATGCTATTTTCACCCTGTGGGATCACACTTAAATTCGTACTGATACAAAAAAAGTTGGTTTATTTATGGGAAACAAGTCTCATTCCGAAACCTGTTAAACCAATGGAAGTACTTTCGAATGCACTGTAAGTCATTTCATGTGAGGATCACAAAAGAACTTACGAGCATTAATTAGTCAAGTATTGAGACCTAAGCATGAGCTATCCAGGGTTTTCTATGCCAAGCCCATCTTACTGACAAGGTGAGACTAAAAGGCATGAAGTGACTTGTCCAGGGTCACAGACAAGTCCATGGCAATGCTAAAACTGAAATTCAGGAGTTCTTTTTCTTCAAACCCGGAGTCTGTCCTCTAGCATTGGGAACAAAGGAAAAAGCAAAAAAAAAATAAAAGGAGTAGATGTATTAAGGATGCCCAGATGTTCTTGACACAGAGGGCACAGGTCAAATCTGAGATCCTATTTCAAAATCTAGAGAAAATTACCTTTCCAATGACATGTGGCGTGACCTTCAACTCCTAATAGTCTAGGAGCAGTCCATTTCTGAGCGTTTGGATCATGCATTTTACATTCAGGACCTCTAAATCATCTCTTATCATTTACTTACTTCTCTCTGATGATGAACACTATTTTTCTGCTGTATCTCTCTCTTTTTTATGTGGGCTGCATCCTGCTACGCACTTTTCAAAAGCACATGAAAAATCCCAAAGCACAAAACTGACATTTAATGCAAGACTTGGGTATAGTTGCTGATTACTTCTTACTTGTATGTTTTGTACAAAACGGGCAGACAGACTGCAGAAGGCTGGAAGGCATTAAGCAGGGATGATTTTGAGGGGATCTCAACCAAATTAAACTTTTTTTTTTCAAGTAAAGCCCAGCAGGGGATAAGAAAAATTAGGGTTGGATTTACTAAAAATGAAGTGCTCCGGTGATTAAAAAATGATTGGCTGCAAAATCCCAAACTGCATTTGGTTGTGAAACAGCACCAAGCCAAGATAGTGTGGCTTTAATAAATTGTGTTGCTAATTACAAATATTTCATAGTATCTCCATTTGTACAATAAGGATGGAACTGTTTAATGACAATTTACTAGTGTATGTGCACAGATATAGTGTATTTTAATCTTCTTCTTTCTTACTTTTTTTTTTTTTCCAATTGCTTCTTCCAAATAGGAAAAAATGATAATCGTTATCTAAGCTCTTGACTTCCCTTGACTTAATTGCAATCTAAGCCCGCTTCTAATCTGTACAGATCACAGTCGCACAATTTGGAGTTTAATTTGAACCCCTGGTGAATTCATGCGTAGAGGCTGGAGGGTTTTTGTGTGCACACATTTGTGTGCTTAGTGTTTTGAACATACCTTTTTTTGTTTTCTTTCTCCCAAAAAAAGCTAGCAGAAAAAGGTCTCTCTATCTTTTCCGTATCAGTACATGCAACATCTGCCTGTCTGCCAGTATTGCAGCTTTCTAAAGCGTCAGGATTTTTTTCCACAACTACTTATTTCATGATATAAATGAAAATAAGAGCCTTTGAGGAAACAAAGCGTAATTTGGGGAAGACCAGAGCAGTTTTTCTGTGCCTGGTCCACCAAGTGTGTCACAGCCCTGAGCTCAGGAAAAGATCCCTTTGTGCTTCATGTCTGATATTGCAAAGCTACCTAAGAAATCTGGATGCCTAATTTTTATTAGAATACTAAAATGATGTTTTTCTTACACATCTTCACCTTACATGTGCCTCAGGAGGATTTCTCCATCCATTTAGAAACACTGGGAAGGGGATCTCAATCTCTGCATTAATGTGCCCCAGCTGGGGAGAACAGGCACCGCAGATTAAGTAAGAAACGACGAACATAAAAATTTGAACCAACCCACTTTTGAAGATCAAGAGGGATGAGTTAATTATTTTTCTATCTTTTTGATTATTATTTTTAAAGTGTTTGCCCGTCCTGTATCAGGTTGAAAACCCAAAGCACTGAAATAACTCCATATTTGGTGACTGGACCTAAACAAGAGCAGAAGGATGGTGCTTGCCCCCGTAGGAACCGCATCACACTCACAGTCCAGGAATAAGCTCAAAATAGCTTCTCTTGCCATGGTGGAAAACATACTATCTCCTCCCCTGCTCACTTACTAACATAAAAGCAAAGCCACACACCCAGAAAAAAAAAAAACCAAACTACTATGTTCGTAGCTCAGATTTAGGTTGATTACTGCTGAAATAAGACTTCCACAGTTTTAATTAACTACAGGGTGGGGGCCTAGCTCATTAGTCTGAAAATGTAATGACGTTTCCGCTTCCACTTCCACAATTAGTTTCTTTATTTACAAAGGGGCTTCTGGCATAGTAAAGATGGGCTGTGAGCTAGGTCAAGTCACATCCAGTGTCGTTGGACCAGTTTGGACCTTGAGGCGGGACTGTGACTGGACTCCATCTGCACCTCTCTTGTCCTCATTTGGACCTTGGAAGCCAACAGTGCCTCCTCCAGCACTCCTGATATCTTGCCTGAGTTTGTTCCAAAAACAGATCATAGAATAATTTTTGTTGGAAGACACTCTCAAGGTCATCGAATCCAAACATTAACCTACCCCTGGCACTACCCCATGTCACTCAGAACCTCATCTCCACATCTGTTCAACCCCTCCAGGGGTGGTGACTCCACCACTGCCCTGGGCAGCCCGTTCCAATGCCCGACAGCCCTTTCTGGGAAGAAATTCTTCCTAATATCCGATCTAAACCTCCCCTGGCACAATTTGAGGCCATTTTCTCTGATCCTATCACTTGCTATTTGGGAGAAGAGACGGACATGCTCCATGGTCCGACCTCCTTTCAAGCAGTTGCAGAGAGTGAGAAGGTCTCCCCTCAGCCTCCTGTTCTCCAGGCTGAACCACGCCTGGTCCCTCAGCAGCACGGTATTTTTATCTGTGATATATTCAAGGTCATGATGAGCTCAGCATTATCCTCACCTGAAATGATGCATTGTCCAAGGTCTCTCCAAGCACGCTCTTACATGCCTGGAAGTCCCAGCGTCTGATGATTAACAATGAGTCCAAGTGAAGACTAAGAGACAAGCAATGAAAAATGTCCCCAGAAGACAGAGAGGCTGAATGTGAAGAAACAAATCCCTTTAAGGTGCCCTGAGAGTTACTTTCAGAACCATGATAGCTCCATTAGCTGTATCTAAGGTGCCACTTTGCATTTCATGCTACAGCGAAGTTTTCCTTTGACCAGCAGTGATTTGCACAACTTGTGGAAGTTTCTTTCTCAGTGCTGGCACATTAAAGAAAAAGACTATATGGCGCTGCAGGCGAGATCCAATATTTTGTTGTCGTGTACAATTGCCTATTGACTGTGAAAAAACAAATAACACAGTTTGAGCCATGCAAGCTTTTGGATACCTGAACCCAAGCCTGTCTTACTGCTTAAAACAAGACCCTTTGGTAACTGTTTGGGGAGGGATCCCGACCCCAGAAAATGTGTCAGACTCTCCCGGTTAAGAAAAAGGGTGTCTTGCTTTTAACTCAATTAGCAAACCGTGCCAGCTCTGACAGTCCCTAGGCTGTCAGCTGCTGGTCCAATTTTAGTTTTGTGTACTGTCTAGATAGCAAATTTATTGATGAAATATGGTCGTAGGTGTAAGAAAAACTTGGAGGATCTGATACATATTCTTGAACCTATACTTATGAAGACTGATGTATATCTTGATGAACTGGCAAACGCATCTTTCTATCCCTGACGGTTTGTGTATGTGAAAAAACAATCTGTAAAAAAAGATGCTGATACTTTGAACATTGGCTTGTTGTTGTTGTTGTTGTTGTTTTTTAGTCCTGCTGCAGTCAGTGAAAAAAAAAATCTGGAAAAACAACATATAAAGAATTGTTACTATGACAGTGCTGAGGAGACCCAGCCCCAGAGCAGCACTCTGTTCCACAATTGTTTTTCTCAGCTTAAAATAAAACCCAAAAAGCTACTTACAGAAGAGTTTTGCCCCAAACATTATTGGGCACTAACATGCAATTCCTACCCTGCTGCACATGCAGCTGATGTTGTGTCAAGAGACTGGGGGTGAGAGGGAAGAGCAGCAGAAGGGACCTGCAGGTTGGCAGCTGAGTAGAAAGGTGACACCATCCTTAGAAATCTTTGACTAACCTTTGTGTTTCTTACTTAAATTAATGCCAAACATACATTATTATAATAGTACCTTGTAGTACATTAGATTCCCATCTATGTGCTGTGTTTCCTGTGAACAGAGGTCTCTGAAAGCTCAGAGGCAGCTCAGAAGAGATAGTAGTGGACAGATTTGGGGGGAAGTTAGTCCCCAGAAATATGGATTTTGTAGGATGTCAGCCCATGCAACTCTGAACCCAATGGGATCTGTGGGAGAGTGTCATGTCTGATAATCAGGACAAAAATAATTGTGATGGGGAAGATCATACCCTCCTAGATCGTTGTATGCAGATCTTTGCATGTGTGGGGATTGTCCTTCAAAAAAGGGAGTCGAAACCGAAGCAGTCTAGGAAAGGGGGGTATAGCTCCATGGAACACTGAACAAGGGCTGGAGAGAAAACAAATTTCTCCAGTTCTGTAAAGGTTCCCTGAAAATAACTATTGAGGTTCTCCTGAAGGACTGCGAGCATTGGCTGGGAAGGAGAAACGTCAGGAACAGAGGAGATGGGGCAAACTCCTTGAAGTCCATGCTCATGGCTTTCCTTTCCAGAGCCTCTGGGGAAGAAGCAGTGATTGAATCCAACAAATCGCAACCCATTTACAGACGGAGAGGGAAGCAGGCGGGACTGCTGGCGACGGAGCTGAGGAGAAGGCAGAAACTCCTCAGAAGTGTGAGAAAAAATGTCCTCGATGTGTGGGAAGAGAGGGAGAGGTCAGACAGATAGTGCTGCTGGCTTCTGTTTTGTGTTTCAGGTCTTTCCATGTTCTGTTGTACTGTGTCTGACATGAGCACGCCCTCCTTATTTTAATTTAACTATAAGTTGTGTATAGTGTGTTGTTAATGCATAGTGCCTTATTTTGTAGAAGCAAAAGGTTCTGAGCCCACAAGGGGGCGGGGGGGAAATCAATAAATTACAATAAAAGTGAAAGAAAAACATTTCTCTGGCAAGCAGCAATGCAGCACCAGCAGGAGAAGCAGCGCCGTAAGTGGGGAGAAAAGACAGGGAAAAAAATAAACAAGATGTCTCATTTAAAAAAAAAAAAAAAAAGAGAGAGAATTTAAAGTCAAGCACATGTTTTTGCAGGAAAGAAACAGGGAGTGAAAAGAGGACAGTTATATGGAATAATTCCCCTTGAAAAGCTTGGATAAATGGGAAGGAATATATCCTCAACAATAGCTGGGATTTGCTGTGTACTAAAGACAAGTGAAAGGAGGAATGAGAAAACACCACAAAAGTAAAGCACAAAGCAGCAAACTGCCTTCCCATGTGGCTGCTTCCCCGAAAACCTCTACCAAGCAGCCTCTAAAGTCCAAGTTTCCTTGTGGAAGGGAAAAAAGACATTTCAGCTGGCTGTCCCTGCCCCAGTTAAGACTGAGGAGGGAGGACAAACGTGCTGGGTGGTACTGGTGATACAGCGATATATTTTAATCTTGGCTATTTATCTACCATCATCTCTCCATCCCAAGGTCACCAGGCCGGTACAACCAGAGGTCTCGCTGCCAGCCCTCCTGCTCCTTCTGCCCCATCCAGGAAAGAGAAGAGCATCCCACTGCCAGGGAATATCTATGTGTTGCAAAGGGAATTTGCCACCATCATTATTCCACTGCAATTAGTTAACAGCAACCACCCCAAAACTGTGATTTTTCAGGGAGAACTGGGATATTTTGCAGCCTACTCGCTCCGCCAGAGTGCTGGGAGGAGTCCTAGATTGAGGTTAGGTGCTAAGGACCTGATTTCCAATATTCCTACCCATCGGCCCCATTCAGAAAGAAACTGGGAATTCCGCCTGACTTGTCTCACTGGAGCTATACACGCTGGAGTCAGAATGAGGCAGGAGGCATCGATCTGGCAGGGCCGTGTTACCCGTCACCTTTAGGCTCCAGCGTTAACAAGGCAATAGAGATGCTACGAGGCGCCGCTGTGTCAAAGGTGAAAAACGCACTTTATCTTCCTCATCATGCTATTGAGATAATTTCAAAGAAACGTGTGCATGTCTATATTTAACTCTTGTTCCTTTTCAAAAATAAATAAAAAATAAATTATCCAGCTCATACAGGCAATGAATATAGGCCACGGAATCCAACACACAGCAGCAAAAGTACTCCATTATTAAGTCTGTAATTGCCAAGAATTAATTTGCTAATTGCATGCAACTAATCTGCGTCCTTTTTGTTTTATATCAATTAACAGAGTAATTAAAAAAAGCAATCTTCTTGATAGTTCCTCACTGGCAGACTTAGCCCAGCAGAGCTAATGAAAGAGGGCCACCCTTTAACTAACCTCATTAGTATCTCTTCTTTTGTTAAACATTCTACAAAAAATAGTTAATTTTGCTGCATGAAAGTCATTGATGTTAGACTGCTAATGAGGGGGCCACACAGCTCTGATTTGGTGTTTGTTTGGAGAGTGGCTCTGCTCATTGCAAAGGAAACGCTTGTTCCCTGCCTTGCTGCCCTATTCAGGGATGGAGAGTCAGGTAGAGAGCCAGAACTGTGTGCTGGTTAGAGGTTTATAGATGTGAGAAGTTACCAACCCTTTACAGTTCCCTCCAGGTCAAAGAGGACATTTGTTTCACATAAAAATAAAAAAAAAAAAGCAAGCAAGAGAAGACCTGCCTGCAAGAAGAAAATGGCAGAGATACAGCTATTTCTAGGTTATAGTCTGAAGGGATACTGCTCTGACAGCAGAGCTGGAGGAAAAAAAGAAAGAGGAGTTTCCAGCTATTGCAGAGATGATGCGCTGGAGGTTGTACACATGGTGTGAGTGCACAATGTGCACAATGCAGCTCTGGATGCTACGCAGGCTCATCCGAATCACGAACGGGCGGGTGGGAGCTGGGGGATGCACAGAGACCTGCTGGGATTGTCAACAGCTCGAAATTTCCACCCATTACCTGCACTTCTGAAACCCTCTGAGGATCTCTGCTCGTTGGCAGCTCCTAGCTTTAAAAACGCCCGTGCACAAGGGGAGTTCAAGTACTCACCACGGATGCTTTTCTAATGCGTTCCTGGCTTACAGCAATCTCACACCTTTGAAGGACAGTGGTGTGCATGGCAGTGATGTCTAAAGCATTTTAAAGGTGCTGGGCTGGGGAAAAAGTGATTAGCTGTAGGGGAATCACCAAGAAGGAGGACAGGAGGACAGGTGTGAGGCTGCGTCTGTGTCGCTGTGATTCAGAAAGGAAAACCTCTGCTCTGATTACAGAAAAATATATAGTTTCAAGTTCTCTCATCTGTTTGACCATCATGTGAGACTTTGTACGAGGCACCTGTAAGTTCAGCTGGGCACTGGTGAGAGCCTGTGTGCTTGGTACTGCCCTTATTTTCAGCAGGATAAAGGCCCACAATTCTTTTTTTTTTTTTTTTCCTGTTGTAAGAGATATTCTATAATATTCTCTTGTCCAAAGGAGAGCTCATGGGGAGAACTGCAGCATCGCTAGTGTAGCAGGTTTGCACTAATTCCCAGGGCTGTGGGCTATTTAATTTCATTTGCTTCGCTTTTGGACTCTGCCGGGTTAGGAGACCCCTGTGCCGATGTACGTGACGGGGACATCTCATTCCTGCCATGGTGGTGCACGTGGAGCTGTGGGCTCGGTGAGTTCCTCACTCTGGTTTAGCACCCTGCCAGTCACCTGCCTCCCTGTCAGCATCATCTGAAGTTGTTTGCAGCTCATGTCCTGCTTTTTTCTGATAGTTCCTGGAGCTGGAAATCGTCCTTGCTGTAATGAGACCTTCCACCAGGAGGCAAGTCGGGCTTTACAGCGGCACAGCAAAGAGCAGAAACGGCTCTAGCCGAGAGCTCTCTTTCCCCATGGAGGGGTCCCAGATGATGCTTGGGTATCAAGGACACCAGGAATTTATCTCTGAATACATCAGATGAGACTTATAAACTTTTTATTGAACTGGATTTCTAGATTTACTCAGTAGATTTAGTGAAAGTACGGGTGTGCAAGGGTGGGTGTACAAGGGCAGGCGTGCAAGGGTGGGTGTGCAAGGGTGGGCGTGCAATGGCAAATCAGTGTGCAACAGCAGATGGATGTGCCATGGCAGACGGGTGTGCAATGGAAGATGGGTGTGCAAGGGCGGGCGTGCAAATGCAGGCATGCAAGGGTGGGCATGCAACCGTGGGCAGATGTACAAGGGTACACGTGCAGGGGTAGGCGTGCAATGGTGAACCGGTGTGCAACGGCGGATGGGTGTGCAAGGGCGGGTGTGCAGGGGTGGGTGGTCGGTCTTGCACATGCGCGTGTGGCGGGGGCAGGTGGGGCTGGCAGGGGGCCAGCGCCCGGTGGGACCCCCTCCCACCAGGCCGGGTGTGACGGAGCAGCTGAGACGAATTGCAAAACCTCCCACTCCCCTGCCCATTTGTTTCTTATGAATGCATAATGAATGCTAATGAATTCCTCACTTGGGGCACATGGTTAAGACATATAGAGCCCAACCTTGCTACAAAGAAGAAAGACCTTGATGTTACACAGTGGGGGAGGGCAGAGGGGAACCCAGCGATTCGTGAGCTGAGCTTGGGTCAGCGGGACTCATCCTGCTCCAGCCCAAGGCCTGTGGCACCTGGAGGGGGAGAGAGAGATTATTTACTTCCCTACTAAAGGAAAAGCGAACATATCTCCAGAGATGTGTTTTGGAGTCTGAGAGCTGCTGTGAGGTTAAAGAAAAAGATTTTCTCTTTCCTCTGGAGAACTGGGGGGTATCTGAAGGGAAACATTTCATGTTGGTGCAGAGGGGAAATGGATACACAAAGATTTAAAAGCAAAGCTGGAAAGAACCAAAATCACCCTCAGTTCATGCTTCTTTATGTCGGTTCAGCCCTTTGGCTCCTCAAGCAAAAGCAGTGATGGAAGGTGACATGGAGCACCTGAAGTGAGGGATGGGTTTGTGAGCAGATTTCTGCCTTCCTGCCTGGAGATCTCAGGTACTAAAGCCTCCAGGGTTAATGGTGCGAACTGTGGACTGTGTCCCAGCCTTTCACAACCCAATATATTTGGAAAATTCTGAGAGACTTCATTTTTAATTGGAAGAGCTAAAAATCTCGATTCTCCAGGCAACTTTGGATCTAGTCAAGCGCTGCCAGTATTCCAACGAAGCAAAGATGTACAGACCACGATTTAAACAAGCTAGCTTAGATATCTGTAAAAACACAGATCTCCTTACTGGACTATATGCCAAACTACTCCTGGCTCAGTTTTGGGTCTGCATAGAGCTCAGTTCCAAGCCAGGCAGCACTGACCTGCTCCAATATTCCTCCATGGGTTGCTGTCATATCTGTGAGATATCAACAAACATGCATCCTGATGGCCTGTCCCCAAAGGGTTAGAAAACACCAAGAAAATACTCAAGGACTTCCAAAGTATTCAGAAAATGTCTGAAGAAACTTTCACCCACACCAAATGTTCTTTCAGTGTCAAAGACTGTCATAGGACCCTTTTGGAAATCTGCAACAGACAGATTTCTGAGTGAGACCACCTCTCTTGAACAGCTGAGGGATGAGACGACACGTGAGCTGGATGCTCCACCATCAGCATGAGGACTTTGACCACTGTGGGTGAAAGTTTGTGTTTTTCTTTATTATTTTCCAGCCAAATCCACCCACATCCTCTCCCCTAAACTGCAGCAGGAGCAATTAGATGTACAGCTCTGTAGCACATTGAGTCATTGCTGTCTTCTGCTGCCCATCTCATGCCTTACAACAGCAGCTGAGATGGGTCAAAACAATTTAGAAAAGCAGCATTTACCATAGCTTGTGACTGCTAATTTATCAACGCATTTCCGAGAACAAAGCAGCCCAGGTACCTCACTGAGCAAGCGGTGAAAAACAGCAGAGAGAGAGAGAGAGCTGGAAAAATTTCAAAGTCCTTCTAAAAATTAAAACCTGAAAGCCGGCCAAGTCTCAGCAGCCGAACGGAGGTGCGAGGCATTTAGTCTCCGGGGTGGGCAAAAGCAGCCGACTGCCGTATGCAGTGTGCATCAACACCTCTTGACACTTATGAACATGGGGCTGGTGCTGATGCCCACTTGGATGAAAGAATAGAGCAAGATTGCCAGCCTCCAAGTGGGTGGAAAGAAGAGATGATCTGCAGCAAGATGCTGGGTTTTCTTTAACCCTCTCTCACACAAAGAGCTGCCCATGCACCCCTTTGTCTGGGGTTCAGATGTGGAGATTTAAGGGCTGCAAACGTTTGAGCGCAGGTTAACTGAAGGATGGGTCTGGGCTAAGCCCATAGGAGGCATCTGTGTGGTTGTGTGTTGTGGATACTGGTACTCAGTGCTGGGGGAAAAGAGGTCTGATGGATTTCTTACAGCTCTGACTTAATTTGTGGAAATGCTTGAGTTTGCTGGGAGCTGTGGTTATTGAGAGACTCCGAAAACCCAGGCCCTTTGCATCTCCCTCTGTATTTTACACAAAACTCAGCAGCAAGACCCGACTCCTGAAAAGCAGGGAATCAGGCTGCCATTAAGTTTCCAAGCTTTGATGACTTCTTTCTGCAAGCCCAGAGAAGATACTGTGATCACCTAAAATAGCCCTTTGCAATAAAAAATTGTGGTAGGAACAGGAAGGTTTCAGTAAAAGCTACTGATAAATGCAGGCTCAGCTTGGAAAGTGTTTAAAGTCCCTACACCATAAATACAAATTCATGTAGGTGGGGACAGCTGGGGTGAGGGTTTGGGTCGTGGAAGCCTCATCAACAGACAAAGAATCTCTTTAGTTTGAAGTGCCAGCCTCCTTCACTCCCTGACTTCTCAGTTGTGGGGTTTTTTTGGCTTTTGCCAAATCCTAAACAAAACAACAAAGTAATCCCAACCTGCCCTGCCCTTCTCTGTCTTCTCCCCTTGCAAGAGGCTTCCCCAGCACAGCCCCATGGGCTGGAGCAGCAGCATCCCACTCTAAAGCTTTCCCCGTTCCCTCAGACCTAGACAGGGAGCTCACCCAGGAATAGTCCTCTCACTGCTACATTTGCATGACAGTCGGCTCCTTTGCATTATCCACTTCTTCCCAAGGAAGCCCCATCCATCCCTTGGGCATCCTGCGTGGTTATCTGCTCTCTCAGGCTTCTTCTCACCCCTTCACTCCTACGTGCTCCCAGCAAAGCATCACTCCGATACATTGACCCCACTTTAACTTCTACTCATGCTAGCTCCTTCCATAATTTGTTTAAAATTTCAGGCCTCTGAGATGCAAAGGGATAGTCCTTCGACACCTGCGATGACCATCCTGTGTGGACATGGACCCATCCAGCTCCAAGCCCCTGCCAGCCCTGGGGACAAGAGGCAGAAAGGAGCATCTCTCCGGGAGAGCAACTGTCCTTACCCCAGCTGCAACACACACCGTGCCTGATCCGTTGTAATGACATGAAAATGAATGGAATAAACTGGCTGAGTGGCATTGTTATTAACCTTTGTTACCTCAATAAATCACACCAAAGAGCAGCAATTACTCCTGTTTCTGACAAATACTGGTTACGCAGTGGGTTCCCCCCTTGCTCTCGGTCCCGTGCCCTCTCCCTCACTCTCACATCTGGAACCAGGAAAGTGTGGTAAATATCACAGCATTGAAAGGAATAGGAATTATTTAATACCAGCTCATAAAGGCACATAGTGGATAGTATGGGACTTCCATGGCATCTATCTACTTCACTCTTAAACCATCTACTTAATTCTTAAGCCATCTACTTCACTCTTAAACAAAGCAGTGGGTTTTTCAGGGGCTCTGCATCCCTGAGTGGATCCTGGTCCTGTTCCCTAACCCCAAACACACAGCAGCCCTCATTCATCCCTGGGTGCACAGATACAGATATGTGCATTTCTTTTGAATTAAGCCTTGGGTCTCAGGAATTACTGAATGAAAATGCTGGAAAGTAAAATTTACAGTCCTCCCAACTGTGGTCCAAGGTGTGAGTCAAGCTTTTGGCCCCAAATCAGCACCAGCAATCAGGTTTTCTGCGTAGCACTAACTTGGCTTGAGTTTTTGTCACGCACTCGTGTCAACACCGATACGAGTTTAGGAATTTGATGCTGCGCCCGAGCCAGCTAATTTCTGAGGTCAGTGCCATGCTTTCAGATCGATAAGTGCAGAATTTAGTCAGCACAAACAGCCTCACAGCAGAGTGCTATCCTTGCATATTTAAAGCTATTTGGGAAGAGGACCTTTCAACGAAGGTATTCAATGAGACTTAAAAATCAATCCTCATTTCAAGAAACTGGTGAAGTATTGTAGCAACCATTGTTAAAATGCCTAGATTAATAATAAATCAGAGTTGACAAATACTTTTTGCATTTTTTTACCTCGTGGATTTGTTTTCACGGGGGACCTGATTGTGAACTCGGGAGTTGAAGACATGTTTCTTTAAAGAAAGATTCAGGATTACAATTCAATAAACTTTGAAGGACTTTTTGTAAATATGGCAGAACACATATTTTATTTGTTCATACTTTTGTTCTTCAGAAATTCACAGAAGTCACTTTGGAGATTGTAAAAAATTCTCTGGGTATTTCCAAATTTCATGGCAATGGCTTATTTCCTCTCATATAATTTCAGCAGTGTAACAGCTCCTGGTTTTTACACAGGGAACTAAAACTGGTAGGACCGACAGGAAATACTCAGCTCTTTCTGAAGCGGCTGCTTGTCTTGGTAGCTTTGCTATTGCTCAATCTGCAATGAGACCCAACCTTTGTTTTAGGTCAGCTCGAATCTAATTTAGGGAAGAATCTTTGTTTTATGGATGTCTTTGTGACTTATGTGCTCAGAGTTGATTTTACTCCCTCAATCTTATTAAGGACTTATTATAGAGTGAAGACGGCTGCAGAGTCCATGAGGGGATGGGAGAGGTGCCCTTTATTGCTAGCAAGGGGTGAGTGTGTGAGATAGGAAGATAGGAAGAGTGGAAACGAAGAAAACCTGATATAAATCATCCTGAATGCCAGCCAGCAGAGCCTAAAACCCATGGAAAAGCAAGATTATTTTCTTCCTTTTTTTTTTTTTTTTCCAAAGAGCAGAGGATCTGACCCAAACTCTAACAGCAAGTAGTGACTTCAGCAGATATCAGGTGTGTAAGGAACGGCACAGGACCTCTTCCTGACTAACCTTGGCGACATGGTTCCTGCACTTTCATTATCCTAAAATAATCCTTCCTCTCCTGCCTTCCTCACTGCTTCTGAAGAAGGGAGGTGGGATTTTGTGATTTCCATCAACATGAGAGGAGTGGGGCTCGTTTGGGGACGAGGTGGCTAGAGCCTTTCCTTCCCTTTCTTTTTCTCTGGGGCACGCGACAGTTTGCAATGGGAGGACCGGGTGGCTGCAGGAGCGAAGTTGTAAAAAAAACCCACCCAGTCCCACATCACAATGACTTCTCTTAGATGATAAACATAATAATAAAGCCCCTCCTAGTAGCCAATATGATGCTAATGCTTCTTAGCTCTGTCAAAAGTGAAAACAGCTCCTTGCTGTCAATTACTGGAGGGACAGCTGGAGTCTCTCCTCTCACTGTCAGGATGCAGACATATTGCATGTCATCAAGAAGGTAACAAATTCACCAGGACAGCATCACCATCTGTCACCAACTGAGACACCGCCGAAACAAAGGGTCAGGCTTCGGCGCAGAGCTCGGGCCTGATCTTACCCCGTCTTGTTTGTCCGAAGCGCAGGGACACAGATGGAGCCGCCCCCAAAAGCCCAGCATCCGTCCCAGGGACACACAGGGGAGTTTTGGTTTGTGCACCAAAGGGACAAGCTTTGAGTTTTGAAATTATTTGCACCAGAAAACCTTGTACTGGAGCCTCCAGACCCTGCTGATGGGTATAAGCCATGGCGTGAAACACCGTCTGGTTTAGCACTGTCCCTCACCCAGCTTCCATCTCCGAGTGCAAGGTTTTCCACTGCAACTTCCTTACATGTGGGACATCTTCCTACATGCACGACTAGATGCGTTTGGGCTACACATAGGAGTAAAATGACAGGAATCGGGCTGTAAGTCGATTTGTTTGGGGCCAGATGGCTGATTCCCTGCATTATTGAAGTCTGACTGCCCTGGATCGGCTCTCACAAGGAGATGCTCGCCCACCCTGGGAAGGCGTTTGCACTGGTCCAAACTCCACACATGATCTAAAACCCAGTAAGATGACAAATTATTCTGTGATATGTTTTGAGGTCACTTTTGGTATTTTATGAGCTCTCCAAAAACTTCAAAAAATGCTCTTCAAAAAAACCTCCTCAATTAAGAATGCCATTTTTTAAAAAAACATGTTTTTGAAGATGCTGTTCGGGAGAATAGTGTAAATAATGTAAATTATTTAAGTGATTATTTTTTTCTAGCATTTATTGTTGTGCTATTTAAAAATAACCCACATAACTCCATTCTTTCACTCAAGCTGAGGCTTATTTCCAACTGATGATGTGCTAATTATTTCAAGAGCAAAGTTTATTCTTGACAGAAAAATCATTGTACTTAAAATCACATTGAGTGCTGAGACTTCAGATTAGTCTGAAAGAAAGATGTTCTGCAAAACTAGCCCAATGTGACAATGCAACATGTTCACGTAGCTCCCGTGCTCATGTCACGGTATTAATTTGGGATACCCTGCGGCTGCTGGCAAATGCAGCACAGTGGGGTCCAGCTGACATCTGGGGATCCCCTTTGGGTTTCTAGAGTCAGATGGCAGCTTTCCTGCTTGCTATCACTTGCAATATCACAATTTATATTCTTAAATATCTCGGGTGTCATTTAGAAGTTAGCTCGGGAGTCAGTCAGGTGAAGGAAATGAAGTTACCTGGAATTAAATAGCACAATTCAGACTTTGGCAGTTATTCAGATGCTGCTTTGCTCTGGTCCTGCAGGACTTCCCTGCAAATTCTGCCTCTCCCTGCTCTATTGCACAGTAATAATCCAAAATAAGGACAACTGAAATTAGATCTTAATTCCAAAATGCAACAAAGAAAAAAACAACTTGTTACTGCTCTTTCCTGATGTGCACTGTTTCTTCTGAGATTTACAACCAGCACAGAGTCCTTCAGGGAAAAAGTATTACTGCAGACATAAGAATATGTTTCTAACAAGGAGAAATTATATCGAAGTGGTGCTCCTGGAGGAGTGTCCTGGTCTGTTTTGAAGGATTCATCTCGGCACAGAAACTGCTGCGTTTAAACCGCAAGCTGCAGGTTTCATGGCATTGAATGGATGGAGCCTGGGCCACACGCTTATGGTTTTAATTCTCTTGTTTGCAAAGGTTTCTGCAAACCAAAGCAAATCCTGCCCCGGCTGCCCAGCTTAGTTTGCCCTGTGATAGGCTTAGAGCGGTATAAGGGTATTTTATCTTTATGGCTACATAAGAAAAAGGCCAAATGATCAAATGTTCCACGTCCCCTCGGTTCATGCTGGGTGGCTGACTTCACAGCCGGAGCTTGCCGACTTTCACAAAGCCCCGCGTAGCTATTTTGGAACTAGAGCTGATCTTTATGCATTAACACGGACCCAGATTTTAGCAGAAAACTCACATCTCTTTTGAGCTGCTGCTCAGAACATTTTGCTCTCTCGATCGTTCCGCCTGCAGAGCCCTGTAGCCACCACCAGCAAAAGAGAAATGAGAAACCCGATGTTGCACCTTTATTAAACAGAGTGGAAAACTCCAAGAGAAAAAAAAAAACTTTGCTTGAAAGCAATATCTGCACTTAGATGTTGTCGCAACCCTACTGCAATATAAAGGCGTGTTGAAATCCAGCCCGTGCTGCTGTCCTGAGCTTGCACGGAGGTGCTGCCCCCACATCACATGCGATAGCAAAGCTCTGTGAGTGGCACTGAATATAAAAATCACTTCTCCCTCCAGTGAAACACAGCTGCCTCTGGGGTGGAGAGAGCAGTTGATAAAAATGCAGCTGTTTCATTAGTTTGGACAGGGAATGCAAAAAAATCAGAGAGCTACAGAGGAAGCCAGGTGGGAAGAACCTGATCTGAGGAGCTGCTCTAACGAAAGACTTTTTTGTTTCAACACAAATGGCTTTTCAGTGTGGATTTTTGGCACTGGCCACATTTTTCTTGCTGAAACAACTGTGACATTTCCATTAAAACTTCTCATTTTAGCTTATGATTTGATTCAGCCCATAAAAAATCAGAAAACATTCTGATATGTCTCACAAAAGTGTACATCTTTTAAGAAATACATGAAAAAATATTTAAAACCAGGAAGAATTTTGGCAATTCTGGGTTTCCCCAGTAACTTGAGCAGCTACAGTAAGCAATAAGCAAACAGAAACATCACAGTTGTATCTCTGAGGACTCACAAACAGGGAAGACGTTGGCTCCAAAGGTTTCTGCAGGACAGCTAAGCCAAGGCACGTTGTGCCAAAGATGTGTATGGGTGTAAGTGTTGTTAGAAAACAGGTCTGTCTAGTGAACAACAAATCTATCTGCTCTAGTCTTCAATTACCAGATATCTCATGGCTAAATACAGAAGAGCCATATACTTGGTGTAGGTTATAAGTTCTGGGACTCTGGGGCAAGGCCCACACTTAATCAGTGTTTCCTGCATCTGTTTTATCGGTGGTTACTGATAAAAATATCCTCTCTAGGAAAGCGATTGTTCAGTTCTCCTATGTGACTTTAATGTATGAGGTGAGCAGGCAAGAGCAATGGTTCTAGAAATATTTTCCTGCACCTTGAATATCCATGGTGATAAAAAGGGACGAACACAGATAAGTGCACTTGTTAGCAATTACCTTTTTTTATTTTTTTAGTCAATTAATAAATTAGTTTTCTAACACCTTAATACACTAGAGATGTGTATTTCTAGGATTTTTTTTTTTTCCAAATCATTTTCCGTGTCAAGTCCAAGGGACTTTGCTCTGCTGACATCCAGGAAACAGAGATTCATACTCAAGACTTGGGGCAAGATTTATCAAAGGCAAAATGAGTAGATTTTTTTGACATTTCTCCTTGATGCACTGTATGACCACTTTCACCACTTAATGAACAATGGTAACGGTCACTGCAAGGCAATGGCACTGGAACTGAAAAACACCCTCCCAGTTTGCTCCAGTTAGGATTGTTCACAGGGAGATGCAGGGAAGAAGCAGCTCACATCTGCTCACGTATACTATGTAAAAGACCAAGCACACAGATAATGCTTTTTTTTAAGACAATAACGTTCCATAAAGGTAGATACATATCTGAAATTTGTCGTCATATTTTGATATTTCTGTTTTAACAGGCAACTTTGCACACAAAATGCAAGTGTGTTTTATCACACAGTCTGTGTTCATGAAACTGCCAGGACTGGCAGCCTTCAGGGGATGCACAACCACATCGTCTGATTTGTGCTTTTTTTTTTTTAATTCTCATGGGCAAAATTCTGCCAGTTGCAAACTTCCCATTTCAATTATTTACACGCAGAAGCTAGCATGTGATTTTGCAGATCTTTAGAAGAAAAAATAACAGTTTTTTCTTGTCCCCCACTACTGAGATTTATTTTTTTTTTTAAAGTCTCACAGGTCTAGATGCAGTTTACACTAAAAACCAAAGAGAATTAAATACCTGATGTACTCAGGCAAGTTCAAGAAATCCTATTTTAGAAGTTTTACTTGCAGCTGATGTCCTTTCCTCTCCAACAGGCAGGGACTAACCGTATCTACATACTCAGAGATGAATTTTTACTGCAATTTAAAAAATATCTTGGCACCTGAAGGTGCATACGTCCACACTGTGACTTGTGAAAGCTCATGAATGTCTTCTTTAACAGCAGTTAAATGCTACGAGTTTTGAAAGTTACACTAGACAGCTTTATGAATTTTCAGGCAGAGAAGAGTCTTTACAAACACGGGCTAATCTTTGCAGGGATGAATATAGAAGAATGCAGAAAAATACTCTTCTGAAGATGGTTGCTTTTGAAAGCGCTACCTGGAATCCTCAATAATTGTTGAATTTAGTTTGCTGTGGTTGAGTGTAAAAGACAAAACGGGGCCCCAGAACTTACTCAGGCTTTCCTACCAAGTAGTTCTACCAAATTAGGAATTTAAACTGAGTCTGAAACAGCACTTTGTCTGCATTTACAGACGTATTGCCCCAGGATAAGAGATGTAATTCTCTGAAATGAAGAAAATTAAATCATTACCCTCTTCACCCGAGCCTTTTTGCTGTTGGAAAGTTAGTTTTGCATTTAATGAATATGAGCTCATGTCCTTCTAATGAGTATGAGATAGCTGATGTAATTGAAAACTTAAGCAGGGAAAAATCATTACAAGTTTTTTTTTAATTAATTTATTTTGTATATTTGCGTTATGAGTGATAGATACCAGTATAGTAATAGGGGTGGAAAACCACAATTTACTCAACAGGCAATTCAAAAACATGTGTTGTAATAGGAGATTCCCCATATTTTACCTGCCTGAAGGAAAGCAGCTGGAGGAGAGTTTCCTGCTGTGCTTCCCTGTGTCTCTGGGAGATCCCAGGCATTTACTTACTCCTGCCTTCCTCCTACTTCTTGCCATTATGAACCCATTCTCATACTTTTTGTACTCCCTTTTCCTGATGGAAAACACTTCCTCTGCCCCGTGTTCCAGGACTGTTAACCACCCCAACATTTGGAAAGGCATCTGCAGATAGAGAGATGGGGAAGGGATAACAGCTCCCAGGCTGGCATCCCTTGACAGTCACATAAATGCCTTCCCTCCCACACTGGGCTGTACTTCAGGCTGGTTTTTTACCTTCCTTTGGGCCGGGAACTAAACAAGAACCCAAGGAAATCCAGGGGAGAGCTACTGCTCCAGGACCACGTTTGCAGGATGGCAGCAATGGCTGTAATCTGGACAAAGGAAGGACTCTGGCATCCTCTGCTCATTGTTCAAACCTTCAGCCGATGGCTTTGGTGCTCCCAAGACTAATGGGACTGATTGTCACTGTGTTCCCATGTATGAAATTGAGGACAGAAACATGCATTTTTAATAATGAAAGGACGTGGAGGGGAAGGGCAAAAGAGGTGCTGGGGAAAGAGAAAAGTGTTTCATAAGGTCAATGTGATTCGTAACAGATCTATAAATCTCTACCATTAACTGGCAATGCCTTTCTCCATCTTTTTTGATATCTTTCCCCAGGTTTTCATAATCCCCATCAGCCCCCTGCACATTTATCTCTGGAGACCAGCCTCCGTCCAAAGACCCGTATATCATTTCCAGACAGATATTTTTCTCTAAGCTTTTTGTTTTCCTTTGATCTTTCTCTAATAGTTAGATATTTTGTGTTTCCTTGCTCTCCCATTAATAGCTTATCTTGGCTGCCACCATCCACAGCAAAATACCTGTCATTAACCCCACTTTAAACCCCAATATCATTCTCCTGATAGTACAAAAATTTCCTCCTCATTCTTATTTCAGAGGCTGTCCTTGAGATACAGAGTCGTAGAATCTTTTACATTGGAAAAAACCTTTAAGATCATTGAGTCCAACCATAAACCTCACACTGCCAAGTCTGCCTCTAAACCATGTCCCTAAACACCACCTCTACAGATCTTATAAACCCCTCCAGGGATGGTGACTCCACCACTGCCCTGGGCAGCCTGTTCCAATATCCAACAACCCTTTCCAGGAAGAAATTCTTCCCAAGGTCCAATCTAAACCTCCCCTGGTGCAACTTGAGGCCGTTTCCTCTTGTCCTGCCACTTGTTACTTGGGAGAACAACCCCCTCCATGCTCCAAGCTCCTTTCGGGCAGTTCAGAGATCAGAAGGTCTCCCCTCAGCTCCTGTTCTCCAGCTGAACCCCCCAACTCCCTCAGCCGCTCCCATCACACTTGTGCTCCAGCCCCTTCCCCAGCTCCGTTCCCTTCTCTCAACTCGCTCCAGCACCTCAAGGGATTTCTTGTTGTGACGGGCCCAAAACTGACCCCAGGATTCAAAGTTTCAAGAGCAAAATAAGAAGTAAGAGCAGGTAAAATGATTCTGAATTTCCCTGGAAAGCCCCAGTCACCTATTTACAGGCACTGACTATCACAAAGCTGTGTTTGTGCAGTTAGCATCGTGCTCCACACATCACCTTGTACTCGTGGAAGGTTTCCAAAGTAGCTGAGAGCGCAAGTTAAGAGCATAAAATATATCTTTGCGAACTGCAGAACTGATTGAAGATTTTACCAGTCTCCAGATTTCCTTTCCTTCCTGCCAACAGCCAGGAGCGTGCAAGCGCTCCATAATCAGTTTCACGCCATCATCCATCTCCTACCTGCAGTCACTGGCAGTTTAAACTAACCTGGCTGGTTTTGCCCGAAGTGGATTAGGGAGAGCATGTACCATCACTCCTACCCGCAGGGCTGGTAATAGACAGCTGGAGAAAGTTAATGTCTTCAAGTAGCATCACTTGATCTGGGAGAGGATAAATTTCTGAAACAGTAGCCAAGGGTTATGTCCTGAACCCAGTGCATAATTTATCCACAAATTGGCTTTCTGGAAAGAGGCAGGGTAAAAAACACCTCTATTTCCAGGCAGATTGAGCTGAGATATAGGGTTGCAACTCTAGAGCTAGATCTGGACAGTGATTTTTCTGCTCTTCATTTCCACGAATGCCCAATTTAAAATCAAATGTCAGTCCCTACTAGCTGTTCGGATTAGAACAGGCGCATCTGGAAACCAAGTATTGCCCTGAAAGCCACCCAAGCTGGCTCTGAAGTTGAAGACGAGGGTGGAATGTTCTTATCCCAGAGCCAAGGCTGTCGCTGCATGAGCACAAAAGGCAGTTGGTAGGACATCAGCTTGTGGGAGTTTCCTTAGTTACCATAAGGAAAAGTTAAATGTCACAATCTCCACTGGCTCAAATCTATGAGAACAGAGATGATTTATTTGAGCTCAGATCTGGGTTTAGCCACTGATCTGAATGTGAGGCTGGGATACGGAGCTTGCAGGAAAAGTGAGTTTGTGTTTTCTAGGGTAAAACCAGAGAAGTCAAAGCAGCAAGTTTTAAATGGAGTTGGGAGAAAATAGACCAAGGCAAGTTTAGCCTTGGTCTTCGCGATCCATGAATTAATTTGTCTTTACCAATGTTTTAACATGCTTAGCTTCCTCATATTAGCTAAATTTAACTGAGAAACTCTACATCCCAGGAGGAAAGAGGCATAAGTGATTCTGGTCTTACTCTCATTTCAGCTTTCTGGCAACATCACTGTGATCCAGCTGAGACTCGATTCCAGGGGTGTGAGGTGACACACTGAGATGACACACATTTCCAGGCACACTGACATGCACCTCCACCACCCGACAGGCAGCATCACCTAAACCTTGCACCTCACATTCACTTCTCTGCTGACCGGAAGCAAATCAAAAGATGAGCCTGGTTGAAAAGTTACCGGCAATTTAACAAGATGCTAATGCCACTGCCAGCGCTGAGACCTTCGACAATATTTTTTCTCAGCCTAAAAACCACCTTTTCAAAAGTCAGCAGCACTTTAAAGAGGCAGAGGGAAAAAGACGGTACTCATTAATCATTCTGCCACGACAACACTACGGGGTGATTTCTGCTCTACACCTTTCCTCACAATAGTATGCAATTTAATTGCTTTTAAAAAAGCTTTAATGATACAGACCAAAAGCTGATCTTAGCAACATCTTTTCTACTTCAGTGGAATTAAGGACACAGTTGGTAGTTGACAGAAATGAGCAACGGAACCACTTCAAAAAGGCAAATCTATCTCAAACCTCAGTCAGGCTAAATACCACACTTTCTGCAAAGGTCCAGTGAAACACCTTCTATCTATTCTGAATCCCAAATGCCTTTTAACTTTCTGTCTGGCCAATGCATATCATTTCAGGGTGTTTTGACCCAGGACCTTCTTGTCTATTAGAATCTGTCTCTGAGGGGCAGGTTCTACAGACGGAAAGAGGATGGAGACACAGATGCATGGTTAGTAAACTGAAAAGACGAAGGGGCTGAGGCCACTGATAGAGTGCCAGAGAATCTTTATAAAAATTAAGAGTCACAGACCACCAGGTGTTCAAATAAATGCGGTGTGTATCAGCAGATCCAGCTTTTCAGCAGCGTTCGGGAGGCTGGGTGCTGGTTACACAGTGGGCACTTCACTAGGATTGTGTTAGATGCTAGGAACCCCTCTGAAAAAAAGCAGATTATGCATCAGATCTGGAGCTGGACTTTTCTGCAGGTCTGACCTAGATCACTGCAATCCCGTATAGGTACTGCAGTGAGTTAATCAGACAAGGCAGTGTTCAGATGGGGTGTGCAGACTTCTTTTATGAGAAAACGTGGCCAAAAGTCAATGAATTACTTTTGTATTTGTGCCACCAGCTATAAAGTTCTTGTTTTACGAGTGATTCAGGTCACTTGTACTGTCACCAATTGCAATGTGTGTGCACATCCAAAGTAATGAGTGAGCTTTACCTGCTGAAGGGCCAAGCCTTTGTGCTTCTGGAAATATCTGATGAACACTTTGCACACAGACTACTAAATGCATCCATGCTTTTCTATCACTGGACTTTGTGACCAAATTCTCTGGCCTCAGCATGCCCTTTTCTCCCTGTGTGGGATTTACCACTTATTTGACAGCTTCTCAGGTTCTGAGATGACAAAGCTGGACAGTCTTGCTTTAGCATGCTTTCTCAGGGAGGGCTTTACTGAAATGTCACAAGGATTTCTACCTTTTCTGGATTTGAATGAATAGTGCCTTTCCCACCTTGCTACCAGGAAAAGCAGAATTTCCGAGCGCTGGGGTAGGAACCAGACTGAAGCAATGGCATCACAGCAGCAAGAAACCTGCCCAGTGTTGCATGTAGAAGCCAATCCCTTGAGAAAAGTGCTTAGAATTCAGGCTGGAGGCACGAAGAGGATGAAAAATGTCACTTGTTGGGGATGAAAGGGGAGAGGGGAGGAATTTGTTAATAAAAAGAGAAGCCTCATTGTATGCAGCTTTGCCTCTGGAAAAGCATCTGTGACCATCTTGTCCCAGCCAGAACTGTGCACTGTGACTCTGTCCAACCCACACAACATGCTCCAAGTCAGAAAGTTTGCACCTGCTCTCCTTCACAGCCTTAGCAGAGTTAAGGCCAATTTAGAAGAGGCTGCCTTTCTAAGATGAAAGATCTTGATTTCTTTATAAGCTATGTACGAAAAAATTATTTGTTACAGGAATGTACACAGCAAATTTACTGGTAAATCCTTACCTCAATGGAAAACATTGCTCATATAACGGAGTTCTACGTTATTTTAGATAGCACCTTAAAAATTCCTCTGGGATCACTTTTTTAAAGGGATGTTTTCAGTGTTGATGGGGCTGACTAGGAGGATATATTCAATGCAATCTATAGATATAAGTGCTTTATAATATTAAAAAATAACAATAATAATAATAATGCTTTAGGAGTCACAGGTCATAGCCAGGTTTTCCTTTTGAACCAGGACTGGCAGTGAGGGGTTTGACACCACTCTGTGCCGCTGGTTTCCAACCCTCCCAGTCTATGACTGAGGAGAACACAAGCATTGTCTAGTTTGTCCTATACGAAAGTCCCAGACTTGGTGAAGCCAGGGAATTTCGTTATTGCTCAGGAGTTTATAGGGGTATAGAGAACTCTGAGGGCCAATGGCCCAGCCATGCTCCAAAAGAACAAGAAGCAAAAGCTGCTTTTTTTAGATGAGCTGGTATTTTTAGCTAGAGAGAGAAAACAAAGAAGAGAGGTAAGGTCATAGAGCAGGTCGATAGCAGGCAGAGAAATAGAGATCTCTTTGTCCCAGCTGGTGCCCTACTCACAACAAGGTGTCTCCACCTGGAGCAAAGCCTGTCCTAGAAAATTTGGCCCCCACACACGCAAACTTTATTTCTATGGCTTTTATTTCATACACGGGATTCTAGGCTCACTCTTGTGCCACAGTATTAGTTTAATGTACATTTATTTTGTATACATTATCTTTCCTTTCAAGCACTTCAATATGTTTGAAAATCAGAGATAAAAAGGGATAACACATTATACACAAGAACTCCCAAAGAGGCAGCCACGGTGTGAAGAACATTGAATTCCCGTATGATATTATTATATTGCCTTCTTTGCTGCACAATGTTACAGTAAGTAAGGGGATTATCTGCTTGTCTCCCAATATATATATGAAGAACAAAAAAGAAAAAAAATAATTGCTTTTGTTTCAGTACTTCTAGTCTGTTTGCCCACAGGAAGACAAAATCCTGCCTATTCAAAATTCTCTCCTCCTGCAGCATCACCATTCTTTCTCAAGAAATCAGCTTTATCTGATCAGAGGGAGAAAAGAGAAGGTAGAGCAAGCTAGGAGATCACTCAGATGCTGATAATCATAACTTATACACATATCTGCTTTGCAGTTTAATAAGTCTTTAGGTGGGTATTGCCCTTTGGAGGTGCCACATCTTCTAGGGCTTGTTCTTACCCTGGAGCCTGAACCCTCCTTTATTGCTTCAAGTAAAGTCAAAGAGGAGAACATCCCAGAAACTGGAGAGAAGGTTTAGGTCCTGTAGGTAAATTCTGATGAAGGTGTGTGTCTGTGACCATGAGAAAGATGCAGGCAAAATATTTCTGGATTTTCCAGATGTTCCCTTGAACACTGTCTATTGAGAGCAAAGCAAGGAACAAGGCTGTTCCAGCTCCGTTACTTAGGAAAAGAGCTACAAAGCAACGAGAAGAGCCTCCCTGTTTCTGCAATCCCATCATCCAGCTGCAGCGAGGTGGAGCACAGCTGGAGAAGATGGGCCAGCACTGGAGCAGTTCAAGTGCTTCAGCATCTGGAGTTGCATGAACTCCATCTACAAAATGTCAGCTTGTGCAAAGGCAAACCACAGCAGCTGGATATCGCAAGGTAAGGAGAAGAGATCATTTCTCCCAAGGTGCCCAGCTCCTTCCAGGATCAGGCCCTCTCACCTGACGTGCCGTTCAGTCTGGTGCCTGACCTAGTAATTAAGATGTCCTGCCTTGTCTATTAAGTGTGGAAACCCTCTCCTGCTTTACCCCAAACATTAATTTAGAAAGCAAAATGCCAGAGTGACTGCCTCTCTCGTGTAATTTTTCCCCCCTTCAGATTCCCTTGCTTCCTTTATTTAGTGCCAGCAGAAAACAATATGGTTCCTTTCATTGTCTTCTATTAAGACTTCCATGCAAGGGGGGAGATTATTACTGTTCCAGCGTGTGACGACATAATAGGCTCCTGTCCCAGAAAACAAAAGTCTTTGCAAGACGATAAAGAGACAAGTCCTACTTATGATGTCACCAAAAAGACAGTAGTAGAAATAAAGAAAGGAAGTGGGGGGGGGTGTAGGAAGATAAGAATAAACATCTGTATATTGGGAATAACAATAACATTTTTTCTGCCTTTTATTTCTGAAAGCTGCCTTAAATTGTGCCTTGTACAGAACAGAAAGGACTTTTGTGTGTGTGTGTGCATGCACAGATGGATTTATAATAATAATAAAATCCATTGAAATGCAAAGTTTAGGATTTACCTCCTCCCCCTCAAAAATAAAAAAGATCAAATAATTCTTGACAAAGAAAACCGTTCCGGTTCTATTTTTTCCTGATATTCTCAAGTTCTTCCCCTTTTTCAACCATGCAGAGCAAAATGTAGGATTCTTTCCAAAAGAGATATATGTATATTTCTGGAAAAAATGCTTTAGGTGCTATAATTAATAAGGCATGTGAAGAGGAGGAATCAAATATAGGAACTGATTTGCCTTCAGTGCCAGTACAACCAGGATGAGGGAAGTGTCACTCATGTTTTTTTTCCAGGAGGACAAGGCAGGGAGGATGTTGGGTTCTGATCAAGCCACGGACACATTGCAGGGATCCCTGTCCTAATGCTGTACCTGAACCACACAGAGAAATGCCCTGCGAAGCACGACCCTGAGTCCCAGCAGCATCACGGTTGTGCTGTGCGCCCCACTGGGATTTATACTTGGTCATACTGATGACAATGCTGGGTTTATACCAGAATATCTGGGTTTAGATCAGCAGTATTTGTGCCTCTGTTTAGCAAAGAAGGGTGAAAATATCTTCGTACTTTTAACATTAGTTTGAGTTATATATTAGTTTGCATATGGCTTGTTGGCTGTGGTTGCATGGTGGGATAATCATGTTTTCTGTTTTATAAAGAGGGAAACCAAGGCACTGAACGTCTCTGGTGGCACAGACAGGGGCTGCTCTGGGTCTACAGGGATCCTGAAGGAGGAGGACAGATCAGAGTGTGACAAATCCTGGTCCTGTGCGAGGAGCAACAACGTCACTTCCCACAACTGCTGTTGTGGGGTTTGCAAATGGTTGTTCCTCACGGATTGCTGCAAACCCTGACATAATCAGCCTCATTGCATCAACTGCTCTAATGACGCCTTCCTGCTCTTGAAGGCGGCATTATAACAAAGGTGGGCATTATTTGATAAATAGAACCAAACCATGCATTTACATCTGATTTACCTTCTCATAGCACGGTTATTCCTAAGAGTTGTGCAGTGTTATTAGATCTATATGCCTGCGTATTAATAATAACAATTGTACTTGCAATTAATTTTAAAGCCCACCATCAATCTTTCTTAGAACTCAATCTGATGCACAGCCAGAGGGAAGGGACGTGTGCACTGAATTTCATTTTAACCCCTTCCTTTTTTGTTTGCCAACATTGGATTTACGGCGAATAATAAACTACCGCGGTTATTGCATTTCCAGGCCAGGCCTGAAGAGTTAAATTTGCCATTGCAGGGAGATTGGACATCATCAAAACCTAAAATATCAATAAGTAAACACAGAAAAACAATGCGCTCCTACCTCACGTGACTGATGTTACTAGCGGAATTAGGAATAAAACAAAAGATTAAAGCCACCATTTTAATTCATCAGACAAAGCTGGTTATCCGTACAGCCATCGTAAGCAGGTGGCCAGCTTGCTGGCTACCATGGACACAACGGCCAGTATAATGCAAAGTGGACCGGGAGGTAATAATTCAGCCGATAACCCCCGACACACGTATTCAGTTGCTAATTCTCTCTGCGTGCAGAAGCTGTAACCGACGTTTAAAGATGTGCTATGATATTTAAAGCCTAATTTATTCTCTTTATTAAAAATGATATCAAACAATATTTCACTCTCCCTTTTGGTGAAGATTAACTGTTTATGATCCTTGTGTGTTACTTGAGGCCATAAACATCATTCACGTCAACTATTGGGCTGGGGCGTCTGAGGCCCTTCAGATTAATCGTTTGGTGGTTATTTATTAGCGTGGAGGTATCATGGAAGGGAACAGCCTCAGTTCTGAATCAACTTTTTGCCAAGTACTCAAAACATTTATTTGAATTTGAGCATTTCTAATGACCTCTATATTTTCAAGCTTTTTATCACAGGTAGAGAAGTATCTTTCAAATCTGAGTATAGAAGACTTATTCTTAGATTTAACACCCATTTTACCATAACTGGATTCTTTGTAAACCTATGTATTAGAGCACTATCTAAGCACCTACACTTCCCAGGTGTCCAAATGTTCAGTAACTTGTAAGGTGAATAATTGGTGCAAATAGGCTACGAATACCATGGTCCAGCTGCACCATCTGAAACCCCCACCAAGACCTGAATGGGCCACCAGGCACCAGTATTTCCACTTTCCCTGGGGAACAGAATTGTTTTTTCTCCTCTGAACTGTCTTACACATTTCCTTTAGCATCTTTTTCCTTGCACAGAAAGCAAACCTCATCTGTTTTAGCCTGCAAAGACCAGTGCTGATCCTCCAGGTACTCCACAGGTCCTCTGATCTAGCCTGGTTGGAAAGAATCATAAAAGTCTTGTAAACATGTGTGGAATACCACTGTATCGGCTAGGGAATTTCTAGGGAAATAAGGCTATTTCTTTTAATTGCTTGTACTTAATGAAATATCATTATTAAAACAGACCCGTCCTGTTAAGAAGGTGAAGTTTGAAATAATAAAATAGAATTAATGTAGAAATAGTAATGAACTGCTCTTCTAAAACACAATGAAGAGGAATGATTGGAAGTTATAAAGCGAGGTACCACCACCTGCAAGGGTGAAACAGAACACAACCTCCCCCAAAATTTCTGTGAAATGAAGATCAAACATTAATGGAACAGTACTGCAATGTGGAGTTGTGAGGGGGAAGAGACATTTAGACTCCAATTTAGACACAGTCACAGAAGCTCTAAGTGCCTGGGACTCTCTTTGGCTTGATATTGGTCTACAGGATTTCAGAGATCGCTTCTAGCCGCATTTTTGATTTGAAGGCACCACAATAGTTAAACTGCATCGCACATCCCATGCCTTCTTTTCATTCATTTGTACCTCCATATTCCCTAAATTTTAACCCGCAGAGAGCGCTTTGATTTTTCTGTGTGCTGTAAAAGCCCACCGGCTCTGGAGGGATCTGCTGGCTCGTCATGAAAGGCGCAGATGTCAGGAGCTTCCCGTGAGCGGCAGAGCTGGCGCCGTGGGAGCACACGGCTCCATCCCGCACCGCTGCAAACCTGGAACCGCTCCACTACAGCACGTTGTACCCGGGCTGGGGGTAGCAGAATTTGGGCCACAGACTGGGAACAGTAGGATAGTATGCTTTTTTTTTTTTTTCAGTAAATCTAAGTTGGATTTGAATGGCTCTTACAGCTCCGCAGCCCCATGGATTTACAGCAGCTGAGTGGCTGTGGAGCAGCTCTGGTTTCCCTTGGCATAAAGGGGATCCTAATTCAGAGTCAGGAAAAGCAGGCAAGCAAATGAGGTAGTGAACGAGAGCCCTCTTCATCCTTCATCACTCTCATCATGCCACAGAGCTTTATTTTCTTCTCTATCAGAGCAATGTTAGTAAAAAAAAACAAAACAATAGAGAGCATGTAGCTACATAACATAAAAACTGTGTTAGGGATGGTAAATCTGGATGCGTAATATACATATATGTATACAAATGTCCATACTTGGCTATACGTAACCCTTCAGTCCCGTTATTTAGGCCCTTTTTCTCATTTCATCATCTCAGTTGGATGCATGCAGCCACTTGGAGCCACAAAGTCACTTGCACACCCATTTTAAGTGCACTTTTGCACAGGAAAGTCACCCAGAAGAACAGTCCTGTCACTCCTGGCACTGCAGAGGTGACTAAACAAAAGTGGTTGCTCATCTCATGCAAGTGGAAATTTGATGTCAGGAGATTCAGATTGAGATCAGGAGAATAATACAGGTCCCTCCTGCCCTGCATTGCTAAAGAAGGAAGAGATTGAGCTGGAGCTCCTGGGACAAAGGGGCTGTGGCCCTAGGATTTGGTCCTGGCTCTTTCCTGGACTTTGTGTCTCCTCTTCCCCATCTGTGAAATGGGGACAACTGTACTTTCCTGAGAGTATGACAGCTTATCTTGCAAAGCGACAGAGATAAATAGATTAAAACTGTGCTGGTGGAGAGCCACAGAGAAGAGGGTCATGCGACAGCCTATTCAGACAGTTCCTATTATTAATATGTAAAGCTGTCATACTTCATAAGATCACATCCAGTGTAATCAAGAGGATTTAGTTCACTAATATAGCAGCAGTCACACTAGATAAGATTGCTTATAGGGATAAGAGTGTACATTTGTCGCTCCATTTTAATTAAAAAAACCTTAATAAAAGGTTGTAATGATAAACTGATAAGCAATTGCGTTCTCCCCTTCTCCCAGTAGGTTACAACACAAAACTCATATTGCAATTAGAAACCACCGTAAGACACCATAGGACATATATCAATGTTGGCTCAGCAGCAGAGAGTTACTGGTCACCCCACTCTATACATTCAGTTGCTGCTAACTAGATTTTTTTGCCCCCCACCTTGATTCACAAATCATTTTGCCAGACGGGGAACAACCCAGAGTGAATTTAGTAACACATCCTGATGTTATGACTAAGTGGGAAGAAAATCCTCTCTCCAAAGAAAACTAATTGAAAATGTAAGTAATTCCAGCAGGACAACCCTGCTGCACGCTCCCCCTTGGAAAGTAGCGGCTCGCTCAGTGGTAGCGCTGCTAAACACTCCCCCTCGTTAGCTGAGGTGTTAAAGCGAATCTCTTCCCCTTTTCGGGAGATGAGTTATAAAATGGTGTGATGCAGAGCTCCAGACTGGTTGGATGAGAGGTGCATGTCGATTTGTACAACCGAGCATATACGTTCCTGTAGCAGCATGAAGAGGCATGCTGCTATTGAAATTTCAGATCATTTTGCAGCTGCAAACTGTAATAGCAGTAATAATAAACCAGAAGCTGTGCTATCCATTAAAAAGAACCCCAGACACTCTAGCATGTTTGTTTTGCCTCTGATTTTAAACATTCAGTGCCAGCTGAACTTCTTGTTCACGACTCATTAAAAATGCCCTGCATCTTTTCATATGCACAAGCTACTGTGTGTACCCAGAGATAAGCGCACAAGATGGGAGGAGGAACAAAACCCGAGCTTCTCCCCTCAGTTAGGTGGTTCTCTCCACCTCGCTGTGCCTCAGCTGCTCAAAGGGCAGGATGGAGGCGGTGGTGTCTTACACATCCCCGTAAAGCAGACACTTTTCTACCGAGAAAAATCTGGAAACCTTAGAAATGAGTTGTCTTAGGTATAACCAGGCACGGAAGGTGGCTGATCGCGTGTTCTGTCGAAACACAGCTATGCATCACCGCTGGGATGCAGCACCGGTCTGAGCTTCAGCACACGGATGGTCTCCAAGTCCAGTTGGAAGAGGGTCTGAGCTCCTGCCCAGGCAGAGACATTGACAGTCAAAAGTCCTGAAACTCTACTTGCTGTCTCAGACACAGAAATGATTTGTTTTGGGTCACAAGTGCTGGTGTGTTAGACGCAACCCAAAACTTTTGCCTAAAGAGTCTCCCGATGCCACACATGCTGCGGGTTAGAATCATAGAATAGTTTGGGTTGGAAGGGACCTTCCAAGCTCTTCCAGTGCCACCCCTGCCATGAGCAGGGACATCTTCACCAGCTCAGGCTGCTCAGAGCCCCATCCAACCTGGCCTGGGATGTCTCCAGGGATGGGGCATCCACCATCTGGTTAGGACTGTGCACAAAGCTAAACCCAAGCAGCCCCTGCTGCTCCCCCCAGAAAGCAGCTCCTCCTTTCCCATGACACATTCTGCAGCTTTAAGGGAAGGATTTTTCTGCCTCACAAGGTCTCACAAGTATTTAACTTCCTTACTCAGTCTGCGGAGGAAGAGCAAGATCTGCGCGATGGTTTGTGCAGCAAGTCTCTGTGATTTGTAAAGGTTCACGGGAAAAGAAGCATTTTGCTCTAGGTTACTCAAGAAACCTTGTGCTGGAAACCCTCCCTTCCGAGTCCCCATCAAATGCCTGAACCCCATTAATAAGGGCAGTAAGAGAAAGCCACGCTGCCACTATTGCAATCTAAAAAATCCATGCGCACATTTAAGCAGTGACAAACTGGGAACAACCCTGGGCGAGCAGCAGCCAAATCCCCCCCGTGCCGCACTGCAATGGTCCAGAGGCTGGTTCCTGTGCCTGCAGTATCCTGGATGCTGCCTCCGACAGCGCTGGGCAATTAACTGAGTATGGTCAACCAAAAAGCTACACCAGGTTTCGTGAACCTGAGAAGAGCACTACATCCCTATAATAGGACAGAAACATTTATTTATCAATAATATTTTCTTGCTTAGCTTTTTATTTTTTTTTGAAGTGTGCCAAATTAACACAATAATGGCAATGTTGATTTTTTTTTTTTATCTCTACTTTTCAGTGAATATGAATGCTCAACTCTGGCAGGGCTTAACTTTGTGTATGAAGAGGGGAAAAAAAATCCTGGTAAATATGTTGTTACTGATTTAAAAATCTATTTGTTCAGTAATTTCTGCTGGAGCCATCATTATCTTGCCAAAGCAGCTGTTGGAATATTAACTAGACACAGCAGTAACAAGTGGAATATAATTAGCACTCCTTGTTCCAGTGAATTTTCAGTTTTAACTAGGAACAATTTGCAATGAATCTCTGTGCTGTTGTAATTAACTTAACTAATGCACCACACATACCGACGACTGTACTGAGTACTGTAGGAAATCACTGAGGATTCTGCAGGTGGGGCAAAGCTATTGCTTAATTCTGGCCAGCTATTACATACTCAGGATATCCCTCCTTGCTTTGCAGTGCGTTGTCTACAATTAAAGACTGGCAGCGTATATTTGTGAAACCATAAAAATGAAATTACAAGGAGATATTAATGCCTCACACTTGTTTTTTCGTGTGTATTTTTGTGGCGTGCACTTCTAATATACCAATTGCTTTCCAAGCATTAAGACTAAAATGGTGAGGGCAGAAACACGTACATAAAAGCAAGGTTTCCTGAGAAAAGCTGCTCCACAAGCCGCATCCTGCATAACCACGTATATCATTAACTTTTACTGCCACAAGTAGCTCTTTGCAGCCACTGGCATAAGCCAGAGCAGACAGAGATGCTGCTGGTCATTAAAGTGAATCCCTCCCCATTCTCTGGTACCCACCAACACGCTGCTCACAGCATCCTCTGGGGCTGATCTCCCCTCTTTACAAACACATTTCTTACAGCCCCATTGCTCTCTTGCTTGTTTTTACTCTGGAGATTGGCATGAAACCACAATTCTACAGTATTTTTGTAATGGGGAAATTCTTCAAAGGGCTTTGTCAGCCCTGGGACCTCGCTGGACCAAACCCTTGCCTAAATCAGTTGGGGTTTAACCCTCACGCACTGCATCCAGCCACCTTCTTCAGACTGGGAAAACCAGAGACTCCATCTCCATCATCTTCAAACTATGTGAGCTTGTCATGCCCTCCTTGCCAAAGCAAAACTCTCAGGGCAACAGATCAGATTTAAAGAGTCACATTGATTTAACAATTTTTCTTTAAATACTTAGCGAGCTGTAAAGAGGAAATTAATTTTAAAACCTTGAGACCATAAAAATAAAACAGATGTGGAAAAAGAAAAGAAATAAAATGGGAAATTTGCTATTTTTACAAGCAATCTGCAGGCTACAAATAGCAAGCCAAGCTAATACTTAGTCACCAATATGGAGAACAAAGATTAAAAAGAAATAAGAAATTTGGCGGGGACTGTAAAGAGGTGCTTTCATTTCTATATATATCCTTTCTTGCCTGTGTTTCTGCAACAGAAGGGAGTTGGGAGATTGCCCATCTTTTGGACACCTCCATCACGGCCTTGCAGGCAGGATGGGATGTGCTGACGGGCTCTATCAAAGCCTCCAGCATCGCATGAAAGATGAGCCAGGGACGCGGTAGCTCAATAGACTTTGTCACAACCTTTTAAAATCAGGTGTGATCTTCCGAAACCCAGAGAAAAATCCCACAACCTAAAACTATAACCTCGCAAAAAGTCCTTTGTCGGCGCAGCATACAACATCACAGAAGAAGGCAAAGAGGAAATATATTAAATCATGCTGTTGCAAAATGCAGTTCTTGACATCTAACTCCTGAAACGCGAGTGAGGTGGGCTCCTCTCGCGCTCTTTAAAAAGCATCACTTCGTGCTTTCTTGTCTTTTTGCGTTAAGATCCCACATGCGTAGCTATTCATCCCCTCAGCACACAGGAGCCAGATTGTTTGCCGAAGTGATAGATGAAAAATTCATTCTGTTTTGAGGATGTTTAAACATTCAAAGCGGGAGCGTAACTGGCTGCTGGGCAGATAGCTTAGCAATTGCTCTCCAGCTCAGAGTCTCTAAGGTTCAGGCTGCAAATTCCAAACGCTACTCATGGTCAAATAAAATCGTCAGAAATTTGACTCAGATTTTTTTTTTTTTGCTTTGTTTTTAATAAGGATCTTTCGGTTTATAAATCTATCTACACTGTAGCATTTTACAGTTTATTCTCCTGAGCTTGACCTGAGCTGTTGTGTAGAAAGTAATGAAAATCTTGGGAGTCCAAAGGGAAACATCTCCCTGTGTTTGCATGTGTGTGTACAAATACATATATTATTTTGAAAAATGAATTGACAGACACCCCTATGAGATCATGTTTGCAGGCTGAATTTCCTACTCTATTTTTTTCTACAAGACTAAATCAAGACGTTTATGCTACAGAGGCAAAAGATTTGAATATCTAACCCTTCCCCAGCCGGTATGTTCTTGCACACACACAAAGGCAAGGCAGAAAAATCACATTGCTTTCTCAGCGGATATGTGTTCCACCCCTGCAAAAATGGTGTAATCTGTTTTCTCTGCAACTGGAATTCGTGATGTCAGGGATGCTGATGGCAATGTCAAGAAATCAGCTGAGCCTCTGATAATGGCATTTGCACATTTGACTTTTTTTATTCTTCGGGCTTTATGATTTAAAATCCACAGTTTAAACTGCGCCCACCATCTCACATGTGGACTGTAAAACACCCGCATATCCTGACACAGAAACACCAAACGCTCTTCTCTATTGTCAGCCATTGCTGTCTGAGGCCAAAAGAAAGAGGTCACCCATAATAATAAGGTCAACCATCACCATGGTATCTGAGCACCATTTGATTTAAAGAATGATGCAAGAGTCTATGGAAAACGTAGAGGCAGCAAAGGAAAAGCACTCAGAGTAACTTCAGAAATAATTGCAATGCAATTAAGACATGCCACCAAAATGAATATTTCAGATCACGGTTCGTCTGCGGAGAGGTTGCCGGTATTATAGAAGTTAGAGACATTTAGGCTTGATTAGGCTCTCGCATGCAACTCAGCAGCCAAACACACAAAAATCAATGGATTTATGTCAGTAAAAATCCACCCTGAGAGGAAAACCTTGCTTAAAAGGACATAACTGTACCCATCAGCTGCTCTGCAGGCTCTGACACTGATGGGTAGCCAGCGCTGCTCAGGATCAAGCTCTGAAGCTGAAATATTGCTGGACCAAGGGAAGATGGAGCTGCTACGCTTCTGGAACGGACTTTTAACAACTGTGTCCACATCTGCAACAGGCAACACCTTCAGCTCAGTTCCTCCAAGTTTAAATTAACATGGGAAACTGCACCAGGAAAGAAGAAGGTGATTCCTGTTGTTACCAATGCCTCATTTAAAAGGATCTTTGCTTTCCTGCTGACAGAGCAGGCGCAGAAGGGTCGTGATCCCAGGGTGCACCCACTGCAGGGGCTACTAGAAGAGGAAAAGGCAAGGATCTCGCTAGCAGGCAATTCACAGGTTAAGCTGCCTCACCCCGTCGGGGAGCAGTTGGTGTATGCCTTGAAAAATGATGGTATTTCTGCTAAAAAGGAAAGAAAAAAGGGAAGGTCCTTGACCCATCCCTCTACGGCCGCTGCCTAAATCCTGTCCCGACCCTGAGCATCTTCTCCCCATCCAGCACAGAGCAAGGACGAGCTCTGTTTTCAGCAAACCAGCAGCCCCAGTGAAGGCAGCTGGGCTTAAAGACAGGTTTAAAATGAAAATTAAGCATGTTTTGCTTAAGCGCTTGATGATTAAATGTTTGTGTGAAGGGGATCAGTTCTGGCAGTGCTGGCAGCCCAGTGGGTACAATCCCGAAAAGCACTGAAGAATTATGAGCACAAGATTAAAAAAAACAAACCAAACCAAAACAAAAACCAGCACAGGGGGAGCAGCTTTCGGAGGCTGCTTTTCCCAGAACCGCAATGCAACTCTCACCAACAGAATTGTTCTGAGCAAAGACGCGGCTGTTTATCTACTAGAGGCGAGCATTTATTTTCCAGAGGGCAAGTGCACCTCTAGGGAAGCCTATTTTGGATATTAATGCAGGTTTAGCAAGCACCATTATATGTCAAACTTCGCTGGTATGGAGCTGTAAATACGTTTAAAATTCTCGTGGCTGAAAACCAGGGATGATGCTCACCCAGCCAAGCAAAGGCCCAACCCGAAGGCAAATATGAGCATGGGGCAGCTTTGTTGCCTTTTTATGATTCCCGCTGTACAGTAGCCTTTGAAGTTTATTATGAAATATTATGATTTAAGTGACTACGGTAGTTCATGAAAAACGACCTCTGTAAATGCTGCCTGGGAAACTAGATTCAGTAAATTAGCACATTCCTTAACATGGTCCTCCTAGCTGGATATTGTATGTTAACTTAAATGTGCCTAAATAGACACTTCAGTAGCCTATACATAAAATCTTAAAATTATTATCCTGTTAAGGACTATTATTGGAGTGGTTTAGTCTTGTGTTGTATCATTTATGCAAATGAGAGAAAAACTGAAGTTACTGTTACTTTTAGACAAAGTGCAAATAAGCTTTTCATTGCATATTAATGAATTGCTAATACCACAGCTCTTCCGGCCCCATCTTTATGCAGATTATAGTAATGCTGTTTGCACAATTGTACAATTTGAACTTTTTCATTTTGAAGCACCTAGACTAAGATTTAAAATCAAAACCAAACCTGATACTCTGCAAGTCAAAACAAACAAAAACCCAAATAGTCTTCAACAGAAATACAGAGTTGAAGCTGCAGACGTGGTGAATACATTCAGCTGACCGTATTTTGTGTGAAATATATAAGATTTATTTTTTCTGAGTGCAGTGTGCAATCTAGCAGATCCAAATGGCAGCTCTGAAAGCATTTAAGAACAGACTAAAATCCAACCGTATTTGAGATTATTCTTATTTTTAAGTAAATTTAAATCCTACTGATTGCGGTGACATCTTGACATATGTTTCAGTGCCTCTCTGAAGGAAATATTTTCTTGATTCAAGACTTCAGAGAACACATCTCATTTTTGGACCCAGTTCTGCAACCCATTACTCTTAACTCATACAAGCAACCCCCATGACATGAGACTCCTTACGGCTGTACAAATTCCTCAGGTATCAGAGTCAAAACTGTGAACAAAAGTGTAAATACTGGCTTTAATGGGAAGACTATCTGGTCCACAGAGAACAATAGAGCTGATAAATGTGATCAATAATGATTGTAACTTGTTAGGTTATAACTTTACTGAAAACAATGCTTCCAGCTGTAAGAAAGGTGGGGAGAAATAAGTACACACTATTCCAGGAAAGTAATAATGCATTTTTATGTAGCTTCAGCAAATTTGATTCCAGAAGAGAATCAACAAAAGCGTTTGATGGATCTTAATTTTTTTAGATTTGCTTGTTCAGTTTTACTGCTACCTGAAGTAATAGCTACACAGTCACTAATGAAAGTTATCCTCATAAAACCATCTAGTTCATATTTACAACACTACATTTGAATAAATATTAGAAAAAAAGAGTCATGCAGGAAGAATGCATCTCTTCTGGAAACAGCTTTTGGTGCAAAATGGAGAGGAACTGGCCCAAATCCACCTCTTTTCTATCAGATGGTCCCCAGAGAGGGGCTGATTTGCAGAGAGGTGGTTTCTCCATAAGAGTTGCTACTGAATTCAGATTTGTGACAGCAGCAACAGAGCCAACAGCACCGGGATGGGGTTTGGGTTCCATTTCTGGTTCTGCCACAAACCTGCATGTCAGGTTGATGGCACACTGGTTGTTTTTCCCTCCTCTGTTGAAGGACAAAGCAATCTTTGATAACAATCCCTTGTAAAATTCTCTTGTTTCTATAGAGGGGAAGTGCTGCATTCAGACAGGAGTACCATATATGTATTTTTCTTTTTTTTAAGGAAGTGCGAATCCATGGTTACAAGGGAGAAAATTTTGAATTTTCAGGAGCTCCCATCTTCCAGGGACTCACATGGAAACAAGTATTCCTTTCTTTTGCAACCACCAAACTAAATTCATCTTATTGGGTTTGAAAAGGTAGATTCTTGCTACAAAACAGTCTGAGGACTTTAACAACAAAAGTGTGTGGCTTTCCACTACCTCCATTCATATTTACATCATCCTGGGGCTGACAAAATATCAGCAGCAGGCACAATTCAGCCAGGCAAGGGAAGTGAGATGCCTGGTGCTCCATCACCACTTCACCTCAAATCCTCCAACGTCTGTATTTACCCTGGATCATCACAACTGCTTCACAACCATTACCAGCTATTCAGTAAATAACACGTATGCTGTCTAACTGCATAACACACAAATGCTCAAATACATAATTAATGAGAGTTTACCCTTGAGAGCTGTTGTTGGTCTCCTGAGTAAGTAATAGGTCTTTTATTGTTTAGACTTAAAGATCTCTTGAGCCTCTTTTAAGGATGTGCTTTGAGCAGCTAAGAAAAAAAAAAAAAAAATGCACACAAGAAATCTATAGATGACTCCATTGGCAAAAAGCCAAAACTACCATCCTGAATTTGAACCAATAGCTTAAAGGTAAAAGGGTATTTATGTTTCTTTGCTAATTCATAGAACATCCAAACACCTCACTGTCCTGATTTGGAAGGATTACAGAATAAAATTCCTCTTGGCATCTGGGCAAACCCTTTCTAAACAGCTCTGTGAAGCTGTGGTGACCTTCTCCAGCCAGACTGGGCAACGACTTTGACCACGAGATGAATTCAGGCAGTGGTATGGACAGGAACAGTTCCGTAACACAGTTCTAAAAACCCCACACAGCTGATCCTGCTGTTCCATAAAAATCATTGCTGACACCGTGTCAGTTCACCCACATCCAACATTTTCATTTCTTATATGCATAAAAAGTTAACATTCCCTATCTTCAATAGCAGAAGAGGCAGGGAAGACCCAGGACTGGCGCAGAGGCAACATTTGTGCTTCATGACGCCTGCTGGTAAAATTCTCCTTTACACAGTTCTGGTATTTATTGATGTTAAAGCCACTTTCAGGCCCCTCTTTCAGCCTAAAGGAACAGGTTATATCTAAGTCTGCCTTAAAGCACCTTGGCTGGATCTGTGCAGGGACAAGTGTGTTTGCACATTCGCTAATTCTGGGGTCCCAGGGTGGCCCAGGGGACTCAGCCACTCAGCTCATCTCGGTCTCTGTTGAAGGCTGCAAACATCATTTGAAGGGTGTTTGCAAACACAGGCATGCGGGGTAGATTCTGGTTCTCACCATAGGCTTGTACAATTTTTACTATTAGTATTAGTGAATTTATGAGAGAACATCAATGGGGAGTATACCCCAATGTATCTAATTTAGAAACATAATAGGAACAGCAATACTGTGAGCAAACATGTGACACAAATGGAATTCAGGCTTTTCCTGCACTATAACAATTTTGAGGAGGTCAATAACTGTTTACAAATACAGATAGCATTTGCTTTTGCGTTTCTTCTCATAAATGATCAAATGAAATTTGCACCGTTACTTCATTTGGGCCCCCATCCTTTTATGTTTAAACCACGGCATTATTATAGACTTACTTTATGGGAAAAGTAACCAAGAACAATACAAGCGTCATAATGAAGATGATGTGCAGCATTTTCCACTGCATAATAAATGTGTGTCCATATCAACGTAAAACATACAAATGGCAATAATTTAACACTGAATATTTTCTGCCTTTAATTAAAATAAACTAATAAAGATTTCAGAGATGCATTTGCTTTAATAGAATGCAGAGTTATAATTGGTGACCTATTTTAAGCAATTTAATTTCCCATGACCTGTTTTCCAAATTAACATAGTAATAGAAGAATGTTTATTGTGTTTGGGAATATAAGTTTCTCCTTCAAAGATGTCATATGCCTTTGTGATTTGATTTAAAGGTGTATTCTTTTATTAAAATGTTCATATAAAGAGCTTGTAAATTATGTAAATGTTTCTTTTTATGGCATTTAATGAGCCTAGAATTTTAAATCAAAGCACAATCAAAGAAAATAAACAAGGACATCCTGAAGATTCAGAAGATCACTTTAAAAAAAGCATATCAGCTAGGTCACGCCAAATTCATTTGAATGCCCTTTTTCTCAAAGCGTTCATGGGAATACTTTCCCCAACCACTTCATTATGTTCATGTATTTGTATATACATGTAAAAACACCTATAGACAAAATTATGTATTTTGTATACACAAGCTCAGTCTGCAGCTGTTTAGTGATGGCCCTTTTTGGAGTCTCATTAAACCCTTGTGGCATTGTGTGCCAAGGGCTGATTAGGAATTATTAAAAAAACAACAACAAAAAAAAGAAATTCCCTTGTGTGATTTTGAGGCACCTGAATTATTCACAAGTTGCACGAGGGGCCCATTTCCCAGGCCTGACACTTCTGCACCCACGCGCTAAATGCAGCTAAGAGCAAGTTCCATCTGACATTGCCACAGAGCCCAAATCCAACGGTTAGAGATGGGTTTTAAATATTAAATCCTCACTTTTAGAGAATGATGCAGTCTTTAAAACAGACAGTAATCTCAGATTTTGGGGGAGACCGCACAAGGAAACTAATTTTTTTTTGTTGTTAATTGATTTTAGTGAGCATTTTAATTTTCTCCTGATGCTTTTTCAGTTTGAGGGCAAGCTGCCCAATAAAATAGTAGACCGAAATCCTTTGGACTGCCACGGAGGAGGATGGGGAGCCCATGGGGGTGAAGGTGCTGCAGGGATCCAGGTAAATCTCTGTGCCAGACACCTAAACCTCCATCCAGGTGATGAGCACCAGCAAGACGCGTCCTGCACGTGTTACACTAGAGGTAATCCTGCTTTTCATTATAGGATTAGTGAAGCAACGATTTACAAGGCTTCAGAAGACCTCCAGTTTGTTTGGGGTGGGGAGGACAACAACATCAAATTAAGGCCGAAGTATTTTATAAAAACAGGAAAAAACATCTGTCTTCTCTCTTCTTCATTCATAAGTAATATTAGAATTGTTACAAGGGGTTACACAGGGCTGATGAAATATGTCACTTCATTATAAAAACAGTTCTAATACATTAAAATTATTTTATGTTGAAATATTATAGATCAACCTTATTTTCTGGGAAAATAAGCCACTCCTCAATTCTTCCTGTTGTTTAACAGGTTTGCTCATTATACAAGTATGTGAACGCATCTATGTATGTTTGTGTACATTTTGCTGCTTATACACATTCCCATAGCTGTGGCACACCGTGCCCCAGGTCTGCACATCAATGCAAAATACACGAGAACTCAGTCTCAGCCAACGCTCTTAAAAAGTCTAATTCCCTCTCCACAGGACTCCATCACCTGAAAAGGTGGGAGAAAGGAAAAAAACCCTCCATGGAACAGACTCTTTAACATACCATGGATGCACGTGACGTGCCCAAAAAAGATCTCTCCTGCCCTGCACTCTCTACACCGTCTCCAAATCACTCGTGAAGCGTTCAGGACAGCAAAGGCGTCTGTTTAACAAGAGGAAACTCTCATCATGATGTTCGTGCCTCCATAAATATGCAGAGGAGCTGAGTGAGTTTAACAGGGGGTCAACGGCTTGACTAGATCTGTCGGAGTAGAGCAGGACATCAACACCTAAGAAAAAAGACAGCCTCCTCCTCCTCCAGCTCATCACTGTTTCATTAGGGCTCAGTAGCATTATTTTAGCAGCGCATCCCCACAGCAGAGGAGATACTCTCCAACAGCTTGTTACAGCCCTATCTGTTAGGAATTTACAGCTAATGTATCTTATAACATGGGTTTTCATAGGTAAGAAAGAAGCATTTGGCCTGGTTAGGAGATCTCTGTGTTGCACTGTTCGTGATCTCACTGCCTAACACATTTGGTTTAGTATTTTGGGGAACTGGTATTAAAAATACCAATGATTCATCCATCATTGATAAACACACTGAGAAGTTCAATAAAGATGCTTCAGCAGCAATAGCTGTACGTATGTATATATAGATAGACAGATGAATATGTCTCCAGATGTGTTTCAAGCATGATCCCTCCAGAACAGTCTGAGCTATAAGGTATTTTATGTTCAAATCCAAGTTTTGTACTCTGACAATTTAAAACCTGCAATCTACGGAAGTGCAGGTCCGAAGACTGGTGGAGTTGGGGACCTCTCAGGCAGCTGCCACTGTCCCAGCTCCTGGAAACATCGCAAAGAAAAAGACTAACCCCAAACTATAAGAAATTTCCAGCCAGTGTCTGTTATATTATTTGCTCTTTATAGCCTTACAAAGCACCAAGCAGCTGAAGATTCTGCCGAGAAGATTTTGAGGGAACAAATTAAATGGATTTGGGTGGAGAAAGCAAGACCAAATCGGTCTTTTTCTCCAAAGACTAAGGCTAGCCGAGTTCTGATTTACATCTGCCCATTGAGTAAGTCCTTCGCCCCTCCAGACCCCTAAAGCACCCGCTGTGTCCGTGCAAACAGTGCACTGGACACGCACACCCATGATGGAGCTGCGATGGTTTGTCCCATGTCCCCCACCGATGGGACACAGCGTGACATCCCTGCTCCAGCCACCCCAGCAACTCTTGTCAGAGAGGAGGAAAAATGGGGGAAAAAAGCACTAAAACAGACAATAAAGAGAACACTTCAGAAACCTATCCATTGGGGATCTTTTAAAAGCATTGATTTCTGGTCATCAAGAGAGGAAAAGGAATAGAATAATGTTTCAAGAGAAAAATAACAGCCCCCAAACCACAGACTTCAAGCTGCCTAAATTTCCTATTGCCTTCAGGACCCTCAGTCTGGGCTCGCTGTGGTTTAACACCTGTGCTGCCGGATCTGATCCTTCCAGCAGCAGCTTCACAAAGACACGGCTCCGATACAAAACCACCCAACTTTCTGCCATCGTATTTTTGGAAGTCAAGAGGCCCAATGCTTCTCTCACTTCGCTCCCAAGGGCAAATGTGAAACGTGAAAGCAAAACCCAGGCCTTTCCATTTCCTTTTATTTGATTCTTAAAGGCTCTGAACTGAAAGTGAGAGGAGGGGACTATCTGAAGGTGTCTTCTTTATTCAAGGGGGAGCAGGGAAAAGCATTTTGCTGCTCCGAGGGTGCACAGTCAGTGATCTGAACAGCACATTATATAACGCTGCCGAATAAATACCAGACAGCCGGGATTTACAAGGCGAAACGAGCACATCAAAGTACCCTGGTGACGACACGAGCCACGCGAACGCAGCTTGAGCCTGCTTTGCTGTCGCTCCAGCATCTCCAAAAGCATCTTCATGCCAGCCTGCCTCTGTTTTATCTGTGCAAGGAGTTCATCTCGCCCTCCCACTCCCCCCACCGCAAGGTTGATGCTTTTCTAGTCCGCCTTCTTCCCTTTTGGTACCTGCTCATCCCAACCCCTGCACCACCATTGACCTCTCAGGTTGCCTTTCCCTCTTTCAGCCCAGCCCTGTTCCCTTTCCTCTGCTCCTCCTTCAGTCCAGCAGGAAAAATACTGCTGAAATAAATCGTATCGGGTCCTATATAGGACTAAAAAATATTACTTCTGTGGTTACCAGCCCAGAATATCCACATTGCTCTGCCTTGACCTTACGTGCCTTTGGTTAAAGGGATGTTCCATTATTAATCCAGCTTAGAGCTGGATTAACTTTTAAAGACACAAAAATGCCCGCAAGCCAAGTAAGGTGATATATTTTCGGCTGGTTGGAACTGGCAGGCTGCCGGGCAGGGTTAGCAAGCATCTAGAGCTTAGGAAAGATGCTTTTAGATATAAATCCTGATGAAAAATGAAAAAACCCAAAGAACAAAAAACCACACTACCCCCCCCCCCCCAAAAAAAAAAACAAAAAAAAAAAAAAAAAAAAAAAAAAAAACAAAAAAAAAAAAAAAAAACCCCCCCCCCCCCCCCCCCCCAAAAAAAAAAGCAAACTCCACAACTAAAACCGAACAAACAAAAAACAAACCACAAAAAAACCTCCACAAAACAAACACCACCCCAAAAAAAACAGAAAACCCCAAACAAACAAAAACACTAAAAAAGCAACAAACAACCCACCCTAAAATAAATTATGTAAGCAAGTAATAGCCAGCTGGTCACATAGGACAGTTAACATCCTCCAGGTATATCGGTTCTCTATGAGAAATTCCCACAACAGATCAAATCTGCCCAGCCTGGAAAGCAGAATCACATCCTGACCTGGCGACTTTGATTTTGAAAGGGGAGGGATGAGGGAAAGAGAGGGACAAATAGCAATTCAAAAGAGGAAAATAAAAACATGCTGAGTAGAAAAACGTTTAAGGGCTGATGCAAAGCCTACTAAAACTGATATCAATGGGAGGGTTTTCTTTTCCTCCTTTCAATAGACAATGGATCATGTTCCTAAAGATCAGTTTCCAAACGTGGCCACTCTGATGAAGCATCTAGAATCTGGATTTGGAGGCTAAAAAAAAAATCACAGCAATCGCGGCCCCCCAAGTAGGAACTCTGCCTTGTTTGCTGTTTTACTGAACCCAGCACGGGGTGGGCGCTCCTGGAAACAAGACCTGTCTGGCAGGAACATCACCAGGAGGAGAGCAGAATGATGGGTGTGATTAGCGAAATCTGGATTTTCACATGCATCTGCACAAAGAGAGCTGAAATACCATCCTAAGACATCCCCCTCACATTTGAAATAAGGTATTCAGATTCGTAAATGCATTTAGAATATTAACTTGTGCATCAACAGAAAGATGGATTTAACATATTCTTTAAAACAAACTCTTAAATACTTTTAATGTATGCCTCTTGTGAAACTCTGTGCATAGCTATACCCACGGATTGCTGCTGGCTGCAAAATACTTTTCTGTCGTGTTTGCTTTCATCGCAGCCTGAAGAAGGGATTTATGAGCAGGATACCTGCTTTTGACAAGTATCCTAGTGAGGAGCTGAGCAGAAAGGGAGGGAGAAGACATTACAACACATCTCTTCAGATGGCCAATAAAACAGACGCTGTTGAGCTGCTACTGTTTTGCTCATTGCAATGAAGTTCCTTGTTCAGCATTAAATGGAGACGACTCTTACTCATTTACCTGTATTACTATATATCAAAAATGTACAAGGAAAAATAGTCAGATGAGAAAAAATATCTCAGAATAAATATGAGATAAAGAGAAATAGTTAAGATCTGCTGTGAATCATTTGAGCAGCTTCAAATATAAATTGACAAAAACAGCAAGACAAGATCTTGCTTTTGTGCATGTTGCATTTGTCCTGCAACAAACCAGAGAGAACATTTTGCTTGGGAAGCTGCTTACGGAGAATTGCATCGCCTCAAATCCAATAGAAGGCAAGGGTACGCAGGGCAGAATATGCTCTTTTTCCCCTTACGGAGAGCATATATGTATTTTAAAGCTGGTCGTGCAACTAAGATCTTTCAGCACATAATGCCTCTGTTGAAAACCTACTGCTGCACCCAGAGGGTTTCACAGAAAATACTGCAGCCTTGGGACAGTCTGGGTCCCACAGTCCAAAATTAGGGCTGTAGAGCACAGACTCCCTCGTAGCCCTGTTATAACTAAGAGTGGTTCCTCACTAAAATTGGAATTTTGTTACTGCAATACTGACAGTTATTTAGATGCACTTGGGGAAAAAAAATAGGGGCTGGTGACTAAGCCGCTATAAATCTATTTATAACAATAAGGCTGTACCACGCAGGTCAAAAAGCAGAATTTGGCATGAAGTCGGCGGCACTTGGGCTCACCTACCTTTTCTAGGACACGGCGTGCAAAGGACGGTGGTAACCTGCACTTCTGCTTGTCTGAAACTGTAGGGAACAGAGCTCCTCTCCTCTAACTTTGCTCACTCTGTAACTCCACTGATGCCTGAGCAAATTAAATGGATCAAATGCAGAAACGCAGCCTCGTGTGACCTACCTGAGCTGCACAGCCGCTCCCCATCCCGGGGAATTCTGCATCTTTCCTCCTGCTCCTCTTTCTTTCCTCACCCTTCCCCTCAGCCTCTCCTCTTCTTTCAAAATTTGGGTCACTTTGCTTACACCAACACAGCTTTACCCAACAAAAACTGCTTTTGTGCAGGCTCCCAGGGTGAGAATAAAGCAGGGATTGATGCTATAGGGAGACAGACAGCTATCTGTGCACAGGAATTGAGTTATCTCATTCTGGGGGCATGTGTGGAGGGAATATGTAGACAAATATTTATACTATTTATCTTCATAATATTCCAGATAAAAGTACAAAACTTTACAAACATGCAATCTGCAGAAATGCATTATTTTTCTTGAATGCATGAGGTCAAAAAGTATTTGCTTTCTGGGTCTTTTTTTTGTTGTTGTATTTTTTTTTTTACTATCTCTGTCTTAAAAAAATTTAAAAAAAAAAAATGTTCTGCTGCTTTGAAAGCAACACGCATTCACATTTGCCCAGCACTTTGAGAGCATCTCTCTGCCTTGCCCGAGGAGCATGTGCCTGCTCGAGTCCCCACCGTGAGTGGCAGAATCTACCATATGGAGGTCACCTTGTCCAGGTCCATAAATAGCTCTTTTTTTTCCTAAGCGGGGAAGGGAAGGAGCTACAGAGAGCAATGAAAGAGGAGGTGAGCTCGCATCCGTGGCACCGACCGGTGCCAGGTTACAACACGCAGAGACTTGTCATGCCAGCAGCAGCGATACCGTCAATCTGCAGGCGCAGGAGTCACCGAGTTCCACCGCGAAAACATGTGCCAGCCGGTTTTTCATTTCAGTTTTCGCGCAGGGGTTTGGATGCCTTTCAGGAGCGGAGAACAGCTACTCCAGGAAAGGTGTCCTTGGGGAGGTGACAGCAAACCCCAGGCAAAGGGCTCTTGCTGCTGAAGGACACACATTGGGGTCTGTGGGGTTGGTCCCACATGGTGTGTTGGGGCAGGGGAGGCATTTTGATGAAGGGAAGAAGCAGCATCAAGGAGGCACAGTCCAAGCCCCCCATCGCTGCTGAGACCTGTGTAATGGCACAGGTACAACATCACTGCCACCAGTCAGTCCCCCAGCTTGTGGCAAGGACTTCTCTTCCATGCACCGACAACTCGAGATGGAAAGATCAAGATCTGCACCTCATGCAATGAACCTTTTTCGCTTTATTCAGCTTTCAAGATACCAACAATTATGAAAATGCAGCAACGGAACCATCTAATAGCTAAGAAGGTGCTCAGCTAGCAGCAAAGTAATTGATACCTTCATTTTAAAATAGACTGGAATATGTCACCTAGATCTCACGTCAGACTGGCTTTCACAGACCAGAAAGCACACTGTCATGTTTCCATCACAATATCCTGTGGAACAATGTGAAATTAATGAAAATATTGCAGAAGAATGTTCCCAGGTAAATCAGGGGAAATTCAAAAGAGGAGAGAAAACTGTTTGATTCCAATTCAAAATTAGTTTGAAGTGCAAACACTTCCCACAGCGCCTCAAGTCTGAATCAGCGCCAGCCATTTTTTGCCCCAAAATGTTTTGCAAGTAGGTCACATCAGGATATAAGGTTAGGAAGGAGATACAGTCTTGAGGCACTCAGTTTGCAACTTTTAACATAGTTACACCTGGTAGCAGTGAGGTGGTAATCCTGTTGTTAATATCCCTTTGTGCGGGTGATGCCAGCGCCCTCCTCTCTGTCCTGCTAAAAGCGATCCCCTCCTGTTTGTCAATGTAGGAAAGGACGAGCACTTATCCCCCCATGACATCTTTTTGCATCCCACAGGCTGCAAATCCCTGGTTTGATCTTGTTCCGTGCAGAACATCTGACATGCCTGTGATGGGGAGGCTTTAACCGCTCTTATTCCTCCTTGTGATACCCATGACTATAGGATTGGATAAAAGGGATGAACAGATGGATGGATCACATATATACACTGTAAAGCCTTTATCCTTCGCTAGGTGTTGGTTTAAGAAATGCACAGTATTTTTAAATAGCCTTTTCTATTTTTCCTTTCCCCTTCACAAGTTTTCCTCTATATTCAACCCCCCCCAGAAGTCTCTTCCCCCTTCTCCCAAACAAATACTTTGAACTACAGTCTTTATATACAAAAAAAAAAAAAAATATATATCTATATATATCACCATGAAGCAGCCCTAAAACAGTGTTTCCTTTGTCCTTGCTCTTTAAAAGCTGTAGTTGCTGTTCAGAGGAGGTAACGGGGCTCATAACACAAGAAGTATGTTTTTCAGAACTTAATGTCCTCTGCCACAGATGTCGTCTCTGCCAGAGGCTTATTAACACCTCAGAAGAGCAAAAGCCCTGCCCACAAAGGGAAGGGAATCTAAAGAAGATACACAAACAAAGGAGGTGAATGTTAAAAGCAGCTAATGAGGGGGGAAAAAAAAGAAAAAATAAACTCCACCTTCCCATCACAGCACTTCAGAACAAGTAGCATTGCCAAGCACTGAGAACCTGGGGATTAAAGAGACAATTTAGGAAGACTTGATGTGGGGAATGGAAATCTCCTGGAGGACGTTAAAAGAACACAGAAGATCAGCACACATATTTGGGGAAAGGAAGAAAAACCTAGAAAAAAAATACAGATATATGCATATGGACCACTTCGCAAGGACTAACAGAGAAGCTATTTGGAAATAGTCAGGCACATTTATTTCCTATAGGGGAAATTCAAATTTGAAAGGAAATTGAAAGAAGAGGACATGTACAAAGCAGTTTCATTATCAAAAAGAGATGTACGTTCAAAGAGACTAACTGAAAAAGCAAACCTGTTTGTTTGCAAGCCTTTTTATTTAAAACAAATCCTTTTAGAAATGCCAAGAAGCCCCCAAATAAAATATCCACTTAATTGGCTTGTCTTCCTTGCTTTGGAAATGTTATGTGTTGCTTTTGAAATTATTTTTCCCCCCACCCGCTGCTACAGTTGGTTCTCTTCAGCAGCAGGGTTTGGGTTCCAGGTTGTCCTCTGGGACCACATGGGTGAGCATAGACATCCCATAGGGCCCCCAACACCTAGTATATTGGGATGTGGTTTCTCTTCCCTTTCTCTCCAGGGCAGCCGAAAAGTGATACAGGTACCCCTTTAGTCCTTTGAAGAGACATTTGGGGAAGGTGAGACAGATGGTAAAGACCAGGATGGGTGAGAAGTAGTTACAGGTCCACAAAGATCACCCCAAATAAACAATAAGCAAGGATGTTCAAAAGGGCACCATGCCTGAGATAAGCCACAGCAAGGACAATAAAAATCAGCCCCTGAGATTGTTGCTATTTAAAGAAATGTTTCATATGCAAATGAACAGCCCATAGAGGGATGAGCTGGGTGCATAACGCGCATAATGCTAAAACTGCCTGGCATTTATCCCCAGCCCAGCACACAGAGGCTGTGTGGGTCATAAAATATAACACAGGGGTTAAAAAAACTCAAGGGGCTAAAAAGATTCGAAGAGCACTAAAGTCAGGTTAGACACTCCCTCCAATGTTACAAGAACGGGATGGTAATTAAAGGCTTTCCAGTTAGTAAAGTTGCGTTAATCTATTTAAGGGGAGGCAAACTTTTAACATGGGTCTCGCACTTCCTGCCTTTTGCACAAAAAAAAAAAAAAAAAAAAAATCAGTTCATAAACAGAATTTATCCTGAACTGCTCCAGACTGAACTGAGGCTGCAGTGGACATTGAACAACCCATCCCTTGAAAAGAGCTGCGCCACTGAGATGTCCTGGTCAAACACTGTGGTCCAAACACCTCAATAAGCACGCTTGGAGGTGACGGTGCTGTTATCCCTGCTGTAGCTTAGTTGATCAGGCACATGGAGGAATCATAATCTTTGGTACTTAGAGGCTCTCCAGTACAGCCATGTTAACAGGTCGTGGCCGCGGAGAGGACACACATGGAGCCCCAGCTTCACCCCTGGGTCAAGCATCGCATCTCAGGCACTGGATGCACGGCAAGGAAGATTATAATTTTTCCAGCTGCCCACCCCTCTTACACGATCCAAGCCCAGTTTTGTGAGCCCTCCTTGCTCATGCAGGGCTGAGCCAGACTGAAAGACAAGATCAGGATCATCCAAAGGGCGGGCGGATGCAGTTTGCTTCAGATGGCGCAGGCTTGGATTGCAGTCAAGGAACTGAATCTTCTGCAGAGATTAACAAGCTCCACAGGTGCAGGGAAAGAACAGGCTCTTCAAACGCAGGAGGAGAAAAACACACAGTATGGAAAAGTGCCCACTGCCCGAGTCGCTAGTGAAACTGTTAAACAACTGCCAGTGGGTTTTCTGGAAGGAGGTCAGGAGAAGCAAAGGTGTGGAAAGAGAGAAAGCAGCAGCCGCCGATGTCCCACAGGAAGGGAATGCTGGCCAGCACCAGGAGATACAATCTGATCTTTTGTGTATTTTGCAAGTTGCCTTGTTGGAATCAAAGACCGTAGAAAACCAGTTTGCAAAATAATGCTGGTGACAGAGCAGCACCACCCCATGTCAGGGCTGCTTCACAGAGTGGGGCTAATTCACCTTTTGTCTGCCTAATAGTACTGCAAAAACCGAACCTTGCTGATCAGAGAGGCTGAGTTATTTCATGCTACAAGCCCTTCGCAGGCAGCCTGACAACAGAACAGGCTCTGCAAAGCATTACTGAGTCGCAATGGGCCTCACACGGCACTTCCCAAAACCTTTCTACCCTGTGGAGAACGAAGATTGTGATGGGGAAATACCAGCTTCTCGGGGAGGGGGTGTAAATAGCTTTGAGGGACTAAGTGGGCATGGCAGCAAAAGCATTGCAATAATAAGAAAGAACTGCTGAGATTATCAGTTCTTGGCATTATATTCCCAAAACACTCCTGAAGCCTCACAGCTTCCATATGGCTCAACAGACACATACAATAACATGATCGCTCAGAACATTCAGTCCTATAGAAAGGAAACAAGAAACACAGACACATCCTCGTGCTCCTGCACACATACAAAGGTGGCACTGGAACCTGAAACAAAAGGGACAGGAGCAAATTCTGCGTCCAAGTCACCTTCCTTCAGGGGTCACGTTGACAAGCTCGCCGTGAACATCAAACCTTAGGAGAGACTGTTCACGTGTTGCTTCCACGCAGGGCACAGATCCCAGCGATCCCAGCCCCTCCGGTGGGACACGTCTATGCAGATGACCCATCTGTGGGTGCAATGGAGACATTTGTGCAAACCCAGCCCTGCGGGTGCATTTTGCAGATCTGCATTGCTGATGAGTAGGTACCACCTAACGCTTCCACTGAGCTGCAGCTCCACAAAATCCTGCCTATGAGCAACCTAGAGAGCAATTCTGCTAGAGAGAGCAAAGCTGTGCTGGGATGATTGGAGGTAGTGGTGGCTCTGTGCAAAGGCGGCCGTTGTCACACATCCACCTCGGTGACAGCAAAATGGAGCCTTGAACACCTCATCCCTTTGCGCTACCAACAGAGCAAGGGTTTGAAAAGAGCAGGTGGTGTTGGTCCTGCAAGGAAAACATGGTCTTTTCCCTGGAGTTCTCCTAGAAGATGTCGCTGTGTGACAACCCTGGCTCATCCCAGAGCTGCCCCGATCGTGGTCTCCACTGACTGCAGCATTTTATTTTCAGTCTGAGGAAGGATCAGACCCTGTAGTGAGCTCCAGAAAAAATTCAGTCATGGCTTGTAACCACTAAAACTCCTTCCCCAGCCTACTGAGGCTTAAATAGATGCAGTTTCAGTTTCTGTGATTCTTTTCCAAGACTGATAAGCCAGCATCCTTATTACTTATTGCTGTCATCTGGTCTACAGTTTTGAGAAACTATTTCAGTTCTACAAACCTGGCCTGCCATCTTTTTCCTTCTATGAAGCTTTAGAAAGAAAAAAAAAAAAAGGATAAATCACCCTTTTTTTCATTGCTTTTCCAAGTGGGGGGCTACTTCACACCATTACTTACTTCTAGCATCCATTGCACCATTCCTTCTCTGGCACCTGCAGTTTCTTTGATGCTTTCTCTTCCCTCACTGAGGGTCTTGTTTATGTCTATTATTTTTTTTTTTTATTTAATATATAAGCAAAGCCTTATTCTTGGTTTTCTTGTTAAAATCCCTCAACCCAGCTCCTTGAGGAGTAAAGTAAGCATACAGAAAGTTAATGAGAAATTTTCCCTCTACCACTGAGGATTGAAGAGGGGATAATTTAGGTAATATTCAGAACCAGCTCTGACCGTTTTAAGACTCTCCAGCATCGCTGCAGGAGAAGGAGGATCTCACTGTCCTACATTTTCCTCGTGGATGTTGCCATCACTAATAGTGCACGGCTTTTCTTCCACGGCTCTCCCAAAGGCTCGAGCAGCTGCCGAGCTGAGCATGCAGCCCCACACCGGTACCCGGGCAGCTACAGGCTGCTGGTGATAAGTGCTGATTTCCATCGCTTCCCTAAGTTGGACACCCAGAAAGCTGACAACTAGTTATGGCACCTTCCCCTGGATGCGATCATCGTGTTATGTCCTAATTAACCGGATGAGCTTTCCTCCTCAACACGAGCAGCGACCTAACATCTTCTCCCTCTGCCCAGGACAGGCTCTCCCCCCAGCTCTGCTCTGCCACGCTTCACCCTGGGAAGCATTTTTGTGATACTTTGGATCCCTTGTAAACCGTATTCTTCGATTTGGGCAGTCTTTCAACTCCATGAAAGTTACACGTTGTTTTCATTTCTACTCAAGTACCTCAGGTCAAAGAAAGACCTGTGTCAGTGGCTTTAAAAGCCTAATAAAGTCTTTCATCCATGGGCCTGCTTGCTGGCGCAAAGTCAGGGAAAACAAACTAAGTCATCGAGTGTTGTTCAAACTGTCAGATCCTTTTCAGCATGCTCTTCCTGCCAGCCTGTTCGTGTGCGTTTGGGGGCTGGGATGGGGAGGAAGGAAAAAAAAAAAAAAAATCCCGATGGCAGAAAGCCCATGGAACAACTGGCACCTTTCCAAAGCAGCTTCCCCCCGGCCCCCAGCCCGCCGTGGTGGGCACAGGCGTCTGCCAATCTGTTCTGCACACACACACGCTGCTGCACAACACAAGCAACTAAATGACTTTCCAACAACTTTGCTCACAAGTGCCACTCTACTCCCAGTTTGGCACCGTGCGCTTGCTCCTCACCCCCGCCTCTCCAGGCTCTGCCTCCCAACAAGCTGGACAGGTTCCAGTGGTTAAAAGCCCATTTAACCACTCCCTTTTGTTTAGAAATGCTAAGCCTTGATCTGATTTTATCGACCCTGCCGTGCCAAGAGGAGGAGGATGCTGAGGGTTTCTGAGGATCCTGCAATGAGCTGAAAAGCTCCAGGAGCCCTTCAAGCTTCAAGAAGGGCTTTGCCCACTTTGCAGCAGCCCTCGTGCTGTTGAGAAGCCCCAGAAGGAGAGTGTGCACCATTCACCAGGCCACACAGGATGGCTTCAACTCTTGTTTTTGTGCATGTTTCTCCCTTTAAAAACTTCATTATTGGCATGTTTAGGAGCTGCAAGTCGGTGCCATGCTTGGCTGGCACTGTCTTTTGATGGTTAAATAGTTCTTTACACTCTTTGCCTCGTTCAGTGCTGCTATGCCAAGGAAAAGCAGAGCGGCAGGGGAGGGAGGCAAAGAGGCAAGAACAGGACCTCTGCTCTGATTGACAATCGTAATCTTCCTGGGTATTGTTAGGAGACATCTTTCTGCACTTGATAAACCCAGCGTGATTACATGAAACGTATCCTTTTAAAATATATTTCTCTTTTCCATAAAGCAGGTAAAGCCAACTGCATTTAGAGCTAATTTCAGTTCCTTTGTACAGTGCAGCATTTGGATGCCCTCTTAAGGATGCTAGGTTTGAAAGTTTGCCTTAACAACATCCTTTTCTCATAACCCCAGAGAAGCTCTTAACATTAGCAATAGAAAGACTGGGTAGATTACAAGTCAGACACAGTCATAAAACCCTTGGAGTTACAGGAAACCCTTCCCAAAAATTTACCTCCCTTTCCCACATGATTATTTCTTTCAGGCAGATTGGAGCGGACAAATATGCACACTCAGCCAGTTACAGTGTATGGAGAGATGTAACCAAACGTTGACCACTAAGATCACCAGCCACGGGAAAAGACATTCTGATCCAATTCTTCGTGTCCATCTTCCCATCAGTCCTGTGCCACTGCTGAACAGGGGGCGGAATTCAAACATTCATATAGCTGCTATAATTTGAATAAGAATACTTTTTCATCTGTGGCAATTTACACCAAGCAAGGCTCTACTTTCACACGTCAGGCAATCTGGAGGAAAGAGTCTGTCTCCTGCTAGGCAGTTACTGACACATTTTTAACTTTCCTACACTGGCTCTTCCCTCCTCTGCTTTAATTTACCCAAAGAGAAAACGAAGTAATGATGAACAGGCAGCTGTGGTCAACAGAAGTTACGTGATCGAGAGAGCTCCTATCTAAAAGTTCACACAGAAACAGAGACTTACTGACGTTGAGAACAGCACAGCCTGGAACAATGTCACTGAAAAACAAATTACACAGACACCATCCAAGCAACTTTCTTCTGTCCAAACCAGTCAGATATTTTTGATATCCTGCAGCTTCAAGGAGGATAACAGGCTAGTGCTGAAGATCACGTTAGCCCTACCAGATTATTCAGGTCATGCTAAACAGCAAATTCAGTGGATTAAAAGAGTCCTCATTCCTGCTGTGCGGTTTTAACAGCCTGCAAGTTACACAGAGGCTCTGAGGATGCTATGTACGTTGCATGTCTTGTGTAGCACTTTATAGTCAGACAAGCTCAGCAAGGGGCATCTGCCTTCCTAAAAATTACCATTGACCCATTCCTGTTTAGAAACATTGAGAAACCAATGGACTCACCCAGCAGCTATGTGAAAATCTCTTTGCCAAGCCATGCAGAACTCACTTTTGTGTCTGCAGTGTATCGCCATTGTATTACCATGACAAAACCAAATTACCGCCATTGAGGATAGCCTTTGCTAATGCAACAGTCCTTCTATAGTAATATACTCGTGGGCACAAATGATAGCACAATGGAGTGGATGTGCAACTGCTATAGTATCTCTGTGGTAGCAGCAGACAGTTTTTCAGCTTCTTTCTTGTCTTACCCAAGTCATTTTACATGCATGCCGTAGTATAAAGGTCTGTGGCGCAAAGGTTGCCTAATACCAGTGCAATGTGTTGCCTCATGTTAATGTACTATTCCTGCAATTGCTACAGAGCAAAGGCAGGATGATGCCACTTGTCACTGCAAAAAATCTGGGGGGTTCTGCTGTGTCAAGCACTGTCCTTGCTCTCATTGCGGGTCAGCGAAATCATAGGTGTTCTTGTACAATGACCAAATTCAATACGGTACCAATGTGAGAAATACTGAAACTATCCACAGTAATTACAGCTGTATTTCAGATGCCGATTAAAACAGGGTTTTGTAATCATTACAAATGAAGGTGATGTATTACTTGGGAAAAGAGGTCCTGGGACAGGTAGAAAGAGAAGCAACAGCAACAAAACAAAAAAACCCACACCACTCACACACTAGTCCTTCAACAAGTGAACAAATAGCAAACAAATGAACTGGTGCTGTTTCTGCTTGATTTTTTTCAAAATACCTACTGCCCAAGTAGAGTCTTTGATGTCTAATAGAGATATAAACTGTGCAGCACCTTTCAGTTTGGGGGGAGCAGTGATGGGATCTCTCCTCTCCCCCACTGCCCATGCTGGAAAACTTGTAGGAATTAAATACCCTTGAGACTTCTGTCTCTGTCAAAACTGGCAGAAATTAGCTGACAGGCTTGAAAAATGTTATGGAAACTGATAGACAGAGACACCTACACAATACTTGGGATGGCACAGACCTGCTTTCCTGAGAAAAACTAAGCTAAAAGTTAAAATGGTCAGTCCCTGAGTGGGTCAAGACGTGGATATGAGCTTGTTGGTAGCAGGCTGACAGATTCCTTGTGGAGGCAGACAGCTGTCCCGAGATTCAATGAGTAATGTAAGGGAGAAGGATTTGGTTTAGAGCAAAACGCTAAGCCACGCACAAGGCTTTAGGGGGACAATCCTTCCTAAGACTAACTTCAATCAGCAGTTTCACAGAGTAGCTTTGGCCTCGCAACCAGCGTGTTACCAACTCAAGTCCCACAGCTGCACCCAATGGTCCAAACTAAAGCTGAAGCAGCTACTTTCCTACCCATAATTGTCATCCCACTGGAGTGTAGAGTCATGCACAACAAAACTAAAAGATGTTCTAAGAAAGTCATCAACAAACCTAACATTACTTTTGCCAATACAACAGCGCAGCGCGCCACTGTAACAATTTCACAAAGGTCTTTTTTCACTAAAGTTAGCAGACATTTCTGGGTATTTTTTCAGCTAAGAAAAATCACCAGGAGCTCCCACAAAGGACTTCTCGAGGGTAGGAAACGACAAAGCTGAACATTTGTCACGAGCAGATCAGGGAGCAGATGGAAAAACCACGGTAAGAGGTCGCACCGAGTTTGCTGTTCCTTTAAGTCGCTGATGGATTCACACATGATGCAACTAGACACAACACAGCACTTGCATCTTCCTGCATCAGTGATTCTGCAGACATAGATCTTCCCACCCTCCTCTTCCCCCTTCCAAGGCCCAGACAGATTTTTTTGTCTGCAACTGGATACAATCACTTTCTGCACACAAGCCCAGCAAAACAAAACATCCCATTTTCAGTTCACAGAGCTGCCATGGCAGAAATAAATATTATTTTGTTTGTTGGGGTTTTCTTTCTGGTTGCTGCCGTTTTGTTTTCCAAAATCATTGTTCTGCAGAACAATTTAACAAAACATATTCTTCCTGATTCAAGACTTTGCCTCTAGCTGCGTAGTAGCTTGGTTGTCATTGAAAAAGCCAACCTTTCCAAGGCAAAATTCAAATGCCTCTGAAACCTCAAACTCTAGACAACTTCCTGAGTCAGTAAATCTAAGCCAAGCACTGGACTTCCTCCCAGTTTCAGCAAGTAACCACTAAACACAAGATCTCTGCATCACTGCTGTGGTTTGCAAGCAGAACACCTTTGCTTTTGCCTTTCTGCTTGGAACGTGCCGTAGCTGAGAGAAGGCAGCTGTGCACAGACCAAACCAATTCCTCATTCACAGCCTGAATTCTGTTTGCAACTGGTGTCAGCATCCCTTTGGGAGACACGGTAGCAAATGCCCATCTGGCTGATACCCTCAGGAGTTCAGGATAAACCACCCAGCAGTGCAGAGGCCTCGCACCAGCCACCGTGGCCATGTTGTGTTTTCTGAAGCACGTTGTTTGACGTTGCTGAGCCATGTCAGGGACGAGCCCTCCTTGGAAAAGGAACCTGCTCAAGTCTGGGCTCTATGGTCCTGACACAGACTCACCAAGCCAAAGCACCTGTAAAAGAGCCTGAACTCTGTTTGCAAGGGGACGCTTCAGGAATTCACATCTGCTTTCTCCTTCTCCCTCCCTTTTCTCTCTTCTCATTTCAGTTTCCCGATCTGGTGATAATTTCCTTCTCCCTGGTGCCTCCCTCCCATCCTTCCCTTCTCTCTTCCCACCCTGTCAGCCAATGACAAAAATAAAGATGAGAAAAGATGCAATTGCATAAAAGAAGGGATTTTTCCATATTTAATCATAGAGGGGGGCTGGTTTGCACATCGCCTCACTGCGAAAGCATCGCGGGCTGGGCAGGTAAGATGCAGAGGGAGGTTGTGCAACGCATCGAGCCAAGCCTGCCCATGACCCCGATTACTACCCACAGCTTTATCAAGGGCACTGGGCATGAAATGGTCCCGTCAATGATGCTTCGTGCTTTTCTAAGCAGCCTCTGTGTGGAGGAAGCAGTCATATCAAATCTGCGCCCTGCATGGTGTGCTTACCTTTAACAGGCGGACCCAGGGAGGAATATTTCCCTGGGTTTGCATCACTAGTAGGAAAAAAAAAGCATGTTTCTGTGCAGACGCTGTCTCTGTGGCTCAGCAGATACAACACTGTCATGCTCCAAGGTTAGAATCGATTTAAAGAAACCTGAGGTACTGTCAACTTACAGATGAAAGAAAAAAAAATAATTTATGCTTACCTTGGATTTTGGCTGGTTTGGCTTGGGAGTTTCTTCCTTGGATTTTGGCTGGTTTGGCTTGGGGGCTTCTTTTTCTCCAACAAGGACTGCTTCACTGGGCATTTTGTAGCTAGAGGAAAAAAAAAAAAAAAAANNAAAAAAAAAAAAAAAAAAGGAAAAATATTGTAAGAACAAATCAAAATGAGACATATCAGCATACCGGTTCTAAAAAGCTGTATGTGTTTCATGATTTATTTTGATTTTTGTATAGTATTACAGCTGATCAGATTAAACTCAGCAAAAAAACATTCGTCACAGGTCTATCCTCATTTTTGTTGGATGACATTAGTGCTATGATCTCTAGCGTTGTTCCTCTCCTTTCAGCCCCTTCCTTCCTCATCAACATTGGCCACATTTGAAATAAATGTGGGTCCCAGAACTGCTCTAGGATATCTTGTCGTATTCATCTGGGTAGTTTATCACCAAACTCAGTCTATGGTTCTGCTCCCCAGCTGGATGAGGTTAACAAGAGATTAATTTCCAGGTACTACCAACACAACTTTCAGGACAATCACTCATACAAATCAGGACAATCTCCCCCAGTTCCACCAGCAAACACTTCAGAAAACTCCTGGACCATTTCTGAACGCAGAGTGAAGGAGCAGAGGTGGCTCCTCTGAGCAGCAAATGCATCTTTCCCTCGTGAGTGGCTTCTCTTTGCCTTTTATTTCTCCTCCATTCCAACTTCCAAGCTGAAGGGTCCCTCTCTCCTTCACCTCCACACATCCCATTGTCATTTGTACCAGCACAAATGATGTTCAAACTGAAGGAAAGCACCAAAAGGAGATACCAAACCCACAGCACTACTGGCCTAAGGGATGATGTCACGATGGTCAGCATTTGATTGTACATTCCCCATGTAAATTAATTGATCTTTCAGTGGGCCAGCTACAGCTGCCAGAGTTTAACTAGATGGAAGCAGAGAAGCTCCATTCAGAGATTTGAATCTTTACGAAAATAAAATTATTCCCATCATGACTTTGTTTTTAAATGAATACAACTCAGTAGGGTGCATACATTAATTTCTTCAGAGTACTTCAGTCTGGACTTCTTAAATATAGTTCAGAGATTTCCTAAACCAACTTATTTTAGAAAGAAAGATTTACCAAGATTAAAAATTTCCCCTAGAAAATCACTGTAAATATTTTTTAACCTACTTTTCTTCCTTGCTCCCTCCTCAGGAGCCCTTTGTCTCACATCAGTGCTCTGCCACTCTTGGATCCTACGAGTCCTTCTGCCTCAGTGCTTCTTGGGATAAAATGATCTTTACCAGCGACTCTGATTTAAAGCAGCCTTTCACAATTTGTGCATTTCACAATTTCTCTCTCTCCGCTCTTGCAGCTATAATTACTGGTGGGTTTCATTTTGTAAAATAGAAATAAAAATAATAAAAAAAAACCCTAAAAGGCTAAAAAAGGCTAACCAAAAAGCCCCACAATCTGCATCTCTTCCTGCCAGAAATGACCCCGGTGGTGGGTGCTCAAGATGGAGTGGGGCTGCCCAAACCAGATGGGAGCTGCTGAAGACCTTGGAGATCAAGCCTCCAACCTTCGATTTTGACATTTAGTCATGGGTGGCAGATTTCTTCCTTTCACACTTAAAAAAAAAAAAAAAAAGTTGAAAACCACAGTAGTTCTGTTTGATAGGGAATGAGGAGGCTGATTAACCTTATCTTGTTATGTGCCCATGCAGATGTTGAGAAACAATTTCCCACCCACATTGACCAGAAACAGTCTTTGGACCATCAGCCAATGCACAATATTCCATCCCAAGCCCTAAACCCTCCACATGCCCCACAGACCATCAATGGGGTTTTTGTGCCTTTCAGAATGTAAGAATCAACGGAAAATAAAGTTTAATCCTTCCCATGCTGCCCTACAACTAGATCTGGAAACTAGCCCTGAATATCCTTAAATTTTTAGCATCACCACAAAAATATTTTCCTAATGGACCAAAAAAAAAAAATTAGAAAAATCATGGGTGATGCTGAGCCAGCAGGACCTTTCCTGTTACAGCTGGCAGGAGCGAGGACAACGCTCCCCTTTTTCTTATTTGAAATAAGGAGGATCCTTCACGCGCTTTTACTAAACCCTGTGCTTGCACCGCGCGCTCAAAATGACACTTTTGAATAATTTAAGATAACGATAATAGAAACATTAAAAAAACTCTCATAGAGACCAAACCCGATTCCTCTCGCGGCTTCTGAATTAGTTTTTCGCTTGTAGCCTCTTCTGCTCTATCTTAAGAGCTATAAAAAAGAAGCGCGAGAGAAGGGAATATTAGGAAATTACTAATGTCTTTTAGAAAGCACCTATTGCTTAATCTTCCGCAGTACTATTTCTGGATTCCTGTGCAGCTTTCATCTTCACCCTGTTTTACAAGGCACCGCGCACACTCACAGCCCGAGCCCAAAGAGGATGGGCTGTTTTTTGCGCATTTTCCCCTGCAGCTGTTTTGTTCCATTGGAGATGATGCCTCACTGGGTCAGGATGTGGAGGTGGTTTTTTTTGGTTTAAGGGACGAGCTTTATTTACAAAACAACATTAACCATTTGGATCTCCCAGCTCCAAAACTCCTTGCAGACATTCTGAATCCATTAGTTTGTTGTTGGCTTTTTTGTGTGTTTTTTTGTGTGTGTGCTTTTGGTTTTTTTTTTTTGTTTGTTTGTTTGTTTTTTTAATTCTATTTTTAAAGCTAAGAATGCTGCGTCTGACACAGCTGGGGACTTTGCTGGTTTGGGGGTTTTATTTTTCATCTTTTGCCTTCAGGAAAGAAGAGACGCAAGCTACTCCTCTAAACCACCGGGATCAGGACATCATCTTTTCCCCAGCAACATCTGGAATATTAACAGACGGGAGCGGGGTTGGAGTCGTGTTGGCTGAACCAATCTTGGGCAGGATGGGAGGCAGGAGGGAAGGAGCAGCCGCGAACGTGAGGAGCAGCAGCCGCACTCGCTGCTGCGTGACTCCGGCTTCGTGCCTGCGCTTCGCCATTGATTTATGGGGCAGCTCATTTCCAGACCCACCTCCTTCAGGAGAAGGAACTTCAACTCGGTGTGAATAATGAGGTCCTATATCTCTTAAAGCAGTCGCTGCTTCATTCCAGGGCAGGGAAGGGGGGGGAATTATGGTAAAGAGCAATATTTCTCCTCCTTTTGGATGGGTCCGGGAATTGAACTGTGCAGCTAGAAAGCTGGTTTATTTTGCAAATTTGTTAAAAAGGAAAAAAAAAAAAAAAAAAAAAGATGTAAAGTCCATCACCCAAAATACAGCTTAAGATGAGGAGGAGATCCCGCAACCCACTCCTGTCGTTAAAGCCTCACAATAGAAGACACACACGCCTTCCGCCCATTCAATCTCTCCCTTACATCTATATATCTATATACACATGCCCCACAAAGGCATATTTTCTACGTTAAGCCTATGGATTACTGGCTCAGGCCCTTACAAAAAAAAAAAAAAAAAAATATGTTGCCAAGGCAACGAGCCAGGGGTTGCTATGGCATCTCGGAGCCGAGCAGCTGGGCCAATCCCCGCTCCCCGCGAGCTGGGAAGGCGCAAAGCCTCTAAATTTAATGTCAGTGCGGAGAGGAAGGGAAGCTGTTGAGGCATGCATGATGCTGAGCGTGCGCTTGCTAAATGCGGACAACATGGCCCCCATGATTAGGACCAGCACACTAATGAATATTCATTGGGCTGATTAAAGCAAAGTCAATTAACTACTTGACTGCTTGATTTTTTGCTGGATTTTAGTCATCTCTTTTAACCATTTTGCCACTGGGGATGCTCTTGTTCTCCCCTTCATCTCCCTCTTTCCTCTTCTATATTTCCTTACAGTGGCAATTAGAGTTTAGATTTTTTTTTTTCCTTGTCTTTATGCTTTTTACTAACAACAACCCATCCCACTCAGATTTTATAGCTCACTTTATTTCACCACTAAATCATGTTCTTCTAGGGTCGCTGCCTTCCCAGTACAGCTGTAGGTAAGCCAGAAAGTCACAGATTTCCATCAAGTTTTTAAACCTCATGTGCAATTTAATTCAAAAACCCACAGCTAAGCAATAATGCTAATTTTCTACTTCACAGTGGGATACCCCCCCATCACCACAGCCCTATGTTTTATAACAGAGTTACTGTGAGCCAGGTCAAGGGCTGCAGAATATTTTTTAAATTCTGATTTGTTAGATCAGGATTCCTTCAGACAGACCACTCAGACCAAATGTTCTAGGAAATCTAAAGGGATCCTAAAATAAAACAACAATTCGCTAAAAATGGTTTTCAATTTAGAGAGATGTCTTCCTCCCAGTGCGGTAGTGATGTAATAAGACTGCAAAGAGAACCGCATATTTTATAAAGATCATTTTTCAGCAAGTGCCTGCAAACTCAAACATGTGATTAAATTAAAAATAAATGAAAAATGTTGGCCAAAAAAAGTCCACATTTGTGAATTCAGCCCTTACAACCTAACCTGAGAAAACACATGCATTTTCATCATGTTCTTTGGCTTGTTTTGAAAACTCTCTCAGCTTTTCTTATTACGTATACAGAACTGTGTCAGAGAAAGATGCATTTACATTATAGTTATGACCCTCCTGGAGGGGAGTTATTAATAGTTGTAAGGAATATATATGATGGGTAGAGTAGAAAACCTGAACGTAATCACCCAGAATTTGGGTTCGTGTCTTTGTCAGCGACTGAAGTAAAAAGGTGCAGAAAAAGGCAGAGTCTACGGTGGGGTAGGGACAGCGCTGACTTCTAATATTGTACATGAAATTCAGTTACTTGCAAGCAAAAAGAAGGGGGGAAAGTATTAGAATAGGAATGAAGTGAGACAGAATGTAACTGTTTGGGGAAAGTTTGCATTATTTCTGACTGCAAATTAATAAAATAATCAATTTCCATTATATAAACTCCATGGACATCCAGGTTTCTCTATTATTTTGCTGGATGATGCACATATTTCTGTGTTTTTATACAAATACAGTTATAAAAACAGACATTTGCTATTCCAGCATGCCACTAAATTGCAAAAAACAACGCTTTCCTATGCAAGTTGTATTCTGGGAGCACCACAAGCAATTTCTCTGCAAACTCGCTGCGTGTACATCATCCCCCTATTAACGCCGTTATCCCAACTTTTCGTCTTTTCGTTTGCAACCAAAACATTTGGCACCCGTTTGGACTCTACGAGTGGCCGGGGTTTGATCCCGCGCTGGCTGACGCCGCTGGGAGGGTAGAATCGCAGCCGCGATTTTGTGTGCGCGTTCCCGGATTGCTGAGATGCCGCCCTTCTTTTCAGGGCTTTACGTTTCTACCATCAAAATCAGAAATCTGCATAGCAACACTGAGCTCCGCAGGGCAACACATTTCATTTACCCAAATCTGAAGAAAAAGCCACAACAAATAATTACCTATTTACAAAATTAAAAGCACAGCTGAAGAAAAGGAGAATGTATTAAGCTGCCACGTTCAATCAAAAGAAATATATACTGAGGGCTCTTTTTCAAAATAATACATTTTCATCCATGTGCAGTGGAAATCTCTTCACAGGGGACAATCTGCAAACATAGATGTACACACACAAAGAAAACAGAATAATGCCATTCTGGCAAAAAAACAACAAAAAACCAAAAAACAAACAAACAAAAAAAAGCACTTTGGAAAATTTGATTCAAATTTAACTGGGTCCCAAATGAAACATAGTCAGCAACCTACAGTACCGGGGGTAGGGGGGTGTGAAGACAAAACCCATCCCAGTGCCACACAGCTCAGCAATTCCTGGTCATGAGAGGCCACCGCATTAGCCAGGCAGGGCGTTACAGGTCAGGATTAAGACGCATTAACAAATTCATATGGAGGAAGCTGGCCCAGCACCTGCCCACAATTTGCCAATTCTCTTCATCTCCTTTCCATGTGAATCAAGTTCTCTTTTTCTACTTGGAGGAGGATTTTTTTTTTTTTAATAATGTTATTTTTGGTAAAATTTGCATCCTTGAGTTGCGAAAAGCATTTTAGTTCAAAACCTCCACGAGAGTAGGAACTACGTGATTATCGTGCTTATATCGTGAATCACACTGAGATAAAAAAATGCTCAAAGGCGTGTGCATGTGTGCGCACGCATACGCACACACACACAGATAAATGACAGTAAACAGCATCTATCCTGGTTCTAAGATATACAGCAAATTCCATAAATTATTAAAAAAAAAAAAAAAGGCACCACAAAAATACAAACCCGGAATCTACACCCACAAAATGGAAAATACTCTGACCACAAACCCATTGCGGGAGCGTTAAATTCAGGGTCAAGTCTCTGGATTTCTGTCTGATACTCTCAGCCTTTCATCATGTCTCTATGAATTTTTATTCCAGCACTCTGGGGTAAATTAAGGCTGATGGTGTCAATATGCAGTTTTGAGCCCCATTTCAACATTTCTTATGTTTTGCCTGTTTAATTCAGATCCTTTAAGTCTGATTTTTTCAACAATTTAGGAGGAGGGCTTGGGGCTTTCTAATCTGCTTTTGAAATGCCGTATTTTCTAGGAGGTTATTTCCCACCCAACTCCCCCCCAAGTCATCCTGTGCGCATTGTCTCAAGCCAGTAGCCATTTTCCCAGGCAGAATAAATTCCTCATTGTTCACTTTTAGCAATCTGATGGCTGATCAACCCCCTCCAAAGCACCGTGAGCAGGTTTACCCCAAAGCTGCAGAGATGCTGAACTTTCGCGTCTATCTGCTCTTGAAAAACAAACCCTCCCCCCTCCAAAACCCTTCAGGAAAACCCTGATGTGTTTGAGATTAAAAACGTGATGTGTCTGGGATTAAAGCAAAACACGTTTCCAGTCCTCGCAATGCTACCCAACTAGAAGAGTTATCTAATACGTGATACATGTGATTGCCTGAATAATACGACCGTAGACGCCGCATCCCTTCCTCCCTGCGTACCTTCCATGCACGCACACACATGGTATTTCTAATAGGATCTCTGCTCCCCTCTCTCTCTCCCCCGCTTTCACAATCTGTCGCTCTCCAATCTGCCCACTCTGCTCTATTTTCCCATCCAATATTCCCCCCCTAACACCTTCCCCTCCTCTTCAGCCCCCATCCTTGCTCCTTCCATCTTCCCCCACCTCCAGGCTCTGTTATTGGCCACAGTTATTCCGGCGCCAAGTTTGGGGTCCGTGGACATTCAAAGCAGTTCACAGACTGGCTAAAGAAAAAAAAAAAGAAGAAGAAAAAACAATTTTTTCCCCTACAACTAGCACTTAAATAACACGGTAACTAACTAGCTCCTCTAATAATTTGGTGCCTAAAATCAATTTTTCATAGCGATGGACTACATTATTAATACCCAATCTTACTTGCTACTGTTTTATCAGAAACTTTACAAACAAGTTCGCTATCGCTATCTCTGCTTTATGGAGGGGAAGAAACAACAGACGGGGTGTGGGAGAAAGGCTCGGTCAGAGCTCCCCAGCAGGCTGGTAGCATAGTCTGAAATAAATTAGGTCTCCTGGGTTCCAGTCCGATGCTCTACCCATTAGTCTCTGACTAAGAAACAAATGCAGAGAGCCCAGAAAATGCGTAAATTGAAGCAACACTTCACCACTCCTTGTAGTCTGTAGAATAATTACTAGATGCAGATGTACCTAGAGATGCCTGAGGCTTTGGTGATCCTAGGGATACACTTATAAGATCTGGCTTTTCCTCCAGACCGTCCTGCTGCTCTTGGATGTTGTAGGAACTATTTGCTCTGGCTGCAATTTGGCCCTAACTTGGGAAGCACAGGACACAACCACGTCTAAGCAGAGCAATGGGTTTAAAGAGTTCAGGGGAACAACATCAGGTTTAAAAAAAAAGGTATCTCCATTATGAAATTTCAAACAAACATTTTGATGCACACTTTTCAGATACAGCTTTATAAACAATTGCTTTATTATGAAGGCAAACAACTTTCAGAATCTGCAAAATTTCTGGGAAGACAGCTATTCGGATTTCCTTGCAATAGTGGCACTGATGACTGCAAGAAACCTGAACAGCCAGATCACCTGGGGACATTTCCTGTTCAAAACTTTGAGGATCAAGCCTACAGCAAAGATCTCTGTGCATATCCAGGGTCCTTTACCAACAGGATGGCCTCCTTGCCTTGGGCAAGTACATCTTTATAGAAGGAATCCAAGAAGAAATCAGCCATGATAAAAGCATGAAATATCACAGCAGTTTTTAAAAGGGCTCCAAAGCTGAACCCAAGGACTACAGACTTGTAAATACAACTCACATAACTAGTAAAAAATATTTGCAATTATGTGTATATACACAAATTCCTAAGACCTGTGGCAGATTTGTGAAGCGTGACTGATTCATCCAACACAAAGGTGACACTATTGTGACAACACTTGCATCTTTGAAAAGCTTCTGGCCACGTCCCTCTCCAAAATCTCTTACAGAAACTGAGCCATCGTAGCACAAGAGGGAACACTCCCTTCTAGATTCATAACCGGTTGCAACATGGAAAGTCAAAGACAGCGAGAAAAAGCTTTCACCTGGATGAAGTTGCCAACAGATTGTCCCAATCATCCTGGTGCTCATCTTGCTTAAGTGACCTGGAAAAGGTCACAAACAACAAGAGGGCAAAGTCTGCAGCCAACAAGAAGTCATTTGAGAACCATCTCTTCTAAAACAACCAATTACTATTTATTTCTAAAAGATCTCACTGTGCCTGCTGGCAGAATAATAAAAATGTCAGTAAGCAGATATACAGAAAAAGAATAACTGTTTGTCAGGAGGCCTCTCCACTGTTGGACAGAGTGTGCTGGACCAGAGAAACCCTCACCACATCTCTTTGGTCATCCTGATACTTTGCACGGCCCGTTTGTTTCAGACATTTTGCACCACTTCAGGAGCACAAAGTCCACATTACATCTGACAACCAAGGTTTTCACTTCTAACTTGAAGTAAATAGTCAGTGTCCCACTACGTTTTACTGGCATCTGCACTCCACAGGATTCCCAGCAATGAATTTTGTACTCGTCAGGATCTGTGATTGTATAGGAGATGGTATTTCTCCAATACAAAGTGAGTGGAAACTTCACACAAGAGCAGACCTGAGGTCAGCTTTGACTCCAAAGGTCTGCTGGGCAGGCAGCAAACATGTTGCTGACAAGCTGGAGGCTGCTGAAAATGCAAGTGCAGAAGGATTTTCTCGGTTGTCCTGCACATGTCATGCCACTGCACATCTCTGTTCTTGTGATTGTTGACTACATTCCAAAATTATGATATACTGTACATCCGAGCCTGTGTTATCTTACAAATCTATACAACTTCTGCACACACACAGTCAGACTGAGAGCATTCTGCTCAAAGATGGTGACAAGACGACTTTCTTCAAACCTATCTGAAAAAATCCCCATTCCCTGCAAACCTGAGTAGGGATTTCCAAATACCTTGAATCAGGCAAGACCAAAAAATTTTCCTGCATGAGAGAATTGACACTGGGAAAACATGTACTAGGAAAGGACAGAGAGCAGAACTCTTAGAATTGGTTTCAAGTTGATTTCAAACTCTTGGGTTAAGCTGTGAATGAGGCAACTTTCCTGTGCTATTGCAAACATCTTTGAATATCAGGCTGGGGAGAGTTATAAGCAATGCCTCTGGCTTTAAAGTAAGGACAGAATGTTCTTTTTAGTTCTTGGTATGCCTGTGGGCACCGAAAACCAGACTTCCATGTCCTGCTATCTTGTCCTGACAGTGGGTGCACTGTCTCACTTGATATTTCAGCCTGTGAGACGCCAAGACCCACCTAAAACCTCCTCACCTCAGTGCACAGGGTTGTCCGCACAGAGACCCCAGCTCCAAGGAAGCCCTGAGATGCACCACAAATCAAAAGTGCTCAACTTGCACAGGCTTTTCAGAAACAGAGTAGCTCATCTCCATCCCTGCTCCACCAACAAGAAGTATCTGCCTTTTTTTTATCACCCAACAAACACTTTGTGCTGCTCAGCATTTGCAGAACACGAAGTCACCTTTACACTGAGCCAACCCCTTTCAACAAGTGCAACTGGGAGGCCGGAGCAGCACATGAGTGCACTGGTGCGAACTCAACCCAGCCCCAGCAGAGCTGCAAACACGCACGTCACCTCTCCAGGAACTTGTTTGTATTCTTGGGAGAATGTTGAAAAATATCTCTGACCCCCAAACATTTACCTTTTGATCGGAGGTTTCCAATGTTGCTGTAGTGTATTAAAGCTGAGATGCTCATAAAAAAACCCTTTGTGTCAACATAGTAAATGACTCTAATTAGGCTGGTGGTGCAATGAAAATGCTTAATTCATTCTGATGAGGCAGAAGGAAGAGCTAAAATGTTTATAGACAATGGGTGAACAGGGAGATATAATGCTGAGTGCCAGCTTTAAATGCAAATTACCGCAGAAATCTTTCCCTCTCCACCATCCCATTCCTCCCCCTTCCTCCCTCTCTCTGTCGCCAGCACCACACTGTAATCTCCTAGCGCAGTAATTAGAAGTGAAAGGAGCCACATAGAGGGGCCTCTAAAGGCAACACTAAAGAGAATTACAGAAAAAAATACCTGCCTTTAATAGAAGACAGCACCATTTTCCAAAGTGCACCACCATTGCAGCACTTAGCATGGTGGCAGGATCAGAGAGGTGATAATTTGGAGGGGTATTACTGAAATGGTATGCAAATTTGTTGCATTTCCCCTCCCATCTGAACTGGCTTCGTCTATAGTGTCTGTTCACAGCATTGAGACCACTTTGCCTTTTGGAAGAAGGCCAGGCCAGCACCCACAAGCAAACATTTTGGGGAAAGCAGCTGTCATGGGGTTTTCTTCCTCTCACCAGAAGTACGGAGCTGCAAGTGGACAAGAACTGTGAGCTTGAAAAAACTCAGCCTGGAAGTTGCCAAGAGACAATAGACATGGAAACCTTACAAGGTCATTCTTAGAAATGTTTCTCATCATGCTTGTAGTGTTCTCGGCTTCTTTTAGAAGAGGAGAAATTGTACATTTGTTGAGAAAAAGAGGTGGAATGGAAAGGGACAAAGAAGAGGGATAGAAGGTAGCCAGTGTTTCATTTGCATGTAGAGTATCACACTTTTTTCTTTAAACGTTCTCATATGAAACCTCTGGAATAGCTTTTCCTTGGAAGTTTTAAGTGAAGAAATGCTCCTGCTGGCAACTCGAGTGTCTCACGTTTTAGGATCTCCAGTATCAGTATGGACACAGCAATGCACAGCAGCATACAGATGTGTCTTAGAGTTTCACATCTGGAGTCTGAGCTAAAATTGGGGTTTGTTTCATCTTCTGTGAATCAAGTGCTCTCAGCCTTGCCTCAGTGTTGAACAAATCCCCTTTCCCTTCCCACACACAGGCACACAAATCACCCCAGTACAGCAGAAGGTCAGAACAGGAGACCAGAAAATCTGTCTCAGTCACAGACTACAAGGCAAATGAACTCCTAGCAAAAAGCTGCGGAAATTACATTCTGGATCAAAATCCTGTAAACAAAAATGTTTTATTTCCTCCTTGCACTGGCAGCTGAGTCTCAAGTTTGAGGAGGACAGATGAATGTGTCCTGATGCCCTGGAATTTTGCCACCAGGAACTGACTGAGATAGGAGAAAGGGGCAGATATCAGGTAGCATTTTTGTGGGGACTATATATTTTTATTATCTTGCCTCTCTAACACAGTTGTGTTGCCAGCAGACAAGGTCATGCTCACTCTGGACTCAGCATTTAACACCATGCTCATCTCTAGGCAAGCCTGGTGACATGTCCTGCCCTATTCTGCAGGTGGCCCGAGCACAGCAGCCAACCTGGGCTGGCTTCTACTTGCGGGATTTCACACCCTTTAGGAAAGCGGCAGGAGGCCAAGGTGTGCTGCTTGAGGTCAGACCCCACTGCCAGATCACATCATGTTACTGGCTCCCAATCAAGCTGGATTTTCTGCCTTAAAATATTTTTATTTGCTAAAAATACAAAGATAATGTTTCCCCCCCAAATTAAGGCCAGCATGCAGGCGGTCCAGCTGCATCCCCAAGCCTGGTCTGGGCACAGTCACATCCCTGCAGGATGGTTATTACAGAGGTGATGCCACATTTGTGCATTGCACAAATATAATGGAGCACCCTCCTCTGCACGTCCTCATCTGCATAAACAGGACCACAGAAGCCCGAGACAAAGCTGGACTTGGAAAAAGGCAGGGCTTGCTTGTGCCTGTGATTAATTCCCAAGGCTCAGCTCAACTCATTCATAAAAGATCTCCAGCTGACCCACAGAGCTGCCCCAAAGCCCGGGTGTGTAAGGTGACACTGGGCTCTCCTCGAGGATGCCCCTGGGCACAGCACAACGTGCCAACAGCTCCAGTCTCCCCCAGCCACGGCTGGAGCATCCCACCGCCTCTTTCTCTCTCTCCCTCTCTGTGTTTGCTCAGTGAGACAGAAGCAATACCAGTTTGCAGCACAATAAACCATGTAAAGGAAGCATCAATTAACTAGAATACATGGATATAGTATTTAATTAACTGATAGGCTCACAGTTACCGTATGATGTCATGGAAACCTCGAATCTCTTGGGTGCCGCCTCACACATGCCAACTGGGAATTGGAGCCACCACAAATCCCATGTAAAGTTTGAATCCTGACATTTTTAATTAAAAAAAAAATAATTCTGACTCTCTTAAGTACCTTTTAATTGACATAAATGTGTGCACATCTTTGGTACCACAGGAGCCCTGGGTGTGATGGCTCTTGCAGAATGAAGGTCAGTGGCATTACTCACCCATTCAAGGCCACTGTCATTAACCACGGCTTTGTGTTAAGGAAGCAGAAGAATGAGCCCGCAAGGCTCTAAGGAAATAAAAACAGGGCAAAATCATACTGGATGGGTTTTCAAGGCTACAACAATACAATACACTGTATTTACATTGCCTTTGATATGAGGATCTCAAAGTACTTTGCAAAATAAAAATGCAAACATTTGAGGCTGATTTCCTGACTCCTAATTCAATATGAAAGCATCATTTCAGTCTATAACTTCTTGCTCAGCACCTTCTAGAAAGCCAACCTGCCCTAGTTCGAACACTGAATAACATAGCCTCATCCATTTAAAAGAACAAGCACTATTTCAGAACATCTACAGCGGAAGAAACTGAGGCAAATGGAGTTTGGGGCTATTGGTCCAAAAGCCAATGGCTGTTGGGTGGCAGAGCAAGGAATGGAGCTGAGACACCCCAGCACATACTGACCAGTCAGATCCAGGAGTGGTGAAGGGACCAGCACCCTCCAACCACCACTCATCCCCTAAATAACGCCAAGGTCTGGTTTCCCAAGTACCAGGCTGCTGTAGTAGGTATTGAAGTTAAATCTCTGCAGTCCATAAACAAATACCAACAATCAGCCTGAAAAAACACTCCGGAAGTCCTAAGTTTACTTCTCCAGCTGTAAACATTAATACTTTCACTCAATTTACTACAAGATGTTTATTGCCCAACACTAGTTTTGTCCCAACAGCTTAAATTACAGGAAAAGTCCTGTATTAGAAACCATTAGGCTGAGGCTTACTATATACCTTCTTTTACTGCTCTGACAGTGGAACATTAGGCTTAAATACACCAGGGCAGGTAAGTACAGTATTATTTTTTGTGAATGAAGGTGTGAGTTCGTTATAAGTATCCATTGTCTCTGCTTATGTGCAAATTAGTGTATGGATTATTCTTGACAGAGCTACAGCGCCCTCCCTTAAGGGCATTGCTGATATATCATTTTTGAAAGAGAATCACAATTTATTCATTCAAACACAGGGCTAAAGATAGATGTGCACTGGAATATTTTGAAATATTGCATTATATACAAAATGAAATAGGGGGAAGCTAAATTACACAGCTATAATTACTTAGAGTTCAGGTGGCATCGTAAATAATCTATTCACAGCTCACTCAGTGTTTATTATGTCACTAGAGCAATATAATTAACATGGTATAGATGGGAACTATGCAAGGCAGATGCCTAATATAGCCAGATCAAACACGCTATGACACAAGTACAAAAAAGCACAAATGCATCCATCATTCAAGAAAATTCATATGAAAGTGGGGAAAAAAAGACAAAGGCAGCAGTTTGACAATTTTGAGGCCCCAGCTGTGATAACACCACTAGCACCTTTTTGGAATGGCCATAGTTAACATTATGGGCACGCTTCAAGTGTTTGCATTACATGGGTATAGGCGGTTTTGCACTGACTGTGTTCATGTTACCTATGAAATTCTTTCTGTGCTGCTCCAAAACCAGCTTCCTGGGTGTTTGAAATGAAATCAATACAAGGGATAAGAAGCTGCCAAACAAAACCGAGGAGCTGCAAGTCATCTTCATCCAGTTCTGCACCACAAACACCTGAGTTCAGACACCCAAGTGAAATTGCTTGAAAATTACCAATAAGGTGCTAGGCAAAACCAACAAAAATATTAATAAAACTAGAATATATTACAAAGGGAAAAGAAAAAGGCCCAAATGTCAAAAAAGCCTCAATACAGTAGTTAAATTCATTAAAAAAAAAAAAAAAATCTTATTTTACCGAGAAATCACAAAGTTCATCTAGTTGAATCTTGTTTCCAAAAGTCTCTGCTCACACAGTAAAACATGTATGTACCTTAGCACTGAAGGAAAGCTTTAGAAACAAGTGAAGGTGCCTTTCAGAGGCTCAGAGAAGGAAGGAGATAATCAGGTGGCAAACTTTCCATTAAAGAAACAGAAAAGTTTGAGGAATAAGTTTTCAAGAGGGTTCATTTGGGGTATGACGGTGTGAGGGGCTGGAAAATAACCTGCTTTTCTCCAAGTCTAAGGTGTCCTTAACTTTCTGTTGCTTGAATCATGACAATATTTTTAGGGTCTTTGAAAAACAACTGGATTGGTGTTACTCCATTTCTGACTCACTCCTTTCCTTCCCATCACATTTCTCTGCTTGCCATCTCCCTATATACAATTTCTTTTCCAATTTTGTTTCTGTGGAAGGGAAAGCAAAGGGAAGAAGAAAGTGGGGGGACAAACTCCCACAACCCTCCCCCAAACTGGAGGTGAGAAAGTGAGTCAGAAATCAGATTTTTCCCCTTCACACCTGCTTTTCACTGCTGTAATAGCTATTTACAAACAGTTTATTACACATTTCTTCATTGAAAAGACCAAATACAATAAACCAGAGGAGTTCTGAATGTCTACTCTTTTACTGCTTTCTTGGTCAAACCTGTTTACTCTTAAAAAGGACTTTTTCCCCAGCCTCAAGCTCTTTGCTACTACTAAAAACACCCTCTTTAGGCTTAATCGTAACCTCCGGGTAGAAACCAGAGCAAGTCCTGGAGGACACATCCTTCAAAGGGCTGCAGCGCCAGCCTCAGCCAGGACTTCAATACTTGATTTCCACTGAAGACTGGAAGATGCTCGAATTGGTTGGGCGGCGGGGGGGGAAATCATCATTCTAGCCAGCTTCAATGAAATCACAATTTTCTTTTTCCTGCAGTCAAATTGCAGGTACAAACAGTGTCCTTACAGAATTTTGGCCCAGCACTGAGCCATGTTCTTGGCCTCGCAGCAGAGGTGCGAAGGGGCTGGCTCGTTGCCGCCGCCGGGGAGAAGATCCAGCAGGTTCGACACAGAGCAGAGGCAAGCGCTGTGTCTTTCATCAAACAGCATCTGCCCTTCTTCTGGATATATTGCTTTATGCCAAGTGGTGTGGATGATTTTCTTTTTTGTTAAGTAAAGAATATTTAACGACACATAAAAAGAAAAATGGTCCCTTAAATTATTTGTGGCGTGTCCTCTGCGCCGTGGAGGAACACAGCTCACTCTCCCGATGTGCCGCACCAGAATTCGGGAGCAGCAGTGACAGTCAGGAAAGAATTTATGGTCCCTGGGGAGAGATCCGCTAAGGTCCTGCAGAGCAGCATAAAAATATTTGAGGGCTGGTGTTTTGTTTTTCTCTCCTTGTCCATGGGGGCAGCAGAGATGAAAGATGTAAATCCATTTCCCAGGGACCAAGACCTCACCAAAACACCTTCCCCTCCAAGAAGACACACTTGGGTTTGCAGAGGGAAGTTAATAATCAGGATTTGTTTTCACGATGCTCTTTTCTCTGTTCCCAAAAAATTTTGCAGTATGGACAGGAATTCTCCAAAGTTTGTTTTTAAACTCTGGAAAAGGCAAGAGAAAGCAGCACACTAGGTTCCCTTCCCCTTGGACCTTCATTATTTTTTTTTTTTTTTTTTTTTCTTTGGTTTTTTGGGGCCCCTTTCTTTTTAAAGTTTTTTTTTCATGTTTCCGATNTTTTTTTTTTTTGATCATGAGGTTTTCGGGGCACACTTCGTGATGAACGTGATTCATCCAGGTGCCACCAGGGAAGCTGATCAGCCTCACGTTTTTAAATGCCTTTCACTGGTGGCTCCCTTGGGCCAGGCTGAGCTCAGGGCTCACAGCTCAAGTGCGATGGAGAGGGTTTGGGTTATTTCTCCAGAACATGCTCTCAAGGACCAAACCTCTCACAAGCCGTCACTCCCAAGCCCTGCACTGAAAATTGGTACAAAACCCACACGTTTGTACCAAAACAGTAACTGGGCTTTCCAAGGCTGAGGCAGAACAGCCTCATGCTCACTGAACAGTTGCACCATCATTTCAGGTCTCCTACCTGCCATGAGACAACAGCAGCTTTTCTGACAGCCCAGAACAGCCCAAACAGGTAAATTATTTAAAGTGCTGTTCCTGCCTCAAAATCTACTATGGCTTATCCACTGACTTCAACCCAAGCACACGGAACCTTCAGCAGTCAGCACGATTCAAGAGTGACAGCATCTGGCTGATATGAAGCACCAAAGGTTCATTTACTCCAGTAGTGCCATAGTAATTAATACTAGCTAAAAGTCGTCATCTTTTTAAACACATCCCATGAGCAGATAGGTGCCTTGAATGTTAGGTTCTCGAATCACAGTTAACTTTAATACAGAACAAGGTGATAAACAGGGGGTTGAACACCAGCACCAATGCTGCTCGCACCTCCTCACCAAGCCACCTTGCTGCAAACTGCATTCAGCATCACTTTGGGAGCAGAAATAGAAAACAAAACAAAAACAACCACACAAAAGCAGTCAATCCATGCATAGGCTGGAGGAAAAACACTAGTGTCTCCAGCTGTAAAGGTTAAAGCTACAGACAGCTTTGCTGACCGCCGAAAACAAGCACAAGCAGCCACAGAGCATCTCTGGTCTCAACCCACTCCAGCTTCAACAGCACTATTTTTTTTCCGAGCCCCCAAACAAAATCCCTCATCGAGGGACTGACTTCTCTGAAAATTAGCACATCAGCAAACTGCACATCCCACTTTCTGGTAAGAAGATTTCAAAGGCGGCTGCAGTCCCCCCTTTCTGCTGCAGGGAAGTGGAACTAATTACACGGCAGTTTTGAAGCACCACTGGGCCGGTTTTGCCCCCCAGGCTCCCGCCGAGGCAGTCACAACACATCGGACAGTCTCTGTGCTGCCAGAGCAGCCAGGCGCTTCGGATGGAGCGACAACAGCAGTAATAGATTTCATCTTATTATATTCATTTAGAAAGATGTTTATGGCAGGCTGACGCGAATTTCAATGCTAGCCTCGCTCTCTTCCCATAGCATCTGCAGCTCCCAGAACCTGCAAGTGGAGGCAAGCATACTGTTCCTTAAAAAGTGAAGATGTAGGTCAAAAGGAAAAAAAAAAAATTACTAGACCCTTGTGTTATCTAAGCTCTTTACAGTTTCACAGAGGTGTTCTGGTGCCTCAGCCCTCTTAAAAATGAGGGTTAACAATAAAGCCTGGTATTTGTGCATGGCTCATGAAACCTCTTACAACGCTACAGAGATAGAACCAATCGCCATCTCAGAAAGGACCCAGATCTTCAAATCTATGCAAGTATTCAGGTATTTACTTCTCAAGACCGGTGAGCTCTAGTACACAAATAGCTGCAAGGCTGTAGAGACTGAAATAGTGAAGAATTGAACCAGAAACACCGCCCATCACAACACAAACCAAAAGCCTGATCTCCAAACACCGCCCAGGCTCTCCCAGGTCCCCGTCCTCCACTATCACCCTCAGTTATATCCAGTTCCCATCGTGGCAGCAGTTCAGATCAAGGCTGATTGTATTTGAATCTACAGGGTACCAATTTTCCAGCGAAGGGGTTTTAATCTAACATGCAGATCTCTTGTCTACATTCACATCACCCCAGAGACCCATAACATAGGTCATTTGTGCATACACAATCTCTGTAATAGGATGCACAATTTTTAAATGGCTAAATCTGTAGAGAAGAAAAAAATGTTATTGCAGGACGAAAAAGAGAAGATTAGCTCACAGGCTGAGATCATGTTTGCCAAGTTTCCACCCAGAGAATTATTCCAGTACCGAATACTATGCTACCAAAATAACGGGTTTATACAGCAGGCATTGTGCCAGCTTTTTGGCTATAATTATAGTGTTTTCCTCTCTCAAGTTCTTTATTGATATCTGGATTTTTTTTTTTTTTTTTTAAAGAAGGAGGTGGAGAAATGATTTTATAAGTTCAACAAACTACAGCAACACTTGATGCAGTTAAAAACCGGGAAGTTTTAACAACCTGCCAGCCTCCAACTTCACAGGAAATGTCAGTGCCACTATCAGACTTTAGAGAAACCCCAGGGATCCATTACTGCGGTTTGAAGATGTCCCTGCACTTCTCTTTTAAGTAAACGCCAGAGCTGCTTGCTTCATTCGCTTGCTGCTGTGCTGCACAATATTCCTTTGAGGAGATGCTTTGCAGTGACAAAATAACTGCTGACAATGTGGATACCGGCTTGATTTTAATTTTGTTTTACATTTTCTTTGGTATGTTTTGATCCTAAAAATCTTTAGAGCACGATTTTCTTATGATAATAAAGCAACTATTTATACAGTACCAGAGAGCCACTGCGTTACTTCTCCCCCTACCTCTTTTCCATTTTTCCCCCCATCCAAAGGGAGCAGGTTGCAAAGGCAGGACATGCTTAGTGCAGTTTCAACAAAGAAAATAAGCGTAAGGCAAGGGAAGCACCCTAGAAAGAACGTAAAGTTCAGCAGTGACATAAAATAGGGCAACGCTTCTCTTTTTTTGCAAGCTTTATAAACAAACATTGAAGAATGTGATGTCAACATGACTGTTAGGGAATCAAGGCCTTGCAACAGTCATCTCTTGTGGATGCCAGTTCCCCATCCCATCTCCATCCCAAAAGCTGACAGCAGTAAATCCCAGTTCAGGAAGCTCTCTTACACAGGGATACATTTGACTGAAGCCTTAATATACTCCCTGAATTCAGGACACCATTATTACTTAAAAAAAAAAAATCACTATGGCTTTTTCGCCATCTTTTATAATTCTGGGGAACTTCTCCAGCCACCACCACCACTAAAATAAAAATTCCACCAGCCCTGAACCCAGGAACAATTAGCCCAGCCAAGTGATTCCTGATAGTCTTTCACATATAATAACCAATATCCAATATACCTCAACATTGTGAAGATCTCTGTAAATGAAGTGACATCTCTTGCTGGACAAAGCCCGGAAATGTTATCCTTCGGTGATAGGAATCCTAAGGGGACAACTATTCTCCCTCGTTCGAAAGCTTACTTAATTGTTCCAGTTGCTGGAAATTTTAAACGATTTCCCCAGTTGCTATGCCAAGTTGTGTTAAGCTCTTTGTCTGGCTGATATGCCAACCAAAGGCACAGGGAGATAAGGAGAGCTGTGGGAATTACACAAACCGACTTACACAGTGAGAGTTCCCTCGCCCAAGCTCGTTCCTTCAGCTTTGCCGCTGTTTTTGCTACTTATTATTATCACCGCATAACTGAAGCTAGCAGCTCTTTCACCTCCAGCGCCTTGGCTATGTTTATTTTAGAAGGACTCTAAAACCAGGACCCTGGATTTAACACCTTTTTTATTCATCTCCTTTCCATATTCGCTTTATTTTCCAGTAAAACTATATGTATTTATCCTATTTATTTTAGCATTGCAACAGCAGAGTGGGCATGCCAAAGGACATAGATTTCTCTTCTACATCTGTAATTATTTTCACAGGGTCAGATATTCAGTGGTGATAATGGTGGGAAGATTCTCATTTTCCAAGAACAAGCCAAGCCATAAATGAAAACTATCCTCTGGATTTCTGGGCAGATGGAAATAGTTCGTGCTCCTATGATTCCCAAACAGCACAACAGGTTCTCAGCAAGACCCTGCCCCTGGCTGGATAGACCAAAGACCTCATGTCACTAAGAAAATATGTTACTTGATGGCATGTATTCCTAGAAATTGTACCTTCTTACTAAGTATGTCTTTACTGAGAAAAAAAAATAACACCACCAACAGCAACCTTCTTGCCCATCTCAACCGTCTCTGCTGCCATCTGCCTAGACAAAAATTTAGTGAAACTCTTTTCTAAGACATCTCCTCCCAGGATCAAACTACAATGCAAAGACCAGATCATTTAGTAAAGGGTTGTATTTCTATAGCTCTCAGGTGCAAAGGTTGATCTATATTGGATTTCAGAAAGGCTAAACCTTCTCCAAGAAGTGGTCATGAGAACCATTACATTTAGTCATCTGTTAGGGGTTTTGCACCTTCAGATGGACCTTCCCCATCAGATCAATGAGCAGGTCATTAGCAATGGAGGGCAGGATCCTTGGAAGGGATTGATCTCAGATACAGAATGGGTTGCACAACTTCAAGCCTTCCTGGAGCTGGGAGAAGCCAGCGTGTCCTCTCAGACCTTTCCATCCACTCCCATGCATGGTTACTTACAAGCACAGTCACACCATTTATTTTGCACCCAAATGATAGAGAAGCTGGTCCTTGGCACATTAGCTCCTCCCTCTCATTCTGCCTATATGAGGTTGCCAAGGAGTTTAACTTCAAGGACAAGACAAACCAAAAAGACAACTCTTCTCATCTAACCTCCTGAGGAATTGCCTTTGCACACCACGTGCCTTCCATTTCACCCCAAACCTTCATGTGAGTGTTTATATTCGTGTCAATATCACTAAAATAGCAGCATCCAGTTTCCCGGTGCTTTATAAACACCACTTTTGTGTTAGGCCAGTTTAACTCTACCTGAAGACAACCTTCAGGGCAGACTTTCGAAATGGCATGAACTGGGGCCACTTCATCACTGACAATATTCCTAAAGGTTTGAAGAGCCAATATAGTTCCAATACTACATTCTGCTTTTCAATATTATGTTCTAGCTAGACACCAACAAGAATATTCTCTGTATCCCTCTTTCCCCGTTATAACAATACCAGCATCCAGAAGCACACAAGCAGGAGTCTTCTCTCTAGAGCCTTTTTCCTTCTGCTCCAAGAAGAAAACCAATGGGAGCCAGGAATAGCCAGGAGAAACCTCTACCAGTTCAAACTTGCTCCTAAGTTAAAAATCAGAAGTTATGTCAAGACTGGTACTAGTCCACAAGTGTTTCTCCTCCAGCAGAATGATTTTTGTAGAACTTCCTGTCACTTCAAAATGTTTTCAAGACTGAATATTTTTTAAAAGTGTTTGGGGGCAATAAATATTTGGGTTGAAAATAATTGAATTGTACCTTGAAAAACCTCATAACACCTTTCGCAAAAGCTATTTTAAAAACTAGGGTTTTTTTCTCCCCAGAAAATACAAAGAACATCATGTACAGGTATTCATTCCACTGAAGAGACATTTTCTTTTTAAACATCCCTAAAATACCCGCTTCAGGAGTCAGTTTTAAAAACAGCAGCTTCATAGCTGCGAACTTGGCCTGTAGTCCCTACTCACAGATGCTTTAAGGTCTGTTCTGTCCCCTCCTTAACAAGTGGCCTCCCATAGCGAAGAGCCAAACTGGTTTCACCGGGGCCATCCAGCCCAGCAGCATCTGTAGCATCTTCTGTGCCCCCTGCAAGGTTTTTCCTGCGAATCAGTAATGCTCATCTCCTGACCTTAAACCGATTTTATGGTAGGATGGAGGCAACTGACAGTCTCTGACATTGGCCTCCAACACGGTGTCACAAGCTTTGCCACTTCGGCAAGATGGGCTCTTGCCAGCAGGAGCAGGCGGCTCAGGATGCAGCCTGTATTCTTCCTCGGGAAAAAAAAAAAAATATATATATATATGTATTAGTTTTAAATGCAAGTCACAGCTTGGAAATGCCAAGAAATTCCTCTTGCCACATGAGTGTTTCCAGAATGCTGTGCTGAATTAAAAGGATTCAGCTTGCTTTCAGATCCGCACATACAAAGAGACAGCTTCATAGATAAATACGTTTAGGGGTGCAGACAGCTCTGGTCAGCGGACAATTAAGGATGGGAAGACGACCATGTCCGGGTAGCTTGAGCTCCAGAGCACAAATTATTCCTGCTAGAGGATTCTATTAGTAATATTTGCATCTTGCTAATAGAAATCCAATTACTCAGAATGACTCTGAGCACATTATCCATTTTTAGCAAAATTCGCCTTATTCTGCAAACGGATTTTTGCTTCATCGCCACTTTACTTTTGTTCCCGCGGTCCTCTGGGATGCAGCATCCTTCAAGGACATGTCAGAGGAGCACGCTATCCCGTCATCCTCCTGCTTTGAGGCCTAGCAGCTGAATCACCCCCAGCCCTATTTTCTTTTGCAGTGTTAGATTAGCGAGAGGGCTTATGACCTGCCATCTGTCACTGCAGTCTGCTGACTGTGAGTCTCTGCTCTCTCCGCAACATTGCTGAGGAGGTGGAAGGTTTGTGGGGGGAGGAGGGCGGGGGAAAAAGAGCCTTTTCATCCTCCTGCTGCTCCTTGCTCCAAAGCCATCCCTTAAAGCCATAGCGTGCAAGCCCAGTGGAGGATGCTCCGGTCTCGCCGAGGACAGACAGGCACCCAAAGGATATTTTTTTTTATTTTTTCGGTTTAACGCAGTGACATTTGCTGTCCAGGGGCTTTGACGACAAATCTAGCGGTACCTCAGAGGCAGGCTGCTCTGAACCTGCGGCTCCCGCATGCTGTTTGATCACACCTGCTGAAGCTTTCCCAGCCTTGCCAGGGAGAGCCAGGCAATGTGACCATGCATCTGGCTTCCTGGCAAGGACCGGGCTGCGTCTGGCCCCGCGCCAGCCCACTCCATCTCCTCCTGAAAATAGTGCACCAGTTAAAAAACAATAATAATAATAAAAAAAATAAGCTGCACACGCTCCCGCTTGCCCAGCCCCCAGGACAACCCCGTCACCTGCCGCGGATGGGGACCCACGGATGGTGTCACAGGACCAGGAACCAGCCCGCAGGGTGTGGGGGAAAAAGCAATGCATTGACTGCTAAATTTTCCTGCTTGATTTAAAGTAATCTGGTTGCAAAGGCTTCTGCCCCGAAGGAAGTAACTTTTCATTGCAGCAAGGAGTCATAAGACAGCAACTCTCCTTGAAAGCCAAGGGAAGGAGTGTTCCCACCTCCTGTTGGTTTGCTCGAAAAAAGAAAAAAGAATCTCTGCATAAATTCTCCAGTATTTTCCACTGAGTCTCAGTATAATTGTACCAGAATCTACCAGCTCCAGCCCCACTAGAGCAGATGGGACTTTTTCAGATCAACTTATTTCTGTCTTAGAAATAAGACAACGTACAACAATGGGAACAAATACCGAATCAGTCCAGTTGCGGTAACTAGAGTGCTGCCCACAGCAGTTCCTGCAACCTGAAATGGTTGCTTCTTAAGCACTTGGCCTATTTCAATGCCCAAAATTGAGCTCCTAGTTTTCTTCCCCCCAGTCTCTGGTGAGTGAGGCTATTGCTGTAAAACCACAACACTTAAGGAGGAACCAGCAGCCTGAGCAGAAAAAAACTGATTTAGGCAGTGAACCATCAAGTCCTGGTGCTTGGGAAGCAGCAGCCCCTCCAAACTGGCCTCCAGATAGACCCCATGCCTTCAGACACCGCTTGGGTCTGTCAGCGTTGGGCTGCTCACGTCCTCCTACACCACATGAGAAGTCTCCAGAGATGTGTTTCTCTGGCTGAGAAAGAAGAAAGGACTGCGGAACCAAAGGAAAAGAGCAAGTTAAATTATTTCTCCAACGTGACATCCCCTGGGACTGTTTCAGCACTAGCTGATTCCGCTTCGGAGATCCAAGAAGTCTGAGCCAAAGCCCTAGTAACCAGCATTAGGGAAATTAATGGGGTGTGGGGGGCAAGATGCCACCTCGCCAAAGCATTTCTTTATGCAGGGGCCCTTCTAGATCCACAGGTAAGAATGAAAATAAGTCTTGCACATCATGGTCAATTGCCACGTCCTCCCATCCCTTTCCAAGCAGTGATCCATCCAGCAGATGGTATTGTTGACAAGGAGCCTGTGGAACTGGCACTGCCAGTCCCGCGTTCCCCGCAGTGGTCCATGACCTCACCGCAGAGCTCTGTTCTGGATGTTGCTAGGCACATGTGGGTAGTCGGATGTTAGCAAGCAGATATTTCTAGAAATAAGACCATTTCACCTCCTAATTGATATCAGCAGTAAGTCGCACCAAAGTAGGGCTGTCTTGCCCCTGGATGACCCCATCTATTTCATCCCTCTTTCAGCACATTTTGTCTGGATGGAGGATGAAGATTTTGACCATGTGGGCACCCAGAAACCCCAGACAAGTGGCCCCCGTGCACACACAGATCATCTCAACTCATTTGGATTTGCTGCAAGTGGTCAAGCTATTTTTGCAACATATGTGCAGCAGGCCTAACACAGCTTGAAAAATCACTGTACACATGTTACGCAGTGTATATGCACATATTTCTGTACAAGAAACCTCAATAAGGAGCATGACACCTTTTATCATAAGGCAGCGGGACCCAAACATCCAACACCGCTCCCAAGCCACACGCACAATTTGTGTGTGCAGACACAGCAACAGTGTGCACAGGCATAAAATTAACCGGGCCACGTTATCCCCTCCAACAACTCTGCATTTGGGGATGCTGCAAAAATACAATAGCGATAGAGGACAAAGGACAAGGATGCGAGTTGTAGAATTTGGCACCAAAGCAGAAGCTGCTCAACTTCAGTTTTTCTCAGACAGTCTGGCCTCTCACAATCCAAGGAGCACACAAGAGGTACCACACAGAGCTGCCACCGAACAACGCTGCTGTGGGTGATGCACAGGATGTAGGACTCATTAAGGCATCTCTTACTTAACATTTGTGGACCCAGGCAGCCTGTTTCAAACCACCGCATTTTCACCCAGGTGTGTAGGGGATCAGGCAAAGACACAGACAGATTTCCAGCGAGAGCCCAAGCTTCTTTGGCTGCCAAACACAAGGATGGTGCAGAACCTTTCACATAGGAATGAACTGGTGACACTTGCTGGGGTGCAAGTCTGGAGGGGCAAAGACCATTCAGGCACTCTTCCCCTCCTTGAGGGCCCATTACAAACCATTAAGCCATATTGGCTCCTCTTTACACCAAAACCATTGGAGAAAGCAGTGCCCCAGGTCTGGACGTTTTGCAGCATGAGCTGTGCACATCAAATTCTTCTGCATTAGACATGCAGAGAAGCTAAAAAGTCATTTGGAAATAAGGAAGTGTATAAGTTACTCTAGCTTGAGGGCTCTAGTAATTTATGCACCGAGAATTTATACAGGTCATGTACCTATTTACTTTGCTGTGCTCTAAAAAAATGCACAGTTACCTTAGCAACTTCAACATTGCAAGAGAGTACAGAGCTTTCTTAAAGAGACATTGTCATGAGTGGTCAGTCTGACCAGCCATTCCCTCACTTCCCTGTGTGCTGGATCTCCCTTCACAAATGTGGGGGTTTTATTTCTCCTGAGATCAAACATATGTTTTGTTATCTTAACAATGAACAACCCATCTCAGAACTCATTGACATCATCTAACGGTAAACAAAAATAAGCCTACCATGCACAAGAATGAGAAAATGTCATCAAAAAAATAGATGGAATTTACTCATTTCATCATCCTGACATGTTCTGAAAGCTTAAAATAATTTTTCAATTTGTGGAAATTGCCTAGACTCTATAAAAACGTAAAGTATGCTAGTTACACCTTGGAGGCTTTCAGATTTTAAAAAAACATTGTAGAAGAAATCTAATAAGCTGACTAGGCAATAAGCACCCAACCTCTCAAATTTGTTTTAGTTTATTCTCCTCTCTCCCCAGGATTTTTCACTAGATTTGTTCATGGAGTGTTCTCCCCAAAACCAAATTTAAAGGGAGTCTCTAGCAAAGGCTCCACAGTACCCAAAACTCAGAAGTAACTATTCAGAACAGAAACACCTTCTCTGCCCATCATAAGAGGTCTGATCTAATACCCATGAGGTCTTACCAAGTCTGTTACCAACCTTTTTTTCAGCCCTGTGAAATATGTGAAAAATCTCACAAACTAAAGAAAAAGCGTCTGAGAAATTCCCCAAACTCACAGCCACGGAGAACGATGGGAACTTGTGGAGTCGGGATGTGGAGGAAAGCACAGCCTTCGCCTTTCAGAATCAAGTCATCCCAAGAACATTTGACACCAGCACAAATTGCAGTGGGGACTCAAAAAAGCACAAACTTGCCACCCCGGATGATTCAGGTTGCACTTCATTAGATACCAAAAATCCTCCCTCTTGTGCCCCAGCTGTTAAAAACAGAGTAAAGCAACAACAGGACACGCTGCAAACCAGGGATGGACTGTGCTACAGAAAACGATTTTGTTACAAAACCCTTAAGGCCAAATCAGACATGGCCCAGAAATGCTGCACTGTGGCACCGCTGGAACTGCGGCCCTTTTCTTCCTTCCTATCCACATCTGCAAGTCATTGCAAACTACAAAGCACACAATGAAACAGCTTTTTCTCCATACCTACATAACCACCATCCAGCTTTCAGTAAGAAAAAAATATATATGTAGTTAATGATTTATCTCCTGAACAACTGTGGTTTTTCAAACCTCAGAGAGCACACAATAGATTTAAACAACAGCTTTTTTTTTTTTCTTAACAGCTATAAACATGATATATTTTCTGCAGCATCCTGGGAATACAGGAGGTGCCTCTTTTCTGCACACAAAGGTTGTGTCTGTTGAGCTGGGGCAGGGAGAGCAGGAAGGAAAGCTGTAAAACTCCTGCTTTCTGGGCAACCACTTTATTCCTACATTATCAAAAAAAGAGGCAAATTGAGGCTCTTTTCAATCACAGGGACAAAAAAAAAGACTTAGAGAAGCAAAAACGTTGATTCTCCCTAATGAATAGTATACTCTTCCAATCAAATTCTACAGCAGTAGACCCATATAGTTATATTTTAGGTGGGTTGTGCCTGAGAATTAGAATAAATATCTACAACAAAACACTTTTTTTTTGTGTGTGTGTTTCTGACTGACCCTTTTGCTGACAAGCACAGTGCAGCTTCAGGGCTTCATTTCAGGAGAAGCTGTAGGAGTGAATCTCAGAAATCACCTCTGTGAGCAACACAAGTAGACTCCTTCCAAAGCAAGAGGGCAGGGAATTCATTCCTCTTGCCCTTATGGTTAAACACAACCAAACCTCAGTGATTCTCTTTTAATATTGTACCCAGTCATCCCACTCACATCCTATTGCTGAGACTGCTCGGAACAGCCTCAGCAGCAGCATCTGAGGGTCTTGTAACATGTTTTGCATCTGCAGACAGGGCACAACAACAGGCAAGGAGCAAACGCCACATTAGCACCCATCACACCCCCCAGAAACCAGTGGAGAGGCTGCACAGAACACAATGCAAATTTAAGCTGTTGTAAGGAAATCTCATCTTTATATCCAACTTATAGATGTGCCAGCAGATCCGTATCGAGGAACGAGGTCCCCAGGTTTCAAAGCCTCCTACACAAACAGCACGGCCACCATCTACCACAGCATCCCGCTGCCTCTCCTACCGATGCTCCAGCCTCGTGCCCTCCCTTGTCCCACCACCCCAGAGCAGAAGGAGCCTGGGAGAAGCGAGGAGGATGGGAAGAGGGTGGTTTGCACAGAACAGCTCTGCTCCCCATCCTCCACCCCTCATCCTTCCCTACAAGCTTTTTTTATTTTTTTTTCCCCCCATAGAAGGCAGCAATCTGCCTCCCGTGCCCAGGTACCGCAGGCAGCGTGCCACTTTGCCAACGCACTGTCAGATCCGCGCCGCGTCAGAACGAGCCCTATCGCATTAATTCAACTTGGTGGATTAAATAAAAAAAAAATATATAGACGAGGGAAGGCAGGACAAGGCATAGCAGATGGCTGAGGACAGATACTGCATCCCATTCTTACTTGCTCTGCAAGAGAACAGCTTCACTCTCTGCTGTTTATCATGCTGCTTCTAGCTTTTTTCTTTTTATCTAAAAAAAATGCAGAAATTGGTGTCCAAATACCCAAGGTTTCCATGTTTTTGTTGCCTCCACTTAAATTTTGTGGGTTGCCATCCCTGCTGCAGTTCTTTGGGCCACATGGCACAATGAGGGTGCGATTGCTATGAGATAATCACACCCTTGGGGTGTTATTAAGCACAAGGCTATGCCTCATGCCTCTCCCTCTCCAGGGATGTGATTATATCATGATAACCAAACTCTCCAGAGACACCTTATTGCAATTATGACATTTCTTTCAGGTTTATGTATGAATACATTATTTAAGGAAATTACTTTGATCACCAGAAACTTCCACTTAGTGTTCAAATACTTAAACTGGATGGTTTACAGAGATGAAGTTCCTTCTTTACAGTAGTTGACAGTGAGAGAAACAGGGCTTTGAATGTGAGCAGAGCAGCACCAGGGCCTGATCACCAACATGCAGATCCACTCTTATTACAGATAGCAGTTTTTCAATTAACCAAACTCATCCAAATATTCAATCCATATTTTTGCTACTCCAATTCCTGGAGAGCTAATCCAACAACCAACTTCTCAAAAAAAACCCCAAAACTTTAAGATAAAGAGAATTAAAGATGGAGCTATTACCTTCTGACTTATCAGCATGAGGGCCTGTGTGGTTCAAGGATGAGAAAGAAGTAGCAGCTGCTCCTGGTAACTTTATAAACTTGGCTGCACCACTGAACTTGAGTGGTCCCACCTGCGTGAGGCACCCACCATCACACCCAAGTGTTTCCAATTATCTTTGGTGCCTCTTTGCAATGACTGACCCAAAGGCTCCAGCCAAACTTGTTGGTTAAATACACCCACCTGCATCCCTTAGTTACGGGTGTCTCTGCAGCAGCAGCAGCTTGTACAGCTGGTTTTCTACTTCCATTGTGGTGCAAGAAAAATCAGATCTACAATACTGAAGGGTTAAATAGTTGAGGAGCCAGAACTGACTCTACAGATTAGTGATGGGGCAACACCAAGGTCACACTGAAGATGGGTCACACGAAAGGCCAGCGCAGCGCCACAGATGGATAGTGCGAGATGATAAAAGGTGCAGCCAGAAGGTCTCCAAAGCACATAAGGATTCTTCAGGGACCAACTGAATTAAAACAGAGAAGCAGAAATAACACCTGCACCCCAATAGCAGTGACTATTCCCTAGAGACCTATGGACTCAGTGAGAGGGTACTGTGGGTCTGTTTGTGGGTTTGTTTTACTGACCTTGGCCAAATGTTTATGAAATACATATTGGTTATTGATCAAGAGAACCCAGCACTTAATAGCACAGGTCTGGTGTCAGAGAAACACAGAGAAGAGGACAGAGTCTGAGTGCTTTGCAGAGACAATCAGAAAATGCACATCAAAAACTCAGTGGCATCATCCGCAGGCTTTTTTTCTTTCATGGTTTCTGTACAGCTGGGCTGTGTTCCCCACAGAGAGAGGCCGTGCCAGCCGGGGGATGGCAAAACAGCTTTTCCCAGTGCCCAGCAATGCTCCCTGCTCATCACAGCCCTGCATCACTGCTGCTTGGAAAGCCAGCAAAAGCCAAACGTCTGTACCACCTCACACTGAAACAAACGCCAGTCCAAGGGGAACAAGGAGTGTGTACCTAGAACTTACACTCACCTTAAATTTTTTTTAAAGAAAAAAAGGTTTGTGCCAGAAAAAAATAAATTGCTTATTAACTAAATTCTGGCAGTTCGGTTATATTTTATTTTAAAAAAAAAAAAAAAAAAAAAAAAAAAAAAAAAAAAAAAAAAAAAAAAATAAAAAAAAAAAAAAAAAAAAAAAAAAAAAAAAAAAAAAAAAAAAAAAAAAAAAAAAAAAAAAAAAAAAAAAAAAAAAAAAAAAAAAAAAAGTCCTAAATGGGATGGGAAATATAAAAAGAGCTCAGTGAGCACAGTACAGCTGGACAACCTAAAATGGATGTTCCCTCTCTGGGTACTTAGTTAATATCTTAATGATGTTATTTTTCAACTGGTAACCAATAGTCAAAGAAGAAATCTCAGCATTACTCTGTATTTCCTATGCCAAGCCTGTATTTCCTATGAGAAGTTTTAGTCCCTGATCACCTGTCTCTTTTAAACATAAGTACTGTCACAAGCTTTGATCTCTAAAATAGAAATAACCTCTAAAACTGCCAATGTTTGGGGGCCTCTAACTATCTAACACGTCCTGTTGCAGAGGTCCCTTGCAGAATGGTTTAAAAAGCAAGTATTTGGCTCTGGTGGGTTATAATGCAGTTCGACACTTTATTTGGGACTTGTGGTGAAGCTTTAGGAAAGAGTAGATCCACACAGATCCTGACACCCTTGTCCATGTTGGGTTTGATTTCTATGGAGCTGCTTGTGCTGCAGGCGGCTGCCAGGAGAAGGTTTCTGCAGATACCAGAGGCCACAGACCATGCACTGGTGCTCTTAAAGCTGTTACGTGCTTTGGAAAGCCCCGTCCTTCCTGGGAATAATGCTGTCGTGCACCTAAAAAACAGATTTTGTGATACAGTCTCACCTGCAAATGGGGAACGCAAATGCTTCCAGCCTGTGTAAGACCTTCCGATAGCTACTGCGATTCTCCTGTGTCTTCCTCAGCCTTCCCACCACCTTCCAGAGCCCATCGCGCTCACACCTCTTATTCTGATTTTGAGAAGTGAGTGGAAGCGACAGAAAATCTGTTACACAGGTGATGCCTCACTTACAACAGCCACGAGAACATTTCTGCCATGGAAGCCAAATATATATATAAAGTGCTAAACATAATGACAGAGTGTGCATTATCAGCCTCTCATCACTGTATAGTTATTGGGGATAAATTTGAATCTATGGTGAACTTCATATATCTCACATCCATTCCTGACTATCACTGAAGGTGACTCCAGGCAGGGGCAGCTTATCTCCAATAGTTTACCAAGTTAATTGAAACGAGCTTAAAACCAGCTCAAATGATCAAATTCCCATACACACGACTTTGTTTCTATCTCTTCAGCAGTGTGACAGGCGATCTGCAGAATTACAATGCGACAGAAAGCACGATTGCCAAGAGAGCTGGTCAAACACGTCCGAGGAGGGAGAGAACGGTGAGCTTGGCTAAGAAGTACATTTTATTGATAAACAGTCCCTGCTGCTTCAAAACGCTCAGTGATTATGATGATTAACAACAGGACTAATGCAAAACAGAATCATTCTTAACATTACCATGAACTGGTATTTACAACATTTGCACTGCAGCTCACCCAGCCTTTTTCTTTTTTTTTTTTCTTTACGCTATGAATTTGAGCAGAAACCCGACGTTTGTGTGTTTTCAGGGAAATCGCCTCCTGCGTATCCCGTTATCACAGAACTTACCTGCATGTGGGGAGGGATGCCATGAGGCTGAAGCGGCCAGTCCCACAAAAGACGTGACAAAGAGCAGCCGCGGTGTTTCCATGCACCAGCAATTGCTCACGGAGGCCACTGTGAATAACAAATAGATTCTCTCCCAGTCCAGCTCTCTGTATCAATTTTACTACTAATTCAGTCACCAATTCTGCACCTTTTTGGCCAAAATCATCTTTTTTTTTTTACACCACTAGCTTTATTTGTGTCCCACACTGACCCAGGTGTGGTAGTCCATGCTTAAGCAAGGTCAACTGAAGATGAAGTAGGTACAGAGAGGGGCTACTTAGGTGATGTGGGGAAACAGCCCCTTTTCTGATAAAAACAAGTGGGGAACCTGCGTTGCATGGCCTTGCAAACCCAAGGCCAGGGGTGATGCTGCTGATTGTCAACCCTGGTTTGGAAAGGTGCAAACAGCCACCACCATCCCAAAAAGCTGCTTAGACCTTTCCCCAGTGTGCCCACTGCCCATTAGTAAGAGGCTCCTATGTTCATCACAAATGCAAATAATAAATACAATCTGTACGCAACAAATGATCCTTCGGACAATTAACAAGAGAAATTATATTTTTTAAAAGCACCTTTATGAAACAGATCCTGTTTGCAATGATTATGCTGCTTAAGAGAAGATCTTGCATCAGTGTCTTTCTCAAAGCTAGACAACCCTCCTCATGGTCACAAATAAACGCACTTGTTATGGTGTACTTGGTTCTCATAAGGACAATTATGCAAGGACAGCATCAGTGCTGCCAGAAAATGAAATCAAGAGAAGTCAGTGGTTGCCAAAGCTGAGCCTGTACCTTATGAAATCTGATTCTCCCCCAAAGACACAACTCCAGCAAAGGTGACACAACTCACAGCACATTCCTGTGTTGTAAAATTCATTGAGGGCAGCAGAAGCCAAAAAAAAAAAAAAAAAACAAAAAAAACAAGCACTCCAACATTTAAGGACCAGAGTTTAAAATAAACGCACAATGAAAGGTTATGCTGTCATTAAAGAAATAGCCAACACTTTACAGCACGAGTTAACACAGCGCTGCAGCAGACACTTTGCATTTGCAGCTAATCTGCCAATGATTAAACGAGCTGTTATTGAGCATTTGCCCTGTTGAACTAGGTTTTTCTTATCCTTATTAATCATTCATTTTACACTACAGTAGCCTCCTGTCTTTAAGCAAAACATCTTTTTTTTTTTCTTCTTTTTTTTTTTTTAATAATTAAAATTTATTTTTTTTTTTTTTTTTTTTCTTTCAATAAGGCAAATTTAGCTTTTTTTTTTTTTTTCCTCTGGTGATGTCCTTTAAGATCCCAAGAACAGATAGCTGAACAAAAGCACGAACAAAACCTGGGAGAGCTCTAAAGAGTGTGGGGAAGCACATTCTTTTTTCACTAAAACTTAGGGAGTTAAAAGTAGAGGACATGGCTGGAGCCACTAAGCTCTGGTGTAAACACAGCCATTTAAGAGGATTTGCATACCATTTATTAACCTTCCGGAAGAACTACACAGACCCCAGTCAGCGAAAACAACTGTGTACACATGTTCGTTCCATTCTTGTTATCGAAATATAGCTTCTGCCAGACACCTCCGAGCATTTTCTGCATGCAGATAAATGCAGGGACTGGGAAGGGGGTGGACAGATCCGGCCTCTTTCCTGTCCCTTTTGGGTATCATGAGACCTGGAATTCATTTTTCAGCTATGTTTTAGGAGGAAAGGTGTGAGCAGGCACCTGCTGTGCTGCAGGTATTTAAGACACAGAAATGAGGACGATCCCGTGATCCAGGCAGCCCCGCAGGGAAGGGCCATGGGTGCTGTGGGGACACGTCTGTGGGTGCTGGGAGCTGGTGGCACCGCGGCCATCAGGGGCCATCTGCAGTGGTAGTGGCTGCAGCAGAGCCCCCAGCACCTCACCCATCCTCAGGTTCCTCAGGGAGGTCCCAGTCCTGTCCTCACCCTAATTTAGGATTTTGCCCCGCACCATCACAGTTCGTGCCTCGGTTTCCTCAACAGCAAACGGACACACCAAGACCTCCTCTCCTCTGTTGGGCTCCACAAGCCTCTGATGGCCACATAACCAATGTGTCTTGTTGTCTTTTTGCTGTTGAGAGTCTATATTCACTCCACAAATTTCAAGGTGCTTAATAAAAAATTCTCAACAGCACATTTCACAGCTGTCTGGAAAAAAAATCCTCTCTACATGGGCAGGTTATTGAGACTTTTTTTTCAGAAACATGGAGGAAATTAAAGCAGAACACTGTCCCCACAGCAGCAAGTTCCTCTGTGCACCCATGGCAGGTATGAGTAGACAGCAGCACGCACATGAGATGGGGCGGGGGGATGTTGGATGTAGATCTTCCAAAGGCACCAGCTGCTCCAAGTTCCACTGAGCTTCAATTCCATCTTTGCAAAGTCTACCAGCTGCTTTTTCTTGGGGTGAGGGTGCTGCACAGGCAGCAGCCAAACGGGACGGGATCACACTGTGGATACAAAGCACCCAGGGACTCAGGAGATCCCAAATCTCACCCCCATCCAACCTCAGATTTGCAGAGCTCGAGAGCTCCATTTCCATCTGCACCACTAGCAGCAACCTGGCCAGAGCCCTCGTCATACAACCTATACATTTTTTGTAGCATTGGTGGCTTTTAGCCCAGCAGTAGCTTGAGTTCTAGGTGTCCCACTCACTTGCCATATAGAAAATACGCTTCAGTTTAGAAGCTGGATTAACTAATACCTTTTTTTTTGCTTTCGTATAACAGCATGTTGTATTTAATGTTTAATTTGCAAGCTCTGCACAGTAACAGCTTTAAAGTAAAGCTCTGTAATGGATTTTTCACTGATTTTTGGCTAAATTACAGGATCTATGCCATTTCTATAGGGTTTTATAAAAACCTATTTCTATGTGTTTTTTCTTTAGGTTGTAATTTATTTTAACAGTAACTTCTTTAAACTCTTAATGTAATAAAATCCACCTTCATAATAGCTACACTACCACCAAAAATCCAACAACATGTTCCAAAAACCAAGGTGAACATGGAGCTGAGGAAGAAAACCTGACATCCGATATGTTAACGATATGTAGGAAAAGTGTAATTAATGTAAGACAGAAAGCAAAAAAGGAAAGTAAGTTTTGAAATCTCTCCCAGCAATCACATACTTCACAGTGTAGTACAAATGTAGTTCCAATGGTTATTTTTAGCCTGGCACACACGGGTATATTGTTACTAAGCCTGCTGCTAGAAGTAATTTTAAATATCTTTCCGAACAATCAAAGAAGATGCTATATTCAAGAACAGGCACAGAAGTCGCCTTTATCTCGCATTCTCCATGAGAACATTTGACCTTCTTGATTTGGGTTCATTTGACAAGAATTTGCTGGCTGCTGAAAGATCTGCATCTCATGTTGAATGATTATAATAAAAGTTCGTATCGCAAACCCTACACAGAATAGCATTCTCTTTACCTACGAAAAGGTGACATTTTCCAAGCTGTTACCTAGAGAGCAAAGGACAAATGGAAAAGATCAGTCGCATAAAAGCAGTATTATCATAACATCCCATGGCAATTTCAGAGTTCTTTGAAGGCCAGATGCTTCTGCTCCGTATCTAAATTTCCTACAATAAGAGACTCAATGGAAGCACAAAACATACTTGTGTCGCAAAGTAAAAAATCATAGCTATCCTACAATTTTGGGTAATATCCTATTTGGGGTTGGTCAATTTTTTCAGTGTGAAAAGTGGTGTGGTTTCCCTAGTGTGCCAGAGAGACAACAAAATATCACGAGGGGAGTTGAACAAAATGCTGTGGGCAGATTGGAACCATTGAACTGGCTCAGCTGGATGGGAGCCCTGGCTGAGGAGCTGCAGCTGAGTCTGAATTTCCTCAAAGTGCAGGAATTGTCTGGCCGGATCCCATCTCATCCCTAACAGCTACTTCACAGGGAAGGCAAGAAACCTGAGGATTGATAATCCAAACCCAATCTGTACATAGGAAAAGCTTTTGGGTGGTCTCTTCCTATGCCAAAGCAGACAACTTCCAGTGCTTTTTGAAAATGCTTGGATCTACTGCGATATATCGGGTGTATCTGTTGTTGGTGTTCAGTGTCCTGACTTTTGTGAAGCCTCCAAAGTTTGAAAATCAAAGTTTAGAGTAAAAAAAGAAGAAAAGCCAGTTCTTTGCAGGATCTGAGCGTGGTTTGGGCTCAGCGTTGAGCAGCCCCTGGGTACACCCCAGCAAGCTGACACATTCCAAGCTCTGCGAGCTCCATTTCCTTGCACAGATGGCAACCTTGCATGGAAGGTCCACAGCGAACTCTAAAACTGTCATTTCAACCAAACACTCGTGTCGGTCCTGCCTTTCTTGGGCCAAAATCATGCCAGATTATCTGCAGGAGCTGGGGAAAGAGACTGGCTTTAGGAGAGTGTAAACTGACTTCACTGGAACTTCTGCCAAACCAGGCTGATGGAAACAAGAGGAAAATCACTGTCCTCCAGTTTTAATTCCCAAAGGCAGCAGAGCCTTTGCACAGCCCTGGTTTCCACTTGCTTAGCCAAAAGAGAACAAAAACAAATAAGGAAGGCAGTGGATGTCCAACCAATGCACTTACCCACCTGGCCTTGCTTTGCTAAATCATCTCAAAATACAAGCTGGTTTCTTGGTAGTTGTTATTTATTTATATATTTTGCCAAAAAAAAAAAAAAAAAAATCGATTCTTCTGTGATTTACGGTCAGGTTAAGAAAAACGTGAAGCCCATGTTAAGGCTGCTCATCTCATGATAAGGCAGCAAAAAGGTCAACAAATTACTCTCTCCCTAATGGTTCATTTGAACCAATGAAAACAGGATATTTTATCCTCCCAGGTCAGGTCTGCTTAGAAATCCTACATCCCGTTCCCCCCATCCCTCCTCAATCTCCCCCCATACCTCCTCCCTCTCTCCCACTCCCAGCCCCTTTCTTTTAACTCTCTATCTCTGATCCTCCAAGGTGACCTTTTCTCCCACTCCTAATACCAAATTTTCTGGCTGAGTGACCCTGGGCGTTGCTGCCACCCTGCCCGGGGGTCCCTCGGCTCCAGGAACGGGACTTGAATCTGCATCCCAAGCCCAGGACGGGTTGCACCACTCACTGATGCTGCTGTGTGTGTTGAGTGGAAAAAAAATAAAATGAAATATAAGACAGAGCAAGAAAGATGGAGGGGGTAAAGCCCTAAGGTTCCTATCCTGCTTAGGAGAGGTTTATTTGGCAATCTGAGCCTCATCAGTTCTAAACTCGCAGGGGATGAGCTGGGGCTCCTCTGCCTGAGCCAGCACTGGAGCAGGCAGCACTAACTGCCGCCTATTAGGAATAACCATCACATCTAATTGTTATCCTTGCCGCTGATTGAAGGGGGAAGCGGAGGGATGGGAAGTTCAGCTGGGTGACATGATGCAGTTTTAATGAGTCTCTCTTTTTCTTTTCCTTTTCTTCTTCCATTTTTTTCTTCCCCCTCCGGCCTAGCTGTTTTAATATGGAAATATAGTAAATTCTAACAAAATAAGGCTGGCACTTAGAGCACAGACCGAAGGCAAACCTCCCGGAGCCTTTCAGCAGTCGCAGGGCAGCGACAGCACTACAGAAGCAATTAGTTCCTTAAGTTCTTTAATACAGGCCCTTTGGAGGGGGTAGACACTAGATTAAGCCCTGCTTCATTTGCCTATTTATTCAGCTGTCAGAAAACTGAAAGGGTTAAACCGTCTAGCGGAGAAGAAAGAGCCAGAGCCAGCTCCCGGAGTGACCGTCCCCAGCCAACAGCCCTGGCGGGGACACCGCCGGCCCCATCGCAGCGCGGCCGCTCGCTGCAGTATGACCTCATGCATTCGATAGTTTAAAAATCGCATTTCTTCGCCTTTCCCAGCAGGTGCAGCGCGGTGCGTGGCGGGGGCGGCAGCAGCTCCTGACTCAGCAAAGGCTCCTGATGTCAGAGCAGCCCCAGCGGTGCTGGAATTCACCCCGAGCAGGGGCGAGCAAAGCCCGGGGCCGGCTGCACCGAAAGCCAAAAAACACGCTCTGCGGAATTAACTCAGGTTTAAAAAGAGAGGGTTTCTAAGCCGGGGTGCATATCTGAAACCGGGAGAGGTTGGTATGCAGCAGCAGGCTCTCTGTCTCTAAATAATAGAGAGATTAAGCTCCGCTTTTGGATATGGTTTGTGTTTATTCCCCTGCTTGTTTTTCCTTCCTTGCAGCCACGCGCGCGTCTGATTCGAGTATCTCAATGCTGCGAAGGATTGATGCTCCCCTCTGTATTCCAGCTTGTAGTTCCAGCGTTTCGTCAAAACTAGATTTAAAAAGTTAATTCTCTCAGTAAAGCTGTTTTGCTTTGTGTGCCTCCACACACACTCTGCATCAATTGTGCCTGTACTAGGAAGGGTTTTAATTACAGAATAATGTTTGTGGTGCATGACCAGTTTATTCCTGATATAAGTCACTAACTTGGGTTCTCTTTGGGCTGAAGGATCCCCTAGTGCTGTTTGCTGTAATGTCTGGCAGCCTATATCCAACCCCAGAGCATTTGCTCTTTCTCTGCGTTATTTGAGACACAAATCTGAAAGAACCTTTTTCACAACCTAAGAAATGTCTGGTTGGTTGGTTGGTTGTTGTTCCAGGATTTCTTTTCTTGAAGAATTAAAAAAGTAGCATATTCAAAGTGAATTTAGAGAAACAGCTCACATAAGATCACTCACACGCAGGGAAGGAACGCCAGTGTAGATAGAGTATAATAGCTCAAAACAGAGATAGCACATAACGCAATTTTGCTATAGCGTAGCATTGAATTTTGTTAATATAATAACCTGAAATAAAGTGTTAAGACAGATTGACATGCCTTGGTAGCACAGCAGAGGATTCAACTATTTAAATCTAACAGGTTCTAGCTTGTTCCTATTGAAATCAATGAAATCACATTTCCTTCACAGCTGATTGCTGGGGAAAAAAATGGATCCAGCGTATGTAGAATAATGACAGGAGGGACAAGTTCAGCTGAGTTTTAAAATGTTGATTTCTTACCTCAAATCAGCTCTAATTTATGTTTCTTTCTTGTTGTTGTTGCTAGAGGGGAAAAAAACCAAACAAAACAAAACAAAAGGAAGCTGTTTTCTTCAACATCCAAGAATAAAATAGAAATCATCCCAATGCAAGGAAGCAGAGAAGGAAGACAGTGAAAAACATGTGCATCTTCCTTTCATGCCTTAATGATGGAAAACTTTCTTAGCCACTTTTTTCTATTTGCCACTTTATCTACACGAAGGATAAGACCATATCCTGCTGGAACCCGGGGATTCGCTGAGCCTGCTCACAATTGAGACAAAAACTTCAAAACATGTTTGAGCTCCAAGTCTGAAAACATAAATATAGAAAAAAACCACTGTGGCCACATGCTCAATTTATGTGGGGTCACATTTTTGTATCACCCACCCATCTTTGTTCAAAGAGGATCATGAACAGGTATTTGCTCTCTTAGCTGCCTGCTAACATAATTTCTAATTTTTTTTTCCAGGACTGCGCTGCTTCACGTTAGCAATTTGGGTCTGAGCATTCATCCTCCAAACTGACTTAAAAACCACTTAGGAAAAAGGTTCATATTTCCACCGAGACAACGGCGATGTCCCAGTTAATCACAGGAGAAAGCGGCTCCAACCCAGATCTCAGAAGGCAGCAATATTTTGAAAAAGACTAAATCTGTTTCAAATTGATTCTACAGAGGGTATTTTCAATTACCCCTCCCTAAGACCATTTCCTTTGATTGACTTTAAACACCATGAAAGTTCTGGGAAATATAAAACTTCTGCTATTAAGAATCATGCAAACACGTTCAAAGCTCATGCAAATTTCCGCACTCAAAACGTGCCACTTCAAAATGTTTTCTCAGATTACAAGCCAATTTTTCAAAAATAAAGCTGTAGCAGCTACAAAAGCAGACCGGTGGATGTTGCTAGAAATAAGCAGGGAACACCTAATTTTTCTTTCAAACAAAACTAAATCAAATGGATTAATGAAGGGCTAGGAAAATCAACAGGGAGGGTCCTGACATTTCCAATAGGAGCTTTGAAGGGAAAGAAAATGGCAATTCCCAGACCTCCCAAAACAACCAAATGAAATCCTTTCTGTGATAGATGCCTGGAAGGAGGGAAAATGCATACTCCAAATTATTGCACCCCCAACCAGGGATGGGTAAGAGAAAACTGTTCCTCTATATTCAATTTTCTGACTGTAAATTCGACCTGAACCCCTCCCCAAACTATTTCAGTATTTTATCTATGAGATTCCTATGCCTTGTTTAGTATATGGCTCTGGTTTTTGCTTTTGTGTTTTGTTTGGTTTGGTTGTTTGGTTTGTTTTGGTTTTTTTTTTCAATTGCACTTGATGAAAATCATAAACCTTTTAGCTGCTGAAAATATCCCGTACTGCTCCTCGCAGCATCCCTGGGAAGGTTCACCTTTTGTGACAAACAAAGAGTTGGGGGAGGCAGACGGGAGCAGCCGCCCGGCTCTGCTCTCCCGTCCCCTCCAGCATCCAGGGGAAGGAAAAAGTCCCTTGCAAGGTGTGACCTTGACGAGGATGCTCTGTTTGCAGCTCCTGGGGAACGCCAGGTTGCATCTTCTGCTCCGGACAAATCCTTTGCTTTCTGTTTTTACATTCAAATCAGCTTCGCGGGGCTGGACGCTCACCACCGAGCCAGGGGCGAGAGCGTAACTTTGTGTTCCTCAGCTGGAAGAAAACACTGGGAATATAAATTGGAGCCCGAATCATTTCCTGGCGTTATTTCACTGTAAATTTAAATGGCCCTGGCATTGTGAAGCTCTCTCATTTATTTTAAAAGCAGAAAAGATTTATTCTGCCCAGAAGTCATTCAGAGCAGCATGGAGAACAACCAGGACTTGGTTTGCTGGTTTCCTAACAATAACCAAAGTTAGGGCTGCTTTTTTTTTGCTAAATTGCAGAGGGGTTTAGGGCACTTCTGTTCCATAATAATCTCAACATTTTTCTGTAGTTCAGGAAGCTATCCTACACATCTTCTTCAGACCTAACTCCTGGTACTCTGATGGGCCATTTGCCCCTTTAAAATCCACATGGGTTTTAAGCAGCAGCTTTGAGAGCAATGCCTATGTTTCTTGTGCATGACAAACATAAAGGTCCATTCCTAGGAATTCAGGATATTTGGGCATATGTTGGGTCAATCTTCCAGTCACAAATGACATGTCCCTGTTGAGGACTATTTTGAGTTGCAAATAAATACTTAGCGTTAGCCTCCCGCTATTCTAGAAAAGAGAAAACAGGCTGGGGAAGGAGAAATGACCCAAAGACAAAGAACAGACCTGCCGGGAAGCTGAGCTTATTGCTCATGTTCCTGGCTGGCAGCCTCATCTCCTCACCGCTACTCAAGCTCTACATCTTTGCAGGGTATGCAACTGGCATATGGAATTTTTAAATGCGATTTTGTAAAGATGGGCTTCTATTTCTGTTCCTGCCATAGCTTTTAATCCTGAGGCAGAAACAACCAATGCCTGAGTTTTGCATGCATGCATATGCATTACCTGGAAAAGGCAGGCGAATGTCAGTTTTGGGTTTCTACCAAAATCTTTCCTTAGCTGAGTTTTTCTCAGGAACTGGAGAACAGACAGAAGCAAAGCCCTTAAAATATGTTTTCAGGATTTAAAATGCAAACTGGAGCCTTCCTCCCTTACTTGCACATACTCAGGGTGAAATTCAACACTCTGGGTAACTCACAGATCACCCCGAGATGCAGCGTGAAGTGGCCGGGGTGGACACCGTGCTGCAAAGGTGAATCCTGAATCTGGGCACAAGCTCTCTGTTGAGTAAAAAACACGTGCAAGGGAGGTTGGAGCAAAATCAGAAAAGGAACAAGAGATATTCTTGACTGACCTGCTGTCATTTGAATACAGGGGGTCAGACTTAATGCTGTGCAGAAAGGCTCCGGCCCCCAGGCCAGCTCTGGATATTAACTACGCAGAAGAGATTTCAAGCTCTGCCTTCAGGGTTGGTGCCGGACTCTCTTTTGTTGTATATTCGTATCTCCTTTGTATGCAACCCATTAGCTTAGGCTGTGCGTAGGGTGCCATGTGTACGTATATAGCCACGCACATATTGCACCTACATGAGCGTGCAGCATCTCTGCGCTTCCGTGGATGCTCAGCAATCAGCTACCGATGCTGTTGTTGGACTTTGTTATACAAGGCTGAGAAATTCAGCCAGTGCCACGACCATCTGATTCATTTGTTTACTGTCCGCTCCAACAGGAACTGGCCCTAAAATCTGTTAAAGCTGTGAACAGCACTCATTTGGTGAACTAAAAAGATGGATGTTTGTTCATACGTGTTCTTTTTGATGTTTATTGGCCTAACTGGCTTTTCATTAACTCAAGAGCTCTGCTATTTATTTCAATATTCCAAGCGTTTATGACCTTGTAGCTATATCATCTGATTGTCTCTCTATGTATGTTCTAGGTCATCAACAGTTTGTTTTCATTTTCCTAATGATGGCTTGTAAAACTATTTGACCAGGTCATACAATTTCCTATAGAGGAATTTTGAAAATTCTTCAAGGCTTGATCTTTCCTGGGCACAGACACCTCATTGAAATCAGGGTTTGTGTATTCAAATGCAGAAATCAGGTTTGTTGAAATCATGCACAATAAAATAATGCTCTCCTCTCTTTCTTAAACAAAGGAGTAGTTGTTGAAAAGTCACTGGGTCTATTTGTATTTTTGTAATTTCATGGTTCACTTCCACAGGGTTTTAGTCCAGTTTCACTAAACTTTGGTGTGTGGACAAAGTTTGTCCTTCAGACACAGAGGGGTGAGAGAGAGAGTAAAGGGAAAAAAAAATACTTCACCCTATTGTGAGCGAACTCTTCTTTTCCTTTACTATTTACCCTGACTCCAGTCAATCACTTGTTTCTTAACCTTTACAGGTTTATATCATCGAGATAGAAAAAGGTACTAAAAGCATGAATAACCCTCACTTTTCCATTCGTGTTCTGTTCAGAAGGATCCTGTCTTTGGATCAAACACCCCACAGTTACCTGTGTGGTCCGTGTCTCACCTTCAGTCCTTGACTCACAGAACCTGGTTTAGCTCACCAGACTTCACTGAGCATCTGCATTTAGTTTTGTGAGTTTTTTAATCTTGTCCTTGAGTTTCCTATAACTATGATTGGAGCTAAGTGACAGCAAGGCCAAGGGAAGTGATTACTCTTGTTTTCAGTGGCCACTGTTTCAGGCCCCTCATTGTCAGAGTTCATGAGCGATGGCCATGGTCAACTCTGAACCACTCAGGACTTGGCTCTGCTAATAAACAAGTGAACTATCACACACACACAGAACAACAGAATCTGGTTGAAAGAAAAACCCCAGGAATGAAATCAGGACATAAAATAATCAACTTTCTGCTGCACTAGAACTGTCATGTCATGGGAAAGGAGCAAAGCAAAGAGGCTGAAAATTCATCAGAAGGGTGGTGGGGACATACATGGATGCAGAGCTCAGGCTGTCCCAGCTAAACCTGACACAAACCTTCAGGCGTGGAAAACACCCTTCAGACCTTTGACATCTTTGGCTTTCTTCTCACAACCTTCAGCCTCTCTTCTTTATTCAAGTGGGAGAAAATCCACTTGGCATTTGCAAACAGCTGTGATTCAAAGCAGCAAAGGGTCTCCGTCAACACCAGCCTCTCTGAGCCTTGGGAGCTCCTTGTGCCACAACAAACCCGCCTCTGTTGCCGAGTGGGGAGGCAGTAGAGGATGGATGGGTGGGGAGATGCTTTCTCAGGCAGGCTGGGCTCTACTCCTTCCCGAATTTAACATCCATGTGCTGCATCTCCTGGGTATGCATTGATCCAGTCATCTGCCCCAGAGAGAATGACGCCGGAGCAGGCAAGGGGGTTGACCAAGGTAGCAAGAGAACCATTTTGCAATGGGTAAGCTATTACAGAACAAGGGTAACCGTCCCTTTTCAGCATCATCTCACAAAAAACAGTGTCACAAATGGGTACCCTCTTTCCAACAAGAGGCTACCCTGGGCTTGGGAAAGCCCAGAGAAGAGGATGTAAAGGCAGACAATGAATCTCATCACTGATTCATGGTAACAAGAGCTACAGAAGTAGCACTCAACAAATTTCTCCAAGCTCTTCAAGCATCTGAAGAGCAGATCACTGTATTTCTTGCTTTATGGGTCTATGGAGGATCCGACTGGGTAAGAAATGCACATATTTAAGTTTATGGAAAGTTAAACCTAACATTCAGTGTCCAGCTATGTACATTTAGTTCTTCACATCGTAAGGTATATTTCTGCCATACAGGGCATTCTGGCTGACCAAACCGGAATTAGTTCAGTAATGATTTAATTGCTATAGCAGGGTGATACCTGTTATTAATATTACGAATAATAAGCAATATGTCTAAAACTATAAACACCAAAGAGCAAGTCAGACAGATGCATGGGAAGAAAAAGAGGGATGTAAAAATATATGTATGTCTAGTAAAGATGAAACAGAGGCACTGTAGGAGTCAGGGAAGTGGAAATATTGAGGAAATAACAGTATGCTCCCTGCTTTGTGCTGAATCTACACAAAACACATCATATGAAACGGTCTCTGTCCTGAGGACTTAAAATACATGGCTTACGCTGAGCGAGAAAATGCCTTTACTATGTCTGTCTCTCTCCCGTGTCGCATTGAAGGAAGATCTTTAGGGGTAGGAATAGCCAAGTTGGAGGATTTTATCACCTCTGGCTGGATTTTCACTGCCATGCCGACTGAGAAGAGCTTGCTCACAAGAAGGGTTTGCAGAGGGAGAGAGAGGAAGGACTGGCAGAGAGAAGTAAAGGAGGAGCAGAGACCAATGCAAGCGAAAGAGAGAGAAAGAAGCAGGACAAGATCTCTGCTCATCTTTTTTGGGGGGAGGATGGAGAGATGCTTCAGGGGAAGATGGGCAGGGGGGAAGGATGGGAGAAGTCAGAGGCAGAGCTCAGGGGTAAGAGGCAGAGATGGAAATGATAAAGAAAGGTTCCAGTGCTGGAGAGCGTGACACTCAACTAATCCTTCCCTGCTGGCACCGCACTGAGCCTGGACCTGACATCTCTGTGGGCAGGTCCTGCACGGGCTCCCTGCCCCAGCCACCTCCCCAGCTGCCCCTTCCTCTCACATCTGTGTGCAAAGCAAGAGGAGGGGCAACCTTTTCTGTGTTTTATTTTTATTTAACAAAAGAGTCAGTCGGATAGAATCCACTCAAACACTCCTAAACCCCCCCAACCCATCTCTTCTCTCAGAGAAAATATTTTGCCTTTGCTTTTTACCGTCTCCACAAAACAAGATGCATTTGTCTCCTTGGTGCTGGAGAGTCCAGTGTGGATCCCTGTCCCTGTCCCCACCACCTCCTGCCACCTCCTTCTCCAGAGCCAACGGGCCAAAACTCCAGCAGCAAAGTGCTTTAACCCTGCGGATTTGCCCTGAGTGCCTTGAGAGAGGCTGGGAATGTCAGCAATGGGGAGGCAAAAAGAGGGGATAATAATAAGAATAATATCCAAACACGGAACCTCACAGGAATGAATTGCTCCAAGGTCACCTGGTAGATGGCACAGGGACAGGTGGGACAGACTACCTTCCTGCTCCCTGTCTTCTAATGAAAGATGCACTTTAATGTGCTGATTACATTTGCACCAAGTTCTTTTAAGTGTGAAACAAATGCAGAAACTCCAGAGATTTGCTGCACTGCTGAAAAAATCTTTACTAAGTAATTAGCATAAAGCATCCATTTCTGTGTGCAAGTTCTGCCAGTTTTACGAATTAATAATACTAACCGATCTTGTGCAGTAGGTTTGGGGCATTGGGTTCACACCTTGTCCATAATTTCCTCAAAACTGACCAGCAAAATACTTTTTAAAAATTATTATTTTTATAGTGTGTTAGTGATGGCACAAGGAGAAAGAAGAAATAAATCTCACCACGATGTTGTGGACAGGAGTGCCTGTTTGTTCTGGAAGGAATTGGAAGAAGAAGAAGAAAAGAAATGGATCTCTGCTGTACATTAATTGTATGAGAAATGCAAAATGGCTGAAAATAGAGGAACGGTATTTATAAAGCCACCTAGTTTTCAAAAGATCAAAGGCAGAGGTAGAGAAATAATCCATTGGATGTGCCTAATTGCAAAGAGTAATATATATATATATATATATATATATATAATCTCTGGCTGTTTTACTTGTTTCCTGCCTCCTGCATGGTGTTCAGTCCGCATGGGGCTGTGTGAGCAGTCACGGGGGGAACGGCCACAGCTGATGCTGCAGCATTTCCCGCATCAAGCTGCCCGCGGTGTGAACGCACGTGTCTCGGAGGAAGGACAAACGTGGAGTATCTTTGGAGGAGAGAGCTTGGAGCAGGTCACCGGGCCACTGGCTGTGACACCCAGGGCTGTCGCTCTGGGGACACGCCGACTAGTTGTCACTTGGTGCTTGCTCAGAGGAAAAAGCCTCTGGGATGCAAACACCCAAGCGCCTTTTTAGGGGTGACAGAGAGAAGCCGGATCCCCTCAAAATCCGAACCTGACAGTTCGCTGCCTCCTTCCCCTGATTCTCAGTGGCTGGGTGCATTCTGCAGTTTATCCATCCCAAACTTCACCCACTGTCCCTCCAAATCCACCTACTGCTGTCCCCAGTGCCCTAGCGACCAGGGCAGGGGCCAGGAGCTGGAGGGGACCTTTGCAGGCTGGTGAGGGAACAGCGGCAGATGGGGCAGGGACAGGCAGGGACAGGCAGGGGCAGGCAGGGCAGGTGGAGGTTGGAACAGCCAGGGCAGGAGCAGGCAAGACAGGGACAGCCAGGAAAAGGACAGGGCAGGGACAGCCAGGACAAGGACAGGGCAGGGACAAGCAGAACAGCGCAGGGCAGGGCAAGAATAGGCAGGGCAGAATTATGCAGAGCAGAGGCAGAGAAGGATAAGGCAGGGCAGGAGCAGGCAAGAATAGGCAGGGCAGGGACAGGCAGGATGGGAACAGGCAGGGGTGGCTCCTGGTGAGCTGGGGTGGGACGAGGGGGTGTCTCTGTCCCTGTATTTTGGGAGACGGGCCGTGTCCCGGGCCAGGGGCATCTACCCTCTCCCCGAAGGCAGCCGCGGAGGGCGGGGAGGGATGCCCGCAGCCCTGGAGGGCAGAGAGGAGACCCCGGGGACCGGAGACCCCCTGTGCCCCCCCCAGCGCTGCGGTTCCCCAGCTGCAAAGGGGCGAGAAAGCGCCTTCCCGCCCCCCGCTGCTCGGCTCGTCGGCGGGGCCGGTTGGTCGCCCCAAGGGTCGCCCCGGGGGCTCCGCAGGGACGCGGCGGGGGCCGATCGGGGTGGGGCGCAGCCGCCGGGTCCCCCCGGAGGGTCCCCCCGGCCCCGGGGCTCCTGCGGCCGCCGCCCCCTCGCTCGGAGCGGGCAGGGAGCTGGGGCAGGAGGCTCGAAAGAGCAATTTCACAATCGCGTACTGAAATGAGGCTGAGCGGAATTGCATTTCGCCGTCCCTTTAATCCAATAAGTCAGAACTTCTTAACTGATTAATTACAAAATTAATGAGTAAAATGGCAGGGTTTCAGTGAGGCGGGATGGTAAGGATTTTTTTTTTTTTATGTTGTGCTCTTTAAAAAGACTGATGGAAATAAAGTTACCTCAAAGCATGAGGGTGCTTTGATGCCTGTAATAGCAATTTAGTTATTACATTAATAGATTTCCTCTTTATTTTTAACTAGGCATTGTTAAATATGTTCTTGTTTTGTCTGAACGAGGAATATTGGAGTTCGCATTTTTCATTATACGAATTCTCCCGGTGCACTGAATTATTTCGCGTTATTCCTCTGCCTTAAATCTCAGCATTAAAGCGAGACTATCAGCGCATTTCACGGGGAGAGCAGGACTGACAAAACTCCATAACCGTCCATCACCCGGCGGTTCCAGCAGCAGAGGTTGTGTTTACAAACACGCTCTTCCCTCTAGAAACTACTGCATCAAACTTAGCACAATCAGCCCCCGAGACTGCAACCGCTACCCAGAATCCCAAATAGACGGGACTGATGGTTTGAAATAGCACCAAAACGTCAGTTCAATGCACGTTAAACATATGTATCTCCCCCCGCAAAACTCCGCTGGAAAAAACACTCATCTGATGCTGCAGCAGCAGCAAAGATACAGTAGTTTTCCCCTCTCATAATGAACTCCGAGGTGCCTTCATTTCAGCGGATTGTCATGCTTGTCGCAGAGGAATCAAAGGCAGAGATGTCTGCCAGAGTGGTGTTTTCAGGTATTTACACTGTTTTTTTTCGCCGTGGAAGCCCCAGAGCGGGATCCCGCGGCTCGGAGCGGCGCCCGGGACCCGGCGGGTCCTGCGGGCTCTTCACACGCTGCCGAATGTGTTTGGAAAACTCTCTTTAATCAAACAGGCTCCCACCTCGATTAGAGACTAATATTTTTAAGGCAAATATTTAAGGAGAGGTGATATTTGAGGTGGGGGAAGATTTTTTTTTTTCCTTCTAGAAGCACTTTTACTAAATAAAGAAAAGGGGACGACATTGGTGCCCAGTAAAACACAAATGTGTGTTTGTCCCTTCAACAGTTCCTTGGCGAGTGGAGCATCAGGAGCAGGAAGGTGCCTTTACCCTTCACTGGGACCTTCGTTAGAGAGATGGGTTGATTTTATAAGGGAGGATGGAAAACCCACGATGCTGATACTTTCCCCCCGCCTTTCCTTAGAGTAAGACAATCTCTCCAAAACCCCCACGGCCAGGAGCGCATTCCTAGGGACGGCTCGGGATAAATATATTTCCTAAAAAAAAAAAAAAAATTGTGTGCTTTATCTTTCCTTTTTTTTTTTTCTTTTTTTTCCCTAGGAAAAAGGGCTTCCCGTAGCCTACCTGGTGGCACTACCTAATGTCGCGCTGCTCTCCCAAGCACAGAACTGAGAACTGGAGTTACCTCCTGGCAGGGACGAGGGTTTTGGGGGCCGGGGGTGCAGGGGTGTCCGTGTCGGGCTCAACCCCGACCGTCCCCGGCTCCTGCACCGCCCGTAGCCGGAGCGATGACCGCGCTACCGCCCCCGCGCAGCTTCCGCGGGGGAAGCCGAGGGGTACAACGCCGAAATTAGGCGTGAAACGACAAAACGCGGCTGCGGACGCTTCCGACGGAGCTGCCGAGACCGAGACACGTCCTGGCGTGTCCGGACAGCCCTACAGCAGCGCAGAGGTGCCCGCTCGGTACCCGCGGCAGCTATAAGGATTTAAAGATATATGCCGCAAAATATCTCCGTAAACCAGACACACGTTACACGCACTGAATAAGTCGTGCAAGTTGCACAGACACAGCTGGAAAGATTTGGAGCACGCAGGGCGTCACAAGCACACGCGGCGCGTACACAGACATGCAGCCTGGCCACATAAACATAGGTGCCATCCCCATTATGTATGCATTATATATACGTATATATAACCTGGTACATTCGGTATAGCCAAGCAAACAGAGCTATAAAGCTGTCCCTGACAAGTGGGCAGCATTTCACATGTGCGAGAGGGGCTGCAGTTGTACCCACAGGTGTTGGGGGAGCATTTGCTCCCGTTTTACTCCCCCGAGGTAGATCCAACCTCGGCCATGGGGCTGTCCCAAGCAGGTGGTGGGAAGCAGGGCAGGGGTGCAGGGTCTGGGGGGCCGGGGGCTGTGATGAGGTACAGGGGGAAGCTCTGAGCACCCTCCTCCTGCATGCCCTGGCCCGGATAAGCATTTACGGCTCGGCTGAGTTGGGGTGGGTTGCAAAGAAAGGTAAAGCTGGAGGGATGGGGTGTGGGGGGAAGGGATTCGTGGGGGGCCTTTCTGAGGGGGGACAGCAGCAGCCAGAGATGTCCCCAGCAAGGGGACAGCCCTTGAACCCTCTGCTCGGTGCTCAGGGCCCATTCCTGGCCAGACCCCCCCACTCCGCGGCCCTCAGTACAGTCCAAGCCTACGCCGTTTTTTCCAGAGCCGTTTACAAACATTTTGCAGAAATCCCTTTAAATAAGTGGCGCGCGGTATTTAAACATAACTCTGTAATTATTAATTCCCCCCACACACCCTCCTGGAATGCGAGGGTTTAATTGGCTCCACGATGAAGAAGCTATGAGCAGCATTATAAAATGAACTGACCCCACGAAATGATGCAACATCTGGAGGCAGGGCAGGCAGAGAGGCAAGAGCATCTCTGCAGAGCATCCGGACATGCAGCCTGTGCGCATAGGAAGGGCCCAACTGAGCTGCATCCCAACTCATGCCTCCGAAATCCCGGGCAGCCCTCGGAAACCCCCGAGCGTGGTAAGAAAGAGAAGCCCCTTGGTGCTTACCTGCCCGCAGCGAGGCACGTCCCCTCAGCACCTGCAGAAAGAGGAGCCCTCTCCTTTCAAACAGCCCTAAAAAACTTCCCCTAAGTCCACCCAGGCGATTATTTTTTTTGAGCTAATCAAGGAAATAAAGTTAAAGAGGAGGAGAGTTCTTCTTGTTTGGGGTCTGATTTGGGGGAAGGAGGGGGTGGGGGGAGTTAAAGAGACCAGTTGCTGCCCACTGCTTTGACCAGTGAGGGATTCAACCCTTATTACCATTTTGTTTTTGTCCAGATTTGAAAGTAGGGCCCCCTGCATTCAAATCATCGCCCTCCATCGTTATTGTAAAGGACAGGCCTTAGTGGGCCCCCTTTGGATTGTCCTCCATTAACAATCCCTTCTTTTGTGGAGGTGTTTCTTTTTCTATTCACACACATTGCTGATGGTACTTCAGGCCCAGCTCTTAAAGAAACTGTTTGCAAAATTATACCTTTCCGCACGCTACTCCACAAGGAAGCAGGGAACTGTAGTTAGGAAAACATTATTGAGGCTTGTAATTTAATTAAAAATGCTAAAGCTGGTGAAGGGGAAGGGAGAAAAGGAAAAAGAACCTAAGAGTGCAAAAGCAGGAACCAGGTTTATTTTTTTGTAACCTCCCCAGCAGCAGATCCCTGAACATCCAGGGCTGGGGTGTGCAGGGAAGCGCTCGCACGGGAGCACACGCTGCCCACGGCTGTACGTGTGACCATGCTCCCGGGCCAAGGCACAGATGAGGCATCCAGATACCCTTCAGCAAATAATGTTTTAAAAATGTGAACGCAACCCTGGACATGCATGGCTAGACCGTGCATTGGGCGCCTGCGGCTGCCTGGTGCTCAGGGAAAAGCTCTGGGGTGGTTGCAAATGTGCAGCCCCTCAGTCTCCTCCTAAAAACCTCTTGTTTTAAAGAGTTATGCTGAAATAAAGCTGGAGGAGCTGCATCTCGTTCAGTATCCTCACTATCAGAAAGGTTCAGATGCATGACTGCAGCGAGGACGCCCTTCCTTTGGTTATTGTTGTTATCCTCTTTGCCAACAGATCTGTAAATGTTCAAAGAGGAACACGACTTAAAAAAAATAATAATAATTCAGCTGGCAAAGCAGGGCAGAGCCTGACCTCCGGCTCCATGGATGAGTGCTTTGCTGGGATCCCTGCTGAGCCAATGTGGACCTTCAACATCAACTCAGAAATTGGTGTGATTTGCCTGGGAAACCAGCAGTCATAGAGCAACTGGCCTTGACAAGATGAAGAGGAAATGTATAGAAGACGTTTAATGGGTCGCAAAAGGAAGAGGGGGGGAGAAACCCAGCCTGGAGTGCTGCATTTTAGATGTGTGGAGGGGCCCTTCTGCAGAAAGGGAGAAGCAGGGCTGGGGAGGGGAGACTTTCCCAAGTTGGGCTTTATTTCCCAGTCATCCGGGAAGTCTCTGCCCTGCAAAAGGTTATTTCCCTGTCCTTGGCTGGGACTTGGGCCCGGGCTGGGCTTCCAATAAAAACGGTGATTTCTTTAATGTCAGTGAATAGCTGAAGGCAGGCCGGCTGGCGAGGCTTTGTACATAGACGCACTGGGCTTGGATTATGCACGCCTAATCGCCTAATTTTCTTCGAGTGATCTGGATGCCGTACTCTTGGGCTGTGGAACATTTTATAAATAGCTGTGCTTGGAGTTAATATGATTTACTGGAGAGAGACCGGTTAAGCAATTCCCCACCTAAGTAGAGCAGTAATGAACAGGCTCTGGAGAAGATGCCTTCCCCACCGGCCTCAAGAGGGGGTGGGCAGGGAAGCAGGGATGCAGAGGGGTGATGTTTATTTGTGTGCGTGCACGGAGTGTCATTGATTTTTAATTGTATTAGAAGAATTGCAGTAGCCACAGGCTGCCTCTAGGACTGGACTTTTCCCTCAAAAATGTACAACGAAGCCATGGTTTCCCTCTCCCTCTTATGCTTGATGCTGCCGCCAAATCCCAGTGTGGCAGAGAGTGGGGACAGCAGAGCCCTGACCCCCCTGCACACCCCTTCCCTTTCCTCTTCCCTTTCCACTTCCAGGAAGCCAAACCAGACCAGGAGGTGCCCACGTTGCCCTGGTCCCCATTAATCCTGACCGAGGAACCTCCATTTCTGGGGGGTGCCAGCAGAGCCAGGCTGGCCCCTGAGGGACAAGAGCATCCCTGGGCCTGTCCCTCTCCACTGGGGAGGGGACAGTGGCTCCAGCCTTGGTGGGGACTGTTGGCAGTGCCTGGAGACTCAGGGGAGCTGGAGGTGCTGAGGGCAGAGACCCCCCCACCACCACCAGTGAAGCCCTTAACCAAAGACGCTGTGATTTCAGGGGGGTTTCATGCGCAGGGATGTCTCTGCTCCCCATTCCCAGACCAAACCCACCCTGGGACAATGTCCTGCAGCTTGGGGGGGCACTGCTGGGATCAGGGATGCTCCTCAGGGCAGGAGGGGGTGAGCAGAGGGTTAGAGATGATGAAAGCAACCTTCTTCACTTAGAAAACAGAAAGAAGAGAAAATATATAAAGGAGAAGGTGGTGGTGGTGTGGGGCAGTTGTGCAAAGCCTGTCCAAGGTAGGAGACACCCCGTCCTGTGCAGAGACAGGAAGAGTGTTCTCGTCCCTGCTGGGATATGCCCCTGTCCCCACTTGTGTCACCTCAGCCAGGAAAGAGGCCCATAACCCCTGTGACACCGAGGTGGGGGTGACCCTTGGGTGCAGACGGGCTGCCCCCAGAGCAGACCCCACCCTCCCCACACCAGAGGATGTCAGTCCCCACTCCCAGCCCCTCGCACAAGTGCAGCATCCGCGCTGCACCACGGGCACACAATGACAAGGAGCCTCCTCCCAGCAGCTCCCAGCCCCCAGTTGTGCCTTGGTGAGGTGACTGGGGAAAATTAGGCTGGAAACCATCCTGGTGATTGATACAAGCAAATAAACATCTCTAGGGAAAGGGGGAAAAAAGGGGGAAAAAAACGCCTTTCTGCAGCACGGAGCACTGAGATGGGAAGCAGGTAATTAGCTATGTGATGGAGCAATCCTCTCCTGCAGAGGAAATTCTTGACACCAGAATTCTGCCCTGCGAAACCATGTGTGACCCAAGTGAGGATTTTTTTTTTCCCCCTCCCTTTTTAAAATTAAGATCATTATATGTTTTTTAAACTGTCAAGCCCAGGAACAAGTGGAGGGGGTGGGGGTTGGGGAGCTGCGGGCATTCTTCACTTCAGAAGCTTGAATGTTTCAAAGTTGCTGCTGTGCTGTTAGCTGACGGCTATTGTGTGTGTTTAAGGCTGGGGGGGGACGTGAGGAGGGGGCTCAGACCCCCCGTTGGTGTGGATTTGCTGTCCAAAGACCGTTAGAAAGAGGCAAGAATGAATGAGATTGAATGGAATTGTAATGCACAAGGCCCTCCTCCTTTCTCAAGGAGCTGGGAGGCCAGGAAAGCGAGTGTTGGGGAGAGCAGGCAGCTTTCCTGCACATAGGAAGAGGCTTTGCAAATCAGCAAATTGCATATTTCTAGGGGAAGAGGGGATGGAGGGGGTTTATTTTTTTTTTTTTATTATAGATCCAAGAAAAAANAAAAAAAAAAAAAAAAAAAAAAAAAAAAGCCCTGCAGCAGCCAAGAAGACCAAAAGGAGACACAGAAAGAAAAAGAGAGAGAGGAGACTTGATAGAAAAATCTGATTCCCAAATCTCTTGTAAGTGTAATTACTTTCTAAGAAAATGAATTGCTTTCTAAGAAAAAGAAAAATATGTAGAAGAATGCCTGAAATTATAGCAGGGAACAAACTGTGTTGATCTCTTTCTTATGCAATGAGATTTCTGGGGCAGGAACCAGAGGCCTAGAATCTGCAAAACCTTTCTCGGAGATTTGAAAGAGATCTGGGCCTCATTTTAAAGAGATTTTGCTTTCTCCTCCAGGCTGCGGGTCAGCTCAGAGATGATGCTCGGGATAGCAAGGGGGTACCGGCCGCTGAGGACGGCTCCTGTACCTGGGCCACATCTCGGTGGCAAACAAACAGACAAAGGCTGTTTTGTTATTGGCTTATTCAGCAGAAATGAGGAGGGAATTGAATTTTTTGGGGTGTTTTGTTAGCTCTCCGCAGTGTGTGTGTGCGTCATGCTGCCCGGGACCGGGCTGAGTGTACGTTTTCTACAGTTTGTTGTGCTGCAGTTGATTTCAGGTTCAATCTTGTGTATTTTTCTAATGTCATCTATGCACGGTGGAGTCGGGGTTTGGAAATGGAAGGAAAGTGGAGGCATGTTGCTTGTCTCTGGGATTTCTTTGTTCGGGGAATAGTAGGTGGTAGGTTTAAAAAGGCAGAGAGCGAAAGAGGGGGAGAAGAAGAAAGAAACGAAAAAGAAAAAAAAAAATGTCCCTTTGCAAATCATCTGACTATTTTCTTCCGGGATGTAGAAATGCTGCATTAGAGATTAAGGAAGGGCCGTGCTTAAGACAAAATGTCTCACTGGAAGTGTTAACAAAATAGCAGCCAAACCCCAGCCCGATTTTAAAGCCTGAGGAAGAGGTTGCAGGGCTGAGGGAGGGGGGGATGAGCTGGTGGGGGCTGTTTAAGGGAGAACTTCAGAGGGACCGAACTGTTGGTGAGGTTTGTCTTAAGGCAGAAATGAAACCCTGCTGAGCAGGGATGCTTCCCCCCACCGCCAATCACTAGAACGGGGGTTCCAAATGCCCCAACCCCGCTTCACTCCACGGTGGGGGGAAATAAAATAAAACCCCACGGGTTCTCGGGGAGAATTCATGAGGGGGAAAGAGGCAGGTGAATGAGCGCAGCCGGGGGATGGACAGACAGGCAGACAGAAGGAAGGGGGAAGGAAGGGGGCACGGAGGAAAACACCCTCCTGCTTTATGGGGAGAAACAACCCACCAACCCCCCCAAATTGAATCATTGAGCCCCCGCGCACCGGCTGCTGCCGGCTCCGTTCCTTCAATACCATGGACAGCGAAGCGGGGCCGGGCCGGGGGGAGCCGGGGGGAGGCGGCCCCGCCGGCCCGGGCACCCCCGGGGCTCCCCCGGCTCCGGGCAGCCCTGGGCGGGCGCACCCCGGGGCTGGGTGCGGGGGTCGGGTCCGAGTGTCCTCCCCCCGGGGCCAGGCCCCGTGCGAACGGCAGAGCCTCGGGGGTAAGGAGCGCGGCTTCGGCCGTGTTAATTTGTTTAGGTTGTTTTCTTTTAAATCGATAGAAGATTGAGAGCCTTGGTCTGGCGGAGTAAATAGGTCAATATGGAATAGGCTCTAAATAAGCAGATTTTTTTTTTTTTTTNTTTTTTTTTTTTTTTTTTTTTTTTTTTTAAAGTTTCAGAAGATGAAAAGCTAAGGGATAATTCCATTCACTGTGTAATGTCAAATACTGTTTTTCCCTGGTTTGGTGCCTCTGTCCTGAACTACAGTGTTATAACAGAAGAAAAAAATGCATGTAAATAGGGATGTAGGCTTACAGTGCTGTGGCTGCCTTTTAAATATGGCTCTTGTGCTCGGAAGGTGATATTTCACCTCACTGCAGAGTATTTCTACTCATTCATCAGTAGCCAAACGTGGCCCACCAGCTACTTTTTTTTTTATGAGCTTCTATGTGGGGGCAGTTTCCCCCTCAGAGTGTGGTCTGGCATGGCACAGCTCTCAGAAAGGGGGATGCCATCCTCAGAATAATTGTTTTGATATAGTGGAGAAGGGAATAGATGTCCCTACCAGCGGTTATTACCCGGCTGTCCTGGAAATACTCCCACTACTGAGGCAGAAAGAGACTTCCAGAGCTGAAGCAAGACGCTTTCCATCAAAATAATTGTGTCCTGCCTCCCCCCACCTCAACCCCTTCCTAAGAAAAAGGAAAATACCACCGTGTATGGAAGTACACACAGGCAAATAAATCCTTGCCTGCAAGCTATTCTAGCTGATACGCATAGCGGTGCTGGCCATAAAAGTTACTCTAGATGCAGAATAAGGGCGTGTAGAAACCTATAGACCCGCACCTCTCTTCATAAAAATCAGTGTGTGTGTGTATACACATTTTTTGGGGAGGTGTGTGTATCTGGAGAGGGAGGGATGGATAACAAGCAGGTGAGAAGCGACTTGCTTACCAAGAAATTAAACATACGCAAGGCTTCTAAGCAAGACCTCTCCTAGCTGGACACAGCCTGGTTGTTGTTAAACACATATTCTCTCCCCAGAGATGAAATTCGGCAACCTTAGACAAATAAATAAATCCCGGTGTCCATTTCCATTGTAGCAGCCGGCCTGTGATGAGGTCTGTGAATTTAACCAACAAGAGCTGCAGCAAACCCATGTCTGCTTTCCAGCTCACAAAATGGATGTGGCGGAAGGTTGTAGTGAAACACCAGCTAAACTGCAAGCACAGGATGCCCGAGAGGGACGGTGCATGGGGAGAGCTGCCTGGGTGCCCCAGCATAGGGTAGAGAAGGCAGCAAACCTATAGATGCTTTCAGCGCTTTCCAAGGTGGAAGTCTTAAAAGAAAAAAATACTCTCTCAGTTTGTCACTTGGAAGTCAGAGCCATTTCCTTGCAGGTCCTTGCTCCTGACAGCCTGCGCTCATGCAATATTAAGAAAAATCTAGCATTAAACCCCAAAATATGAAATTCGTACAGTATATTTAAAGAGAACCTCTTACTTTATATAACTCAGGACACATTGTCTCTTCTCAGAGAGAACGGGGGTGCAATCCTACACATTTCTTAAAAAAAGAATTAAAAAAAAAGAAAAAAACACCACGTTTTAAAATTACATCCATATCAGCTTTAAAGAAAATTATCGCTGATGTTTTTTTGAGCTTGGAAATATAAGTGTAGGATGCAGCTTTCCCCTCCCCCTCTGCTCCTCCACCCCCTCCCTTCTCAACAAAAAAAAAAAAAAAAAAGGCAAAAGCAACAGAATATATAAAGCTCCTCTGATTAACAGTTTAGGTGCAGAACCCTATTTATAGGGTACGCGCTCTCCTATACTGCCTCGATCCTCCAGCCCGGAGCGGTGCATTATTGATGCAGCTGCAAGTGCTCAAAGCTTAAACAATATTTTTCCGAAAGCCCCAGCAGCCCGCACGGGAGGAAACCAGGGCCGGGCTGGCGATGGAGTCCTGAATGTTACTCCTCCAGTTTCAAGGACATCTTGCTGATGAGGATTTGGTTAATGGAGGAGAACTTATGTCCTAGCGGTGACGTCATTGGGTCCCAATGTAATCCTCTTGTGCTGAACCCAATCAGCAGATGTGCTGAGAGCCGGGATGCGGAGAAGAAGCTCTAATCCCTTAGACTGGATGAGATCAGCTGAAACAGCCAGGACTAGACCCCAAACCCCTCTGCTAGGAAGATCAAGAGAAAAGGGATAAATTGAGAGAGACGCCTCATAACCCCTTTAAAGAGCTTTGGAGAAGAGAAGAGAAAGATGGGTGGTGCACCAAGTTCATCTTGCTTTTAAAGCCTAGCAGGAGCCTGGTTTTCGCTGTGATGAGGTCCTTCTGCATTGTTCCAGGGCAGGAGGAGAAAAAAGAAAAGGAAAAAAAAAAAAAAAAAAAAAGGGAAAAAAAGGAAAAAAAAAAAAAAACAGAGAGGAAAAAAGTCTGAAATTCAAAGATAATGAGAGCCTAGGCGCCTTTCTTGTTCCTCTCCAGCTTGCCTACACAAAAACAAGCGTCCTGAGCCACGGGAGGGCGTTTGCGCCGGATCTGAGCGAGGCAGCAGAGTTTGTGTCGCCGGAGCCGCCGAGCGCAGCTTCCACCGGAGCGGGTAAATCTGCTAAGAGCTGTAATTACGGGGTTTGGGCGACAATGGTGGGATAGCGACCCAGCTCTATCGCTAACTTGGAAGAGCATCAGGATTTTTTTTCCTCCCCTTGTGCAAGCGACCTCAAAGGGCTTGTGAAAGGGCTTGTGATTTTTTCTTTTTTTTTTTTTTTTTTTTTTTTTTTTTTTTTTTTTTTTTTTTTTTTTTTTTTTTTTTTTTTTTTTTTTTTTTTTTTTTTTTTTTTTTTTTGGACAAAAAGGAAGGGGAGGAAGGGGAGGGGGTGAGGATTTTTCAGACGCGGTGTCTAGAGAGAAATCGTCCTAAATTTGTAAGGCGCCTCGAAGTCGACGGCGATCAACGAAACCGTTTTAATTGCCTTACCCCTTTTCAATCCCTATTTTTTTTTCTTTGAATTTTTTTTTTTTTTTTTTTAAGTGGAGCGATGATTGTGCCGAACCGCGGCGGAGCGGAGAGATGGGAAACGCGCATTTTAACCTCCGCCGGTTTCCCTTCGAGAGGATTGAAATCGGCTCCTTTGCCTTGCGAGCAAAGCGGAAACACACAAGCGGGATTTTCATTTTGCTCTGGGAAGGGAGCGAGGGTCCCCCCCCAGCCACCCCCTCGGCTCCTCGGGGCTCGGACGGCAGCGGGACCCGCTCGCAGGACCGAGGGGACCGGGCGGCATCACCGGCCGCTTTGCCGCCGCTCCCGCCTCCGCGCCGGGACGCGTCGCTCGGCACCGGCAGCCGGAGGTTTGTTGCGACCTGTCCTCGGCGCTATCGGCTTTCGTGATGATGATTATTAATTATTATTATCATTACCAGCCGCATTTTTATCGCTAGTAGGGCCGGGATGTGTCCGTCTGTCCGTCCCTCTGCCCCCGGGGCTCAGCATCTGGCCGGGTGCGATGCGGCGGGAGGCTGATTTTTCCCGGGCGGGGGTGCTGGGGGTGATGCTGACCCCGGCAAGGCGAAAAGTGAGGGGGGTGGCAGCGGCACCCCCAAACAACCCCCACCCCCGGCGGAGGGGGCACCGGGCGGCGGGGGGGAAGGACGGCGGTCCCGGCGGGGGGAACCCTGCACTGACGGCCTCTCTCTCTCTTTCTCTCTCCTCTCCCCTCCCCTCTCTCCCGCAAGCCCCGCTCGCCGCCTGCCCTGCTCCGAGCGGGGACAGCCCGAGCCCCTCTCTGCGTGTTCACAGCGGACCTTGATTTAATGTCCATACAATTAAGGCACGCGGTGAATGCCAAGAGAGGAGCCTCACAGCTTCATTTTCATGGAAATTGGGGACATAAACCCTCTAATTACACTTAACAACAGCCACGGAGCGATCTATGGAGCATCCTCGGCCTTTTGACAAATAGGAGTAACAATGCCGGCAGCGGCTGGCGGGGCAGCTGGCTCCGCGCATTAACGGGGGCACGGGGGGAGGTGGGGGGAGGCCCCGCTCCGGCACCGCCGGGGTTTGCGGGGGCTCCCGACGTACAAAGGGCAGGAGGAGCGGCAGGACAATGCGGGCAGAGCCGGGGGTGGGGGGGGCCGCGGGCAGGAGCGCTCCGAGGAGCGGGGCGAGGGGAGGGGGTGACAAGCAGCCCCACACTGCAGAGCGAGGGACACCCCCCTCCCATGCAAAGGGACCCCCTCAAAGCAAGGGACTCCCCACTTCCTAGCACTGTAAGAGGAACGCTGGCCTCTGCAATGCCCTTCAGAAGCTCCCTGAAAAAAACACTTATTTGGAGGGCTTTTTTTTTTGGGGGGGGGGTGCTTTCTGCTTTATTTTTTCCCTTGCTTTGTATGGTTTTATTTTTGCTGTTGCCCCTGCAGCCCTGCACTGCTCCTCACTTGGCAGTGGCATGACCATGCGGCCCCCCCTGCGCTGCAGAGCCGCAACACGGGTGCATGGTCCTGTCCTGCCCAACCGCTCTCACAGCCCCTTTACAACTCAACTATTCACAGAATTCAATCGCAAGTCTGCTTTTTTCCAAAAGCCGGACAGGTCAGGCCATGCGATGGGCTGCAGCACTGCAACCGCCCCAGTGTCACCTCCAGCCCCGTCAGACTCTGTCACCACAGCCTGCGAGGTGGAATATGTCCCGTTCTATGGCCTCCAGTGAGACTGCAATAGCCCACACCAGTCCTTAGGTTAGGCTTTAGACCTCAATAAACCTCTGTTGTAAGACTCGTGTTCTCAGCTTCCTAAAGAAACATTAAGCCTTGAGTTTGAGCCTCCTCGAGAGCTGTGTTTGGGCAAGGGAAGATATCATGGGCTGCAAAAAGCTATATAGCTGGATTCAGCCGCATACACACAACTCTGCACCCTCTCCCTCTTCATCTCTGCTCCACTTTTGTCAGCATTGCGTCTGTCCAAGGAACTGCGTCCATAGACATCTCCATCCTCTACCCCTGCGGTGTCTGATGTGGGACGTACGACCTTGCCTGCGATGGAGATGGCGGCAGCCACGTATTTTCCTTGTTTAGGAGAGAGGGAAAAGAAAAGCCTTACTGTACTTTGTGGGATCGCTTGGTTTCATGCTCACCTGTGAAAAGCAGGCACTTCTAGGTAGGGATCTTGGGGGAAGCAGGATGAGGATAGGGAAGCAGCAGAGGCCGTGTCCTCGGAGGACAGCAGCATGGTGGTGCGGAAGGCAGCTGTCCCTGCTCCCAGGGCTGTTCTGCAGCAGAGGCGTCGCACAACCAAGCAGTTGAGAACAGGTCCTGCCTCCAACCCTGGCAAGAGGCAGCACACGATGCCCATACGGCGACATCGAGCGGTGCAGCATTCCATTCCTCTCCTGCGGACCTGATCCTGAGCGTTGCTGCAGCAAGGCCAGGTACCGTGCCACTGCAGAAGCTCCCAGGGCAAGAGGATGCGAGGTGCAGAAGGGCCCAGCTTCACCTGGAGGGCTCTAGAGGCACAGAGAATCTTTAAGAGAAGCCGGATTTTCCCCTTCTCTCTTTCCCAGTAGATCAGCACACGTACCAAGGTGTCGGAGACCTGCTTGCTCCCACGTCCATCAAGCGCTGCAAGGTCACCAGACACATTCTGACCTTGTTTGCCCCCACTACAAGTCAGGGGCTATGTGGTGACTGGGTTCAGTATTGGGGGAAGGGACATCAGTACCACCCTGGCCTCTTCCATCCAAAATTGTGGGGGCAGATTTCCAGCCCTGGGTCAGTTCTGCTCTTGAACAAGTCCTTGGTTGTTTGCAAAGCAGATAGTGAGGGATAAGAAGCCAAGTGCAGGAAGCCAGAACCCAATAAACCTAAGCTGGCATTAAGAGACGGAAGGGAGCAAGTCATTCCAAGGCAACCTGCAGTGCGACAGGAAAGCTGGTGGCTCCCTCCAGGGGCCACCAAGGGGCCAAGGACAGCTCTGAAAGAATGCAGGTAATGGGGGAGCTGTGCTGGATGGACCGGGACTGGCCCTGGTCCCCACATTAGGGTGTGAAGGGGACTGAGGATCAAGACTGACTGTGCCAAGGTGGCACAAGCCAGATGTTCATCCCGGACCAGACCCCTGTCCAGCTTAGCAGAGGAGGGAGTTGCACGGACTCCTCAGCAAACAGGACTGCCTTGATTCTCAAAGGTTCTCTCCTTCCTTGGGCTTATTATACATCCCTTCGTCTTAGCCAAGAGGGGATTTAGGAGGTTAGAGCACTTACAGGTAACCCTCTTCCCCCACACAAAGCCCCCTCCAATGCAACCAGGGGCATCACTCCAGCGTTCCTGGCAACAGCAGCCCCAGGCTGCAGAACCGCCCTGACCGCGCTCCCCGCTGCCTGCGCACGAGCCAAGGGCTGCGGCACAGCCAAGGGGGCTCACGCACACCCACCGAGCACAGTCACAGGCCCCTGCACTGCAACGAGCCTTTCAGACCAGCCTGAAATCAAGGGAGACAAGAGCACGAGCCAGCGAGAATCAGGTCAGCTCTGGCTGGCAGATGGAAAAGCAAGAGAGGTGGGTGATGGAGCCAGCTATGGTTTTGCTTTGCATGTTTTCTGCTCGTATACTGACCCTGATTGTTCAGGTAAGTCAAGGCTCAGTCGCCTGGGAGCAGAGAGTTATTGCACAGAGGCAAAACTGCCCCCCCCCTCCCTCCTCCAGTGTAATTTCTGCTCAGGAGTGGGATCCCATGTTCACAGATATGTGGGCCCAGTTCTGTGTCGAAGCCTTGGTTGCCAGTGATCCTACAGTGGTTCTCGGCTGGCTGGGAGGCTCGGTCTGCTCAGGGTTCAGCTGGGGGCACCTCCTTTGGGAGGTCACACATCCCGCAGGCTGGTTAGACTAAAAAAAGCCCCCAGAGCAACACCATTAGTCACACAGCAAGAACAGCACCGGCACCAAGTCCTCTCCACTCCCAATCACCACCTCCTTTTCATTCAGAAGGAGAATTTATCAAAAAAAAAAATCAGTGAAGTCCAGTTTTCTGATGGAAAAAACCTCAGGGAATATAAGCTGGCCTTTGCAACAGTGGGTTTGTATCAGGCCATTCCATGGTGGATTCACTACGAAGGACAAATTACCATCTTATTTCCCCTGTACAGTTTCCCCCCCACCTCGAGAGAGCTACACAGTTTCCCTCCAGAGAAAAGCACAGCTGGGTCCAAGCAGGGGTGAGAAGGAAGATTTACCTTTAACCCTCTATACACCCCTTCCCTGTAGATGTACACAAAGCACCAGCCTCCACTCCTTATTAATATGACAACAGCTCAGGGAATGGCTTTGCACATGATTGCCTCATCTTATACAAGCCCAGTCATTAAGGGCGAGTTAAAATATGTATCTTTGCTCTCAAATCACCATATGGCAGATGGAGCTGCCCTGTCACCCCGCTGCTTGTGCCAGGGAGGCCTCGGGTTTGAGCTACGCGGAGAAACACAGGGACTGCTTGCAAATAGGATAAGGAGAAACAAATCTGAGCAGAGGTTGGATCTCGAGAGAAGGTTTGATGATATGGGTGGGTAAACCTAAGAAGGAAAAAGGTGAGGGGAAAGAGGATAACAGTCAAGTGCAGAAAAGGCTGCTGGAAGGGGAGGGAACCACCCAGTTTCCATAGCTGTGTAGGTAGTAACAGGCCCGACCTGTAGCAGGAATAATTCAAGTATTAGGAAAAGAGCTTTCTGGTGGAAAGGATAGAGAGGAGCACTGGAACAATGTGGGAAAGAGGAGAGATTCCTGCCTAGAAAAGACACTGGAGAATACCTAGCAGGAGTGCCAAGGCAGCACTGGTCTCTCCAGCCTCACACAGAAGGTGGCATCACACATCTATCTTCCTCAGGAGAACTGAAAAGGCCCCAACCATCTTCATGGCTTTTCCTAAGCCCAGAGGGTTTGTCTGTATCACCAAAGAGACCTGGGCAGGTACCACAGCTCGAGGGGCAATAACAGAGCACAGCGGCTATAACAGCCCAGGCTTGTCATCCTCAAATGAGGACAGGGTAAAGACATCCTAATAGAAGTGATCAAATGCAAGGTGTCATTTTTTTTCCCCAGGGAGATGGAAATGGGATGTACCTTCATCAGTCCTGTGGAAATAATCCTATTTGGGATTACTTCCTCCCACAGTTTGTCCCAAGCCCGCTCAAAACTAATTGACAGCATTACCAAGGTACAATAGCCCCAGGTGACATCCCAGAGGGACGGATATTTTCTTTCACCTCCTAATAGCTTCTCTTCCGCTGAACTGCACACCTTCCTGAGTATGTTTGCAGAAACAGAGGAAAACAGCAATAACCTGATGTGTGTGGGATTATATATCTATTATACAGTTGTATCCGCAGCATTTTGGAACCCATGAGAAGGACATGCCCAGGGGACCTGCAGAGCCAGACAGGGAAGGATTCAGAGCCCTCGCTCGAGGACCTGGACTCTGCCACAGTCTCGAGGGAGGGAAGAGGAGATCTTTTAGGCTCTCGGGACAGAGTGGCTACAGGTTGATGACAGCACAGGGGTCTTTTCACAGGCTGCTCTCACAACCCTCTAAGTAACCCCATCCTTACTTGCTGCCCGGTTTAAGCAGGAAATACCTGTTTAAACTTTTATCACCTTTATTACAAAGGGAGAACTGAGATAAAACCAGTTCCTGCAGAAGCAGAGGGAACAACAGCAGGACAAAGCCTCTCTCCCTCTTGCAAAGGGCCAGATGACCACAGGATGGCATCACTGCCATTTCTCCTCCAGGTTCACCACGACCTGTGCCAGGACCTGGGACCAGAGGAGTCGTAGAATCTTAGAACAGGAGAGGGCAGCGCTCCTCTCGACAGCCCACCCAGCGTTTCGGGGTGTTTCTGTCACTTAACCGCCCATGAACGACTCAGGATCCTGGATCCACACAGGTGCTGAGCAATGAATTCGACTTCAAGACTGTGGCTTGAATTCAATTTCATTCTGAACTGGGGAGGCTGTTCTGCCTCGCTCTGCCAGTCCAGTTTTGTTTTCTCAGTGGCAAGAGCCACCTCTGTGCTTTGGCACCCACAGAAGACAACCAGAAGTGATGTTCTACCAGGTTCTTTCGCCCTCAGCTTTCAACCCATCGCCCCTGTCCTCCACTGGCTCTGCCACTCCGGCTGAGCTCTGAAAGCCTCTCAGCCTTGCAGAGCAGTGGCTGGGCGAGGTTGTCACCATCTCTTCTGCCTCCTGGTGCCTTCTGTCCCCTGTGCAGGGGACAGGGGGCATCTGGGGAGGGGCAGGCAGCCCGGGGCCAGCTCTCCTGCATGGCTGCAGCTCTGCACAAGGTGGCACTCGCTCTCCATCTCAGCGACAGGCTGCAGGGACCGCGGGAAAGCAGCTCCTGGTATGAGGATGCAAAGCAGCAGGCGTCGGGTTATTCCTCTGTGCTACGAGATCCATCCTGCGGCTCCTTCCCTCCAGCCCCTGGCCCCTCTCTGGATATTCCAAATACCAGCCGACCCGCTCATGCACAGGAAATTTATTTTACAGACAGCGAGACAAGATGCCAGGGCCACCACTTCCCCAGGTGTGCTGGGTGCTGGCCGAGAGCCGGGGTCTGTAATGACAAGGATGGAAGCGTGCAAGGAACAGAACCTTTCCTGCTGCTCTGCAGATTAGTGCTGTGATAAAGCAAACCATCCAAAGCCCTTTCTCGCCAGAAGAGTGGAAGGCGGCAGCCTTCCCACAGCTCACCCTTAGCTGGGCAACTAGCTCTCCCTCCTTTCCCTCATTTCCACAGTGTTCCCAACTGAGCGACGTGAACACGTTCCCTCTCCAGCCCCAGAGCGTCCCAAGCCTCCCCTTCCCCAGCCCTGTCCCTCCCGAGCGAACCGCGGTACCCAGCGTTCCCAGAACCTGGATGTTCTTTATCACCCCACTGCACACTGGTGACCCCCAGTCTGCCCCACCACCTTCTTCTAGGAAAGCTTGTACCCCTTCCCATGTGGAAATGACAGCTGATTTAGAACTGGTCATATTTTGTGCAAAGAAGTGATCAAAGGCTTGTTTGTAACTGCTGAGCTTGACTTTAGCTATTGCACGACACAAGAAGCTTGCTCCTAGCTCATCTTTTTCCCAACAGCATCTCCAAATGAGGAATGAGATTCAAATGAGATCTACAGAAATCATGTAATAGGAAGTGGCAAATCTCTTGCATTCAGATGGGAGGGGAAAAAAAAAAAAAAGAAAAAAAGGAAATAATTGGAAGCAGGAGAAAGGAAAAGGTATGGACTCGAGATAATTTGTCAAAGGCTTGTACGTCAGCTCACAGGAGAGAGGACTTCCATCACATGCATGTAACTGGGCATCGTCCCTTTTATTAGAGGGGTTACTCATAGCTTGGAACCCCCAAAAAGACACCGCATGGGGTCCTGCAGCAAGAGAGGTTGGGCAGTCTCGATGCCAAGGCACAAGGCTGCCCAATCTGGGGGCAACCAAGTTGCAGGCTGGGAATGCAAGACATGAAAAGTTGACTCTTCAGTGTCTGTAAATAAAATAAGGGAAGGGGGAGGACTGAGATGTAGCAGAGAAATGCTGGAACCCAGCCAGTGGAAGCAGGAGGAAGGGGGGATGTTTTACCTTGCTGCCTGGCAGTCCTGTACTGGAGATGTTATCCATGGGCAGCACGAGGGTTTGCACTTTCCTACCTGCTTTGCTGGAACTCTTGCAGCTCCTTGGCTCCCAAACTCCTCACACCAAAGGCTCCCCCCTTCCCACTGCAGCCAGCAAGTGACGGTCAGACAAATCCCAAACCTACACTACCAAAATCCTGATGCGAAACTTCCCCTCCTGGAAGCCCATCATTTCACAGCTAAATTCAGGTGCAGACCCCAGAGACAGAGCAGCTCTTGGCATCATTACAGGAAAAGAACCAGAAGTGCTGTAGGAAGTTACATTCCAATTAGCTTCACGTCAGCGGTGGGAAAGGCATTACAAAGCGTTTAAAAGATCAAATGCAAAAAGCACAGCTTGAGTAATAGGGACTGAGGTGGTTTCAGCAAGGCACAGTTGTGGTTAATCTGATGGGGCTCTTTGAGGCTGTAACTGCTACAGCAGTCAAAGCGGAGGCAACAGGCAGAGCACAATTAGGTTTGCAGCACGCAGTGGACAAGGCTTTGCAAAAGAAGCTAATGACTGAGACGGGGAGTCCCAGAATAAGTAGATGTGCTGTGGCTTAATGCTCTGGAAATTGCCCAGAAACAAAGATGCAAGCAGGAAGGTATTAATGGAAACCTTCTATGTCAGAAGGAAATGATTCCTGGGACAGAGCAATACAGCCAGCTTGGCTGGAGCAGAACAAAAGGCAGCAGGTAAGACAGAGAGCTCCCGAGGGCAAGCAGCTGTTTTTCGGTTCTGAACATCATGTTCCTCAACCCCTCATGCCCCAAACAAACAGTTTTCTCCTGTTTTTCCAAACAGAGCTGCTGGAACTCTGCTTTCTGTATTCTCTCCCTCATTTTCCTGCTCTAATGGCATCGGCTTTGTTTTTTAACAAAACCAAAAACTCCTTTCAGAAGAAATGGTGCCAGCAGCATGCACCAGCTCCATGGAAGTGGGGATGGAACAGTTGCATGGCTGCAATCGCATCCCGGGAAGCCTGAGGATGAGCTGTGCCAGGTGGTGCTAACTGGGAGTTCTGCTCCTGCATCCCTCCCTCCGTGCACTCCGCAAATCTGCAGATGAACGTTCTGCTTGTACAACACTTATTTCCCATGCACAGAAGTGGCAGAGAGATGGGAGGGGAAAAAAAAAAGGTCCCAGCTATAAATAGAGAGGTTGTATCCCACCTATGAATCCCCCTTTCTCTGCAAAGTGATGGTTCTTGTAACTCATCTCCCAAACGGATGGAACATTTGCTGCAGTCACCAGGCTGAAGGCGCTTTCTGCCTCTGGACAAACTTCACCAGACTAATGACACGGCTGAGTTCTTGGGAATAATTCAAACAGCTTCTTCATTTCTATATGAATAACAACTGAGGATGGTTTGATAGCCGTGAGCATCATGTGGGCTGCTCACTGCAGGTGTGTTGGTGAAGCTGATGACCACACGGACCATACATGACCTATTTTCCCTCCTATCTTTCCATTTATCCCTAACATAACCACAAGGAAAAAAAAAAAAATCAAAAATAACAGAATTGCTTTCACATTTGCCATCTTTCCCCCCACTTAGCTCAGGTTCAGCTGCCCTGGCCCCAGCTGTGCCTTTCTGTCCACACTGCAGACCTGATGGGGGGTCTCATATGCTCCACTTGCAGAGCAACCTTGACAGCCTTCTAACTACAATGACCTGAATATCCAGAGTATCTCTGAACAAAAAATCTGTCCGTGTTCAACGACTGAAAAGCACAAAAGTGCTGCTTCATAAATGCCTTGTATCTTTTTACTTACTCTCTTCATTACCGACTTTCTAGAGCACCAGTTGGTACTGAGGACACGGGCTGTGTCGTCTCTCAAGTACTAACACAGGTCATATTCCCCAGAACAGGTGATGATTTTGTGTGTGTTTCTGAGGATGGTTACGGTCATTTCACCAGGAAGCTTTTGAAATTTAACAGGATGAACCTCTGTGCAATTTGCAATCTGCACGTTTGCATCCTTGGTTGTATTTGTTATTTAAAATAAAACCTAGTGGACTAAGAATAATAATAATTTTTTTAAAACTGTCTAAAGAAATCCTGTCTGCCAGTCTGTTATGAATATTCTGCTATGAGTTATCTTCCACTATAACATTCTTCAAAATAACTGAATTAACAACACGCAGTGTTTTCCCATCCTCAGCAAGGTCAGTAAATTAAAGAAAAATGAAATGATACCTGGCTCATAAAATCACTCCCCTTCCCCACCTCGTATTTGACTCACCATGGGCAGATTACATTTCCCATAGGAGCTCATTAGTGCTGCTCCTCGCTCGGCATCGGGAAATCTTTTGGAGTTGTCTTTACCCCCAGCTGGTAAAAAATGCTTTTTGTTTTTTCCCCTGACTTACTGCCCACCACCCCCAGGTCTGAAGTGGCATCCTTAGAAAGACAGAGCTTTTAGGCCAAAAAAACCCCACCATGCTTCTAACCTAATAATGAAAAATGAGTTAACTATCAAGTTATGTGAACCAAGGGTACAACCAAGGAATGGTGAAAGACATCCTTATGGATTAAGGGGTCAAAACTGGGAACTCTAGTTCCTTGTAAAGGCGAACAATGGATTATTATAGTTTCGATGCTCTAGTTGTAATTTCTGGTTTACGCAGGTTAAATATATCGAACTAGAGGACACAAGGCAGCCTCCCTTGTCTTCACTTTTAAGATGCTGCACAGCCACTGGAGTGATGCAACACACTGATCCACCACCACAATTGTTCCTCTTACTTCTAATTTCTGTTGCCTGATCTGCCCTAAGTCACTACAACACCCTGGCTCCAAACACCAAACACTATGAAATAGCTTAGCTTAGTTAAGAAGGTACCATATATAAAACAAGACCTAACTAAAAAGCACTGAAGCTGCTGTGATGAAGTGTACAACCATCCGACTACTGCACACAGTTCTGTTTCAGCAAATACAGTATTTTGATTTAAAGGGAGATCTCCGCAAAGTTACACAGCACAGGAATTAAAAATGGTAAAATAGGAAAAAAAATCCCCACAACTTGCCAGTGGCTTAAGCCAGGAAACCTGCTTTGGTATTTCAGAATTCAAGATTGTCCCAGAAAGGGAGTCCTTAAAGACAACTCCTTCCTTCATAACACCTCCCCAAGGGCAACCAGGTGCCATCCTCAGCCCCCAGCCCTGGGGAAAGTACAAAATATCACCTTTAAGGACTAAATCATGCAACCTTGAAACAGAGCAGCCCAATCAACCTCCGCAACAGCGCAGTTTGTATCTGTCCTAACCCGTGCCTGCCCTCCTGGCTTTGGCCCATCTCAAACCCCAGCGGCAGAAGTGGAAGGATCACAACGTTCACATATTCAAGCACAAAAAAGGCTTTTCAGAAGTAAAACATCAGAACAGAGGGCTAGAAAGTTTCCCAAATACCAGCACTTAATGCATTTCTAGTTTTTCATACCAGACGGTAATAAACACCACTGATTTATAAAATAAGGTTATCACAGGCCAAACCATCAAAATACCTCGCCCTTCCACAGAAGTGTTCTTGAGGGCTCCTCAGAATCAGCTTATTTAAAAGCGGCCAAAAGCCTCTGCTGACAGTTTTTGCGATTACGAAATCACTGGTTTGTTACAGACCTCCAAAGAGTTCTTCCCACTAAAAATGAGACTACATAATCATATTCTGTTGATACTTTACAAATTTCTATGAAACAGATTTACATTAGAAAAGGATTTCTGTACATACCAACAGGGAAAGAAAGCCATACAGTTTCCATAAATCGCCAGACCTTCCAAAATTCACTTCTTTTTTTTCTTGTAAGTGCTGATTATCCGGAAGTTTCACCCCAGAGGAGGTGAAAAGGGAGCTGTTCTACCATTGGGTCTGACTTCAAACTTGAGCTCACTACAGGGCATGTGCCATCACTAATTAGAACGTGAATCTCTGGCCAGGTGTAGACACTGATCTGCTTTGCTCCTTCATTAGCCTAATGACATCCACCTCCTGCAACTTTCCATCAGAAGCAGGATAAATACTGTTTCAGCAAATTGCTTTCAGCTGTAAGAGGCAGGATGTTCAGTTTTTCTGCTGTGTTTCCAGCTAAAATGTGTTGCTACAGGAGAGCCAGGAGCAGCAAGAACTCTGCCTACACCAGTGGTTTCTAATTTCTTGAGAAGGTTTGCAGACCCTTAACAGTCAGATGTTATCAATAATCAACTCGCTGAAGTTACAATTTGTAGATCTGCAAGAGCAGAGCACAGAAATTAAAACTGTGCTGCCGTTCACAGTAGTGCTATAGATGGGAAAAGTAGCAGCATAGGCAATCCCTTAATTGAGGGACTACACTGAAGATACACATGAAAAAAGCTCCCTAATAATATACATGTAGATTGATATATCATTATTATATGTATTATATATTATTATATATTATATATCATTATCAGTATTCAAGAAGAGACTGGACAACGTCTTCAGACACACGGTGTGACCTGTGGGGTTGTCCTGTGCAGGGACAGGAGTTGGACTCCATGATCCTTGTGGGTCCTGTCCAACTCAGGACATTGTATGTTTTACTGATAAAATTGACTTTCATCCTGTTCTCACCCCACAGAACAATGAGGGGGGTTGGAATTGAGAGGGTTGTTTGCAGTTATGTATTATTGCCCAATGCACTGCATTAATAATCTAAAAATACCTGGAGAACGCAGATTTGGCAAAACAAGAATTTACACCTTTTTCACATGGTCTTCGTTAACTGAAACTGCAGCAAAACACCAGATCCTCCTGATTTAGCAGCAGTTGGACAACATTAGAAATGCACTTGGTGAAGACTTTACCAACTGTCTGTTGTCATGGTAACATCCCAGGTAAAAATAATTTCCTGAATAACTTACAAACAGACAGATGGCATAAAACCGCCTACGCTCCAATTTAAAGGAGATTCAGTAAAAGTGTAGATGCCATTTCTCTGAAGTCCTGCACGTTGAAGAAAGCACATCTCCAAAGTCTTCCTGATGCTGCTGGTAACTCACCTCAGGAATGAGACAAAAGGGGGATCAGGGCTGTTATGAGAAGCAAAATGATGATCCAGAAGTGGAGCCAGCAGCCTCTTATGTAGGATTTCCCAAGGGATTACAAAGGTGCCCTGAATGATGATCCTGAAGAAAATAAGGAAATTAATCCAGCTTCATACCAGGGAACAAAAGCTGTTCTTGTAGTTCCTAAAGCCATGCCCTGCTTGTGCTTTTGCTATGAAATGAAAAATATTACAGACTGCCATCGCAGTCATCGCACATGCAACGTGCAAGCCAAATTTCAAGGTCTTTTTTTTTTCAACAGAAGTTTTCCGAAGACAGGAAAGCTGTGAAACCAGTAACATCCACACACGAGACAATCCCGTTCACCCTAACGTGAGGTCAATGTGCCCATATACGTGACTGCGACCAGCACGGTGAGAACGGTGTTGGGTCTGAAACCGCCCATAGGCCGAACCACACGGCTCATGAAATCCCAGAGCTCCCTCTGCCAAGTCACACCCCGATTTAAGTCATTTCGACATTTCAACTCAACTCTCTTACTTCTAAAAATAGGCCGAACTAGAGCTGTTCCTTCTCAAAGGAATTGCGGACAGGGCTGCGGCCGAGGTGGGATCACAGAACAGCCCTGGCTGCGCTCACGTTGTTCTTGGGCAGCATCACCGATTCCAATTAAAAACCTGCACTTTCCCCAAAATAGCGAACAGCTTTCTCCTCAAAACGAGCAGATGCTGAAGCACTGTTGTCAGAAAAAGCCAGAGCTTCTTCCAAGTGAAACAGATTGTTCAACATGAAGAATTCAAAGGAACTGAGAGACCAGGAGAAGGAGCATTAGATCAAAACACACTTTCGCCCCAGTAGATCTACTTGTGCTTAATTTTGCGTTTATCTATTTTAACCGAGCTTCTCTCGCTCCCCTCAACTACTTTTCTCAACAGGTGAAGAAGTGAATAGCAACACTACAAGAGTTATTTTGCTTTTGATAGTTTTGTAGAATCTTTGCCTACAAGTTTTTTAATGCCCCCTCGGTATAATTTGAACACCGCAAAACAAGTTGGGCGTCTCTTTAAACTGAAAAGACAGTTGATTGAAAATGAAATGATCAGTCTGCATTTTGGTTCTCAAAACACTCAGCACGGCCATAATCAAAGTGATTCTTCCACCCGCCGTTAAATTTCCCCCAACCTTTAACTCAAGATATTGCTGCACAACCCTCTGCAGGCTGAACCTCTCACACATTTTTTCTGCTACCCACAAAGCCAGACAGCAGGTTGAGACACATCATTCCTTTTCTTAACAATACAGCCAAACGAGTTTCAGCTAAAGCCTCTTAATTTGTGTGGGTTTGGATTTTTTTTCTTCATTTTTGGTGGTGGTGGTGGTTTTTGGTCATTTGTTTGTTGGTTGGGTTTTTGAGAAAATATTTACCTGAAGTCTATAGGTGTATCACAAAGATATTCCTTTCTTTGTATCTCAAAAAATTAAAAAAAAAAAAAAATTAAAAAAGTACAAGTTGTGTAACTAACTTTCCTCTTCAGGATCCAGATGGAGCTGAATTTGTTTTGGCTCTGGAATCACCAGTTTTAAGTGTCCTGACATAACAACTGAAAGTAACAGCAGGTGCTTTTATTAGATGGTAACATGTTTATAAAATGCACTATTGCTTAAAAAAAAATCAATTAAAGAAACATATCAAGTCAAATTACTCAAGTTAAAGCTGGAAAATGCAGCCAAGTGCTGTAAAAGTTGCTCAGAGCTTGACTTCTATAGGGAAAGTTCTCATCACAGTGACCCACATCTGTGGTAAAGCCTCCTGAAAGCTACGGGGCAACTTCCAACCTGTTCTTCAGCTTCTGTGTCACCCAAGGAGAAAGGAAAATATGAATGAAAGCCATGGTGTGGACAGGTATTTCCTCTGAGGAACATCCAGGTACCATTCACAGCAGCTTAACTGTCTCCTACAGTCCTGCGAAACCCTTCGGCAATTCGCAAACATCTCAGCGATTCCATCAAAACACTTCTCAACTGAGACTAAACTCCCGAGTCGGCATGAAGGGGGTTTGGAACATAGGAAAAGAACTGAAAGGAGGGGAGAAAAAAATGAAAATGACATCAAACTTGCTAAATATGTATTGTTTATTAAGGCTTGTATTCTCCTAGAGGAAAAAGTTAATCTGATGCTGTCCATTAACCCTTACAGGCAGGAACAGTCCAGAGACAGAGTTATACGTTCTAGATACAAGTCTAAATGATACAGATTAAACTTTATTTAAATTGGAGGTCCTTTTGGAGTAAATAGTATTCAGAAGATACTTGCTTTCTAATATAGTAAAAGATCCTCTACGATAAAGACGTGCAGATTCAGTGTGCTAGAGCAGCGGACATGAGCACCATTTCCATGCGTAATTGGAACTCCGGTTGGTGACAGGTTCTCCGACGGTCCCCTCACTCCACAAAAACATGACAGTAAATTCAGTTTCTTAAAACAGGTTTTTTTACTCATCCAACAGAAAAAAAAAAAATTAGACATACACACTGTCAATTTTAAACATCTGAGGCATAATCCATCATATTATCCGTACTATTAGTTCCTACGTTAAAGCTCAGCATTATTGGTATAAAAACTTTAAATGGCATTAGGATTTGGGGGGTGGGAGGGAGGGAGTAATGAAGGGAAGGATTAAAAATGATCTGCAATTAACTAATAACACCTGAAAGCTGAAACAGGTTTCAACACATTGTCCAAAACCCCTGCAATGTTGATAGCATCACATTATTATTTAATTAAGCTACAAAAACCGTAAAGCAGAATTATGGCAGAGAGAAAGCGTCTCGCTCACCCTCGGCAGGATATGGTATAACAAATGCACACTGAAGCACTGCTCAACAGAACGTGAGAGGGAAATATTGTCCAGAGAAACAATTTCACTGACAAGTTGATTTTCTACTAGACAGAAAAAACCAACATGGCGCATTAGCAGTTGCAAAAGTGTAATTGTACAGATAAATAAAGAGGCAGAGCAGCTGCACAAAGTGATCAGAAATTTAGTTTTTTCATTTCAAAATTGTGAAGTACAGTATCTTAAAAGTTTTTTAAATGGAGGGAAAAAAAAATAAAAATCAATGCATGGTTTCTTACTTCCACCGCGAAGAAAAAGGGCTTGGGAGGAGGAGAAAGGAAGGTTTGTCATGTATTCTCCATAATCTGTATATCTGGCTAGGAACATAATTTGTGCCAAAATAAAGTCTTTGGGAAGCATTGACACTTTAGTATGCTCGTGTATAGGTCCACATTAGGTTAATAGAACTGTTTACCAACTTAAAAAAAAAATAAAAACAGACACACCTTTATTAATGATTTCTACAGAATTTTACATAGAAAAAAAAAGATACAAATTAATGCAGATCCACCTGGGCAAAAATAAACTACAATGTACTTAAAGATGAGACAACTTAATTTCCCCTGCACGAGAAGATATATTGGAGCTGAAAGCTTTAGTTTGTCCTGATGCCAGGATACAGCACCAGTATACTTTAATTTTGTTTCTCATAGTCGAATTTAATATCAGTTCTAGTATATATATCAAACTGTATATGTTTATTCTTATTGTTTGTTTCGATTCTGACGTTCCTGCAAAGAGAAAAAAGTTAAGAAATATTTTAGTCAAATGAACAAGCAAAAAGTTTTTAGTAGTAGAAAAACAGCACTAACTTCATCCCAGACAACTATACACTTTATTAAAGCATTACTGCTGCATTTTATAAATATATTGTATATACCTGACAAGTCCAAGGATTTGATAATTTAAGTGCAACTTCAAGTGGAACAGCCACTTCAAACTGAGCAGATGAAGGTTCCAGTAAGAAAGTTGGGGATATCAATTCCTAAGCAGAAACAGGACCTGCAATATTCTACATGCTGGATTATTTTAGCTGCTGCAGAAGCAGCACAACCAAAACAGGAGCAGAAAGGAGATGGTAGATTAGTGAACTCCACAGAACCAGGATGATTTTGAAGGATTCAAACAACTTCAGAGTTTAGTCACATCCAATAAAAGCAGGATTTGAGCTCTCTCAAAATATATTCCTCTTTTAACTGCTGACTTACGATGAACTATCAAAGCAAGTCATCTCTTAGTGGCAGAGTATCAGAACATATTAGGTGTTGTAGGTCCTTAATGAAAAGAACTTATGGCTGCTGGACTTTTCAAACAAAAGGTGGTTAGAAAGAATCTTGAATTGTATCAACCCCATTTTCAGGCTTCTGAAAAGTAATTAACTGTTCCATCATACTCCCATGTCTCAGGTGGCAAATCCCCTTTACTCTGCCTCACTCTCCTCCCAAGCTCACCAGCCCATTCTTTCCCTTCCCCACTTTATAGAACTTTTGTTTTCTGTGTAGTCACCCACTAACCCTCATAATTGCACTTACTTTCAAAAAATCAAAGTTTTCCATTCTCCTGGCCTAGTCCCACATAAATAGAAGACAGGCTAATACCTCAGACTTCCACCTAGTACCCAGACAGTATGCTCAGGCTTCATAATTCAGTAAAAAGCACTATTTATTGAGTGATTTATAAGCAGTTCCTCCTACCTTGCTGCTTGCTTTCAGAGGCTAATCTGAGTCTTCCTTTTAAAAAATGTCTGAAACCATATAAACTGATGCAGAGGAAACTTGCAACAATTCTTTGTGCTCTAGAGCACGGTTGCTTTTTAGAAGCTCTACCCCTCAAATTCTCTTCCTTACTTCAATTTAGCACTACTGCAAGAAAGAACAAGCAGTTTTGTAAGCAACTAACAAAGCTTTGCTCATTTTGGTTCTGAAGATCCATACAGAGCCTTCATAGTTTCTCTTCTCCAAGGGAAATCTCCAATATCTCACAGGGGAGCTCCTGTTCCATACTTCTGTTTCATGACATTAATATGTATCATCTTCAGACACAGGAAAAATGAGTTTTCACAAAACTTGCAGAAGCTTCCACTTTGGAGACACTCACCCCTGTCAAGTTTCTGTTCCCTTCACCTCAGTCTAAAGCAGCTGTGAACCTTCCTACCTTCCTACTAAACCCTATTTGTTAAGGTGTTAAGGTCAGTGGGATGAAGGCATTCATCTGCTGACACAAAAATACGTCTTCTTTATATCAGGAAACACAATTAGTATTATAAAGTATAATTTTTTTAACTACAGTTTTGGAGGAAGGACAATATCCCATCCAATAAATGTTCACAGAAAGCATCTTGAAAGGAAATAAACAATGCTAGAAAAAAAAATGACTATTTCTAAGAGCAAACACGCACTAGCTACCACTTTACAATACCTAATGATCCCAAAGGAAAAATGGTCAGTTGGTTGACTCAAGAGCTTTCTGAGATCAGACTATGCAGCTCTTCCAACACAGCAGCGAGGTGCAGACCTGGGAATAGCTGGTGCCAGGGGACGAGCTGCTGACAGGACATTGACCCATCCCTCCTACCACGAAATGCAAAGAAAAATACCCAAATCTGCAACAAGTTTCTTTTCTTTGCAAGCTTTTTACCTTTGGAAGACAATTTTGTTAAAACTATGCAAGCATGTATCTAGGGAATGTTAATCATTAATGCCTTCTTAAAGAAGCGCTCTCACACGTGTTGCCACTTTTTTGTTTTAAGAGCATTAGCTTGATGACAGAACTTGCTCTCTTTGTGGGCACTGTAGTGGCCCTAAAAACTGACTCAGAAATGCTAGGAGGGTCAGGAGAGATCTCATGCCACTCACTTTTTTGCTATTTAATTCCAGACACTAATATGCTTCTATTAGTCCTTTCCCAGGTTCTCGGTCACTAGGCTGGGTTTAAATAGTTTATTACTATATAGTTTATTTGGTAAATCAAAAGCTGGACTTAAATCCCAGCACGAACAAATCTTCCCTCAGTTCTAGATGACAATACAGTCCTTAAGCAATGCTAGTAACACTGATGAATCTTTGGCACTTTAATTTTATCCAGCGTTATCCCTGCCAACTCCTCATCTGATGATTTGGTGTTGACCCAGAGGTTCCTCCTACATCAGTTAAACTCCCAAGCACACACTGGAGCATCCTCTACACACGTTAGTTAAGGAAACGCTGGCTACCAGTAAACCAAAACCATCTAAAAAGAAAGAACTGAAATGCTAGTGGCTTGCATTTTACAGATTACGTGAAGTTATTGTTTCCTACTAAATATTTGTGATATAAATCAAATTAAAGCATTCAAGCCCTCCACGTGTAGATTTTTAAGAATTCTGACCCTTTGCAATCACAACGGTGGTGAAGTGGAAGCACAAAACTTCAGCAAGTAATTTTACAGCTAAATAGAGTAAAATTAATAAGAAACATAGCAACTTGAAAAATCAATTAAGATGGCACATACACAAACAACCTTCTGAAAATATCAGTTAGCTTATAAGATACCTTAACTGGCAATAAGATTCTCCAAAAGTTATTGTCATAAGACGGTTAACTTTGCAAACCAGGAAGGCTTCAACTTCCATAGCACAAACTGCTCAACAGTAAGTTTAAGCGTGTGCATATCCTGCAAAAAAACTCTTCTAGTTGGACTAAAATTCATTTAGTCAATGACAGGGAAAAATATTAATTCTTCAGACAACAGCTTTATAGAATGCAACCCGACAAGCAGTATCTTATTTTTCATTCCCTCATTGTTGATCTGCTTTACCTCTCTAGCACTATTACCTTCCTTGGTGTATTTCAATTGTCTGTATATCATCCTATTTTCTAAGCTATTTAGAGCAATCTCAGAAATGTTAAATTAGACTTCAGAGTTTATTTTCTGAATGTGTCATACAAGGCAGAGCCTCAGTTTTAAATGAGACAAAAAAAAGCATTACTTACAAAAACTGAACCTCTTATAAACCTGGGTAAGGTTTATATAACCTTATATAACCTGGGTAAGAATATTGTATCAGCACTTGAACTGAATTTGGGAAATAGTTGTGTGTACTGGAACAACTCGAAGTGGGATCAGCCCAATAGTAGAACATCAGCTCCCTGAGCTGCTGCAAAGCAAAGGGAGCTCAGTACTGAGCCACTTGGATCTTCCTCTGGCCAGTAAGTTAACTGGTCAAGACTAGAACTCCTATCACTTCCCCAGTGCCCTCACTCCTTCAATAATAACACATAATAATACATTATTCTCTCCTCCAGACTCAGCAGCAAATCATAGGGAGAGTCAGCATGGAAAAAAACAAAAAAAACAGCAAAAAAACCCCACCAATCAATCATCCCTCCCATACCCTGTAAAGACTGGACATAAGAACCCAGGCCTTTTCACTTATCCAAGATTCCTACATCAGGGAACACCTCTTTTCAAGACACAGGTTGCATTAAACATTGAATTGCTAATTGTCTACTAAAAAAATGAAGTCTTGAGGTAAAGGCTTTTAGGTTTTAGCTTGTGGAAGCCCACAGGGAGTACACAAGAAAAACTGCAAACATGAAGCTCTCCTTCCCTGCTGTGTTGAGGTTACGCTGCGCACAGCGTATCCGACAGCTTAAGAAAGCTGAGCTTTTAAAAGTCCTTAACACACTGATCTACTTTTCTCTCATAATTTACAGGTACATTCTATGAAGACAGTTTAAAGCAATGTTATCTGCACTTTTAAGTGGTAATAAAACCTTTAAAATGGCAACTTCAATTTAAGCTTCAGGAACCTGCATCAAGTTTTTTTGCTTCAAAAACATTTTGTAGCAAGTGTGAGCTGCATTAAACTTGCTTGTCAAATAACTGCTTTATATTCAAAATGCTATACAAAAAAAGTAACTACACAGCCCAACACCTATTATTTTGTCAGTTCATTACTTCTAGGCTGTTTAATCACAGAAGGGAATTTTTGAAGCGGAGGTCATGGGATGGATAGGGACAGATGTCTCTTGCAGCAGACTGAGAGCCATGAAAGCAGATGGAAGTTTTTACTACACTTTCCCTGTTACTGCCCAAATTTCTCTTACTACATATTTACTCGAAACTGCTTTTCAATAATTAGTAGACAGATTAGACCTGGGAACTGAAAACCTTTATTTACCCAAATAATAATACACATGACTTTAGCAGCAGAAACGCAGTCTTTCTAGCACTATCGCAATAATTTTATGCAACTCTTTCTTTTCCAGAGAGGTCAACTAAACAAACAAGATGAGGCTACTTGCTCTTAAAGGCGATGTACAAATTTCAAATGCAAGCACAAGTATCCATTTTGATATCCCAGTTCCAGTAAAACAGTTTTAGAACACCTCATATTTATAAGGCAAAAAAACCTTAAGTGGCAATTATTTGCAAATCTAATTCTGAAACAAACTATTTTCTAGTTTATTAACCATTTTGAGATAAAAAAATAAACTCCAAAAACCTGGACATAATGTCCTTTACCTGCATTACTGCTTAGCTTTCTGCTTTGAAACGCATTTAGCTATGAAATTGTCACAGACAAACAAGCATCAGTTTGTTTTTTGTGTTGTTAAACACACATAAAACCATCAAGCTGAGATATATGAAAAACATTTCGAATTCCTACTTACATTTTTTCCACCATAGCAGCCTTCACATTTCATTTTCCCCATATCTGTGTATAAAATAAATTTTTTAATAAGTTTACCTTCCGCACCACCTCCTCCTCTTCTTGGCGCTTTTCATAATGAGAAAAGTCATCAAAGATGGAGGTCGTGTGCTTGTAAGTAGCAATAATTTTAAGCACTTGTTTTGCTTTTTCTAAGGGCACCTCCTGTGTATCACGGGAGTTTGTAACGGGTTTGTTGTCATTGTTCTCCAGCCTGATGTGTCGGAGCTGGTTGTTGGGCACATCCTTCACAAAGATCCACTTGACATCAAATTTTCCCTTCCACTTGTCCTGAGACCAGACACCTGCACTGGTGCCATAGTCCACAGGTGATTTCATCTCCGCTACTCCACAGAAGTGTCCACTGCCATTGACACTGAACAGCAAGTAGACTGGACCCTTGCTATTCATGGACCGAAAAGCACTGTCCAGGCGTTTGTTGCCATGTTCCGTACTACACCAAATAGAATACTTAATGGAACGATGAATATCATCCTCAGAGTAGCTCTTTATTATGAACACACGCCCATTTTTAAGGTTCCATTCAAAATCTTTAGGGTTATAGCTGTGAGCAGCTTTCAGTTTTTCAAGAACGGGATGGGACTCGCCACTTGGAACAGGGTTAGGTTGGGTACTGCCAACCGAGTTGCTGTCGTTACCAGTTCCTCCGCTTTGGCCAAAAGCTACATTTCTGTTGCGAGGAGCTACCCAGCGATTTTGGGGTGGCTGCTGAGGGGTCTGATACTGCGGCTGAGTCAATGGAGGAGGTTGAGTTGGAACAGGTTGAACAATTGGTTGCTGCGGCTGTGGAACAGACTGAGGAGAAGGGATCTGTTGGGGGGCAGGAACTTTTGCCACGGGACCCTTATTATCCCAAGTACCTATGTCCATATTATGCTTTATAGGTGGAGGAGGCAATGCTCCTCCGATTACAGGTCCAGTTTTTGCTTTCATTTTAGGCTGTGGTTTCGCAGGCTTGCTAGCTATAGCAGCCCAAGAGGTTGGTTTAGATACTGGCAAGTTGACATTAGATCCACCGTTACCAGAGAGGGCGCCTGTCATCCCGGCACTGTTGACAACAGAACCTACTGTTTTCACCGCAGAGGTTGTAACATCTCCACCAATCTTAAGTCCAACCATTCCCTGTTCAATACTGTTCATTCCAGGAGCTTTATTTAATGTATCATTATGAAATCCTGTTTGTCCATCCACAATGGTACCACCCAGTGAACTGGGTGGGTAGCTGTAACTGCTTCCGTACGCTGAACTTTGAGTCTGCTGTCCTTGGGATCCGCTTGTTCCCCATGCTGAGAAGGCAGGATTTTCAGGGAAAAAGTTAAACCGGTGTTGGTAGATGTTATTTCCCAGACCCCCAGGCTGTCCAAAAACAGCATCGTGCATAAAATGATGATCTCCATTACTGAGCTGTCCATAGGTGGTGAGATATGGGATAGGAGGATCTCCCCCTGTAGACCACGGTGCTTCACTGAGAGAATAGGGGAACCCAATAGATGGTGGATAATAACTGGACAGATAAGGATCAGTCATTGATGGATAGCTACTGTTCTGTTAAAGGAAAAAAAAAAAGGTAACTTTAGATATAAACCCACCCTTAATATACAAATAGTCACAACACTGTTCACTACCAAATAGAAAGAACAATAGAGACAACGTAATATAACATCTAGTTACTTGGTTCTAACTAAGTTCTAACTAATTGGTTCATACTTCGAGAAAGAGTCAGGATTAAAATGCAGTCTCTGGGCATTTATGATACAACCCAGGACTAGTGGCTCACAACGAGGTTAATACTCAAGACTTTGAAACCACATAAACTTAGTTACATTACTGAGGCTATTTAGTGGCTTCTTCTAGAATTATTTAATCTACTGATACCCCAAAATATTTCAAGGAACTTAGAGAACAATATATTTCGTGTCTCAAAGAACTAAGGATATTTAGCATTCTAGATCACTACATAGGAGAAGTTTTAGATTAAATTACTTTAACAAGACAACACATAACAGAAAATATGATTACAGTCATCATTAAAGAATTGTTTTGAGGGGCCAACAGTCCCCAACAAGCAAAACATAACTGACGCGGTAAATCATGCAAAGGCTACTTCTGACACAGCGTGTGATCTCACTGTGATCCTAAGATACATGCCGAGTTTTCTATAAGTAGACCTAACAACTACAAACTGAAATTAATCTGACTGGTATACTAGAGACAAACAGACGCAAAGATGGCATGTGATATATGTCATCCAAACTGTCTGAGAAATACTCTGTTCAGCCTTTTGCAGGTGTCTCTTCTTCCCTCAGAAGTAAAGTTACAAATGTGCAAGCCTGTTTCTGACTGTCCTTCCAAACAGGCCGCCTTTTGCACTCTAGGAAATAAGAGACTGACCAGGTATAAACCAGCAGATTCCCCTCAGAAATTCAGCTTTTCCTTCCTTTCAAACTGCCTCTCAGACCAAGCCAAGAAGCCCTTCCTTCCACTCTAAATCTTCTGCTGACACCTGATTTTTGAAGCGTTCTGTTTCTCATATTCAACAATGCAAAGGAACAAATAAAGACTACTCTAAAATAGGTTTTATTCCTCTTTAAATAAGCTTCAAGCATATATATTGCAGCCCTTCCAAACTGACATTCTAACTGTAATTACCAGAGAGGGGGAGGGAAGGTTAACATCACCTGTTAATGAGTCAAACAGCAGCTAGCCTTTCCTTACTCATGGAGAAAGATTATTTTAAGAACAACTAAGATCCCTCTCAAACTGCAAGATTTCAAACTTGAAAAAAATGCATCTGCAAAATCAGCAGAACTGCTCTGGAGCTTCAGTCATTTTTTCAAAAATCAGATTATTTCACAGCTGATTCAAAAAAATGAAGTAAAAAAGCTCCTTGCTAAAGATAAGCATAATACCCAACTGATACACAGAATCATTTTTACTGCTCAATTTTCAACAACTCCCTTTCCTGACATCCCAAAGCCAGAGTAATTCAATATTCTTAATTTCCAGATACAGAACGGTACCAGAAAATGCCTCCGAGACTTACATTCAGTACTGTAAAGACGCCAACAGCCTAAATCCAATGTTATTGATTCAAAAGAAATTATCTTTGCCACTGTTCATGCTTCCTTTATTCACATGCAAATTCTATCATTAACAAGAGTTACACAATTCACCTATGAGAAGATCCTCTAAAATACATTTTCTGAGACTCCCAAAATAAAATAATCAATATTTAACATATGAAAACATTCTTCTGAACGACTTTACTTTGAGATAGCTATGTGGTGATCTTAAAGTGATAAAAACAATGTAAAATCAAGTGCAAGTGAAAGGGAGAAGACACAAATAGTTCTTTAGAGAGCTTATGTTCATATATTCTATAGATTTAGAATTTATTAAGACCAAAAAAGAATAAGCTTGGAGAAAGCAGGTGGTTTGTCCTAAAATATTTCTGCTAAAGGATTCTAGACAATTCCTGAGAGTGTCACCTCCTGTCACACAGCTTGCAAAGTTTCCACAAGGATTCTAACAAGATTACAGGCAAGTTTCAGCAGACATGCTTACAAAACATCTAATCTATTTTGACTGGCTTTATGCCAGGATGTGTAAAAGGAACCCTGACAGTCCTTCACTGCAGCAGCATAACATTTATTTCAACAAACTTATCCTTGACCTTTCTGCATCCCTCCATTTTTTTTTTAATTAAAAAAAAAAAAGAAATCACAAACAAACCCAACCATTTTTTAATTAGGAAGGGAACCCTCCTAGTGCTTCTCACTAGGAATTCCCTGTTACTTATGAATAATCTTTTGGTTCTGGATGACGTTACATGGGGGATGCCTTTCTTGCTTTGAGTATAACTTTTTATATGAACACTCCGCTCAGTTCCCTTTGCACTTAAAAGTACTTTTAGTGTGCTTTGTACCACAAAGCTACCACATCTCAAATCTGATCTGTATTAACTACTGCTACTTGGATACTAGAACCTTTACGGAAAGAAAGGAAGGCAGCACTACTTAGGAGCACTTTGCAACACAAGGAAGACAATTACATTTGATTTGATTATATTACACGCTCAAGACTAATTTCAAAGAGTAATCTGCATTTTTAAAAGATGAAATTAACAAAATATTACCAACCTACATCTGATTTTGATGCCAAATACATTGTTGTGTCAGCTAGGATTTGATTTCATTATTTCTTTAGTTTCTTAAGGATTTTTTAAAATATCCAGTCGGTTTCAAATATTTTCTTCTAAGTCGCTTATATTTTACATTTATTTTAAAGGGCTCAATAAATCTTACTGAATAACTAGATAAAAACACTTTGTTCAGAAACATGATTGTCTTCAGTACAAAATCTCACAGCCCTAATTAATGCTACTGGCACTTTCCACTTGAAACTGTAAGACAACCTGCACAATTGTTTCTTGTAGCATGCCAATTTCTTATTGCAGCACAAATAAATCAGTCAATGGAGCTACACTCTCTCATAAGAAACATTTATTAGAATTACCGAAATTCTAATAGTCATAGTAATTTTTCTATTTAAACCTAATAATCGGGCTTGCTGACAGCTACGACAAATGTCCTAGAATTAATCTATAATAGGTGGTTCTGCATGTTTTCTGTATGAAGTTTAACGTTCAATATATTTCACATTAGAAAAACATATCTTTGTCTTAAGTAATTAAAAATTACATACAAATGTGATGAAGTGGAATTTCAAAAAAACCAGAGAAGGTGAAAACCACAATTTCTTTCAAAACTAATTCTGCATTAAAAAGGAGAATTTTACTTCCTTTTTTTCCCCCCACAAATTCTCTGCTTTCATGGCTGCTACAGTACATTAATTCCAGAGAAGAGGGAATGTTCCCCATTACATCATTTTAACTCTGTAAAAGCCTGGAGAACACAACAGTGCTGCAGCAGCTTAGCTGGGGAGCTGGTACCCACAGAGCTCAGAGTTCACGTTGTCAGACAGAGACTTGTCCCAACGTCCACTGCAGTGCCCGCACTGCTCACATATATCTGTATTGTGCTAAAGTTTGTAATCTTCCTAAAAGCTGCCAGGATCCAAAACAAACTTGTAACACAGTTCCATCTATCTGCCTAACAAAAATGTTTAATACATCTTGAAGATCCCTGATACACAGTGCAGGAATTGATACTGTTTGCTCTGGTGTTTATGGTCAAGATTAAATCACAATTTGCACAAACGAAGCAGAACAGCACATCATGTGCTACTTTTTTTAGCATATAGAATAATCTTCTTTTGCAAACAAGTTCAGCGATGTTACCACTGGCATCCATCAGCTTCAGGCTGAATTATAAATTTGCCTTTATGTTTTAATATTTTGCCTTTCTGCCAAGAAATAATAACGTACCTCTGGTCAGCCTCTCTCTCTGATACCGCAAAAGAAAACCTTCAGCACCTCCACTTTCTGTACATTTTTTTCTCTTTGAAGATTTGAATGTAAGGCCAAAGTTTACTTCAATTACAAGGTATTTTAAATTATCATGGTATTTAAGCCATGGATGTTGATTTAATGTACATTATAATTAATTTGATTAAGTTTACATTACAGTACCTTGCTCTTAAAATAACACATCTTTAATTGTTAAGACACTTCAGAGGACTTGAAAGAACAACAATACCTGCTGAAGTGTAAAAAGCAAGTGGGACAACTCTACAAGCTACCTAGAAAGCATTGAAACCAATTTCAACTACATTCATTTCTAGTATTATACAAATTATACACATCAGGAGGGCCCATAAGCAGAACCTTCAGACTCCCACACGCAACTCATCTCCCAAAGAACTCTAAGATCAAATAGTCTGTCACAGTCCAACCGTATCAATAACCTGCAATTTGAGGAGCAATCAGCAGACACTAGTTGGAGCATTAACTTCATTTTCACTTGAGGCCATCTGGATATGCAGAGTAATATTAGCTTTGTGAGCACAAATGCTAGTTGTATTACCAAGTAACACAATATGCCAGTCATTTCTTTTTCCGTTTCTATTTAAGGAATTTGCTCCCTCAACACAATCCTATGAATTGAGTGCCAACAGCATGCCTGAGAAAAAACCTCAGTTAAAAATACACCAACCTGATTTGACTGCCCGGAAAGGTAAGGTTCAAAATCGTTGTCATGAACTGTATCCTTCTGATGTAACGAACCATTTTGTACTAAAAGAAAAAGGTTACAACATATTATAATACTGCTCAGTAGCATTTCAGTAAAGATTTCTACCTATTTTATGAAAAATATTTCTTTTTTTCACAGACTGAAGACTCATAAAAACATCAAGGGATGACATTTTTCCCCCAAACGGTTTCTCTTTATTGTTTAAAAAACTCAAATTTAGTAAAATAAAAAAAAAATTATGGACAAGGATTTTGCAAAAAATATTGGGAAACAACATCTATTGTACTGCTCCGTAATTAAATTCACAGTTCTCCTCCCAGCACATGTTATTCACTGCTTGCTTAATTTAAGTTGGCTAAAATAAGATGAGGTGAGGTTACATTTAATTATGAAATAATGACTGCTAAGTGCCTTGATACCCTGATATCTTCAGGAAAATCTATGTCTCAAATTTCTCAGCTGTAAAACAGAGATATCTGCCACAATCAAAGGCCCACTTAAGCATAAATTAGTGTGAAAAGCATTCAAACCCCACTACGGAAAGATACACAAACCACAAACCTAAAGTTGTTATTAGGTCACTTCAAATAATTTCTGTTGTTTGTTTGCTTTAAGTTTAAGAAAACAAGGTCATATGCATTATGTGATAGGTAAATAAAACAACTATGTCATAGAACAGCTAAACTAAAAAGTAACACTATACCAAACAGGACACTTAGTAAACGAGTTTGGGAATTTAGCAGACTTATTTCTGCAAAGTTCAGCAGGGAGAGTAGAGGTAAAAGAGTATTTAAAAACACAGAACATAGTCCGAAATTTTCTCTAAGTAGCTGGATTTTTAAGGCAGGTTACATATATTAGAAAGCATTTATGAGTTGAATATTGCTAGTTTTTAAGTCTAAACAGTTACACACTTACTAGCAATCACAGTAATAATCAAGGTATTTTCTCAGATAACCTGTTATTAAATTTAATTTCAAAAGAAGCACAGGAGTTATCATAAAAAGATTATCTCATCAGAAGTTAACTAATCTAATTTTAAAATTCCTTAAATAATTAAGTTTGTAGGCTTATATGTAACATCTAGTAGACATATCAACAGAAGATCAGTAACACAATTGTAATCATATGGCAGTAAGACACCATGCAAAACTGTAAAAATATATATTGAATAGTCATATCCCTGTGACTTTATGCATAAATCTGCCTTATTTAAAGGAAATGGAGAGCATTATTATGTTCAGTACTAACACATAATCCTTCCAACAGTAAACTCAGCAACATTAAGTAGGATGCAAGCAAGCTTGTACGAGTAACAGTTTGTTATTTTTGAAACAAAGCACAACTTCCTTTGTTCTAGATTTTATCCATAGGGATTAAGAGCAATATCTTTCTGCTCACCTACAGGTACCTGCATAATCCATCTGTTACAGTAACAATTTAAACGACCAGATCTCAGCATGATCCTCACCTTTATTATCCTGTCCTTTCAGTCTCTGGGAAGCCACGGCACATGATTGGATGAAAGAAAAGAAAAAGAGAGAGCAAATTAAAAAAAGTTAATTTTAGAAAAACCTCTAATTTGCCACAGCAAAGCACACAGCTTTCGAGGAGGGATAAGAGGCTGAAAAAAAAAATGGCTAACAGCACATCAGGGTTTGTTTAAACTGCGGTTGAGGAGAGTGTTTCACCCATCACTCAGCGCTGGCCTGCCTCAGAAATGGCCACGGCTCTCGAAAGGCAAGAGGAACGTTCTGTGCCCACAGAGGGGGAGTGAACGAGAAAGAGAAAGGTGCAAAGAAGCTGGGAGGGAAAGGAAAAGCCTCTCCCGGGCCAGACGCAGGCACCGGCCTGCAAGGGAAACCCCCGCCCGCGGTGGGGAGGGGGAGGAGGAGGCCGCCCCGCGCCGCGCTCCGCCGCTTACCTGAGGGTCAACGCTTGTGGCCGACATAATTCATGTACGGGGCCGCCGTGGTTCAGCGGAGGGAGCCGGGGGAGAAGGCAGAGCCGCTGAGCGCGGCGCGGAGCTGCGGGGCCTGGCGGAGGAGCGGCGGGGCCTCTCCCCTCAGGCGGCGGCCGGGGCGGGGAAGGGGCCGGGGCCGAGGGGGAGGGAAAGGGGCCGCTGGCGCGCGCGTTCGGCGTCTCCTCAGCGGGGCCCAGGGGACGGTCAGGCTGGCTCCGCGCCTCGCCTCACCCTGCCGGCCTCGTCTCTTCACATACCCCCACCCCGCCCGGGGCCGCTCCGCCCGGGCCTCCCCGCCGCCGTCGGGCCGCAGCCGAGGGGATGGAGCCGGAGCCTCCAACTCCAATGGCGGCGGGCGCCGGGCTGCGGTGACGTCAGCGCCGAGAGCGCGCGGGGCCCGCCGGGAAAGGACATGCGCTGGGCGGGCTGGCGGGGCCGAGCGCGGCCTGCGGGGTTTGTGCTCGTTCTGCTGCTCCCGCTCCTCCTCCTCCCTTCACTGGGGCCATGTACGAGCGCCTTGGCCCGCAGGCTCACCCGAGCCGCTGAGCGGGGCCGGTCTCCCCTCACAGCAGCCCCGCAGGCGTTGTGGATCCGGCCCCCGGGCCTGCGGGAGCTGCAGCCCGGATCCTCTGGTCCCCACCAGCCCGGCTGCAGCTGCACTCGCCATGGTTTTTGATCCGGTTAATTAATTTTTCCTTCAAGAATCCGGGTGAAATCTTGGCCCCGCTAGCAATAGCGGTTGAGGGAGCTAGGGCTGTTCAGCCTGGAGAAAAGGAGGCTGAGGGGAAACCTTATCACTACAACTGCCTGAAAGGAGGTTATAGCATAGAGGGGGTTGGTCTCTTCTCCCAAGTAGCAAGTGGTGGGACGAGGAAATGGCCTCAAGTTGTGCCAAGGGATGTTTAGATTGGATATTAGGAAAAAATTCTTTCTGGAAAGGGCAGTCAGGCACTGGAACAGGCTGCCCAGGGCAGTGGTGGAGTCACCATCCCTGGAGGGGTTTAAAAGGCATTTAGATGAGGTTCTTAGGGACGTGGTTTAGTGCACTTCTGAGGGAAGATGCCGCAGTATTTTGTAATCATTCAGTGCTGCTTTATGCCAAAGTTAAATCTCTCTAATTTTTAGGCAGGCCTGGTTTAAGAAGAAATCAGATTAAATAAAAGCAATGCCTTTTTATTTCAATTATTTGAGTTCTACCTCATTAATGATTGTGGGATGGGGATTTTTGTTGTTTTCTTCTAAATGTGTGGAGTTCTAACAACCACAACTGTTGCTACTTATTAATAGTTTTTAGGTCCTGCTTAGAATCCTTTAGTAAAGGTAGAGTTTGTAGGTACCACACAGAACAAAAGGGCAGTTCATGTGCTCCCCAATGTCCTGTAGTTTATGATATATTATATGTTTTGATTACAGAAACGCGTGTAACAGTCTGCTTTAAATCTGTTTGAGTTCTGATGACCAAATGTTTTTGTCATGAAACAGAAATCAACATTGTTTTGCTTCCTTATTACTTGTGTTATGGTAACACCCAGAGGCTTCACTGTCCTGCTGATTAACAAGCATGGTGAATGAGAGTTCACTCTATGCAGTGAGAGAAATAAAGGGTTTTTTTGAGAGAAAGATAAAAGCAGGCCTTCAATACGTGTATAATATATTGGGTTACTGTGCAGTAATAACTTGAGGCCCAAACTGAGCCTAGTGTCACCTTGTGTGATGCTCGTATCCAGTCCCATTGCTGTGTTCACACGGAGCTGGAGCTCTGACCCAAGTAGTGAAGACTCTGCCACACCAGGCACTAGTTCCAGAAGTTGCAAAGTCTTATTTGGAACATCTCCGTCATTAATTTTGGGGGTAAAAGTGGCGAATTTTAGCCCTCATGAAAGATAGTAAACAATGCAATCATCCTTTCCTTTAGATGCATTTAAAATCAGAGTCTCCTCCATGTTTACGTGTTTGGAAATTGTTACTTTGAGTTTGTATTTATTATTCTAATAAAACATCTGAAATGAATGGTCCACTTTCTTCTGTCCTTTTTCTAATCAGTCATCCAGAGATAAGGAAAAAGGCACTTTCGCATCAATCCTCAGCACATGGAGGTGCTTCAAATTATTTCTTTGGCTTGGGTAGCAGGTAAAAATTAGGATGCTTTGTCTTAGTTCTGTTTGCCATACAGTATAGCTATGGGCAAAGCAACTTTGGGCTCTTGAGAGTCCCTGGATGAGCTGGAAAGGTGATTTCAGTGCTTCAAAAATTAATGTGAGACAAAAGTGAGTGGCACAGCTATAGAGTGGAACAGCTGGAAGGGAGAGGGGAAAGCTCGTCTGGGTACTGGGGTGACGGGCCCTGCTCCAGCCCATGTGATTGGGGATGTTCACTAGTCTTGATATAGAAACTATGTGACTATGAATCATCTCAACCATGAGTGTGTGTGGGCAGAATGTTAGAACTGGATTTGCTTCAGCATCCCAAGGTACAGAGGACAACAGCTATTAGGCTGTACCTGTTATTTGAGATTCAAAGACAGAGCATGTCAGGTGCTTATATATATATATATGTGCCTAAATCCATGTTTGTGGGAGCACTTTTTTCTTTTACATTAGGAAAATGTGAGTTATTGCTTCTTCGTGGTAACTTTAAGAATGATCTTGTCTTTCCATTGAGAAGTACACAAACTTCTAGAAACAAAACCAGTATGACAAGAAGTCTTAGTTGAAATATATTCGTTAAGAGGCAATATTCAGAATTATATAAACTCAGGATACTCTTGGAGAGTCAAAGTGTAACTGAGGGGGTAACACAGGTGTTTGTTCACTTTTGGCTTTGTTAAAGGAATATGGTGGTATGTTCTTCTAGTCTAAGAAAAAGTTACGGATAACTTTTTCTTCCTTTGTCAACAGTCTCTGAAATCTCAGAAGTGTTAATGTGTGTATTACAGAATACTTTTTTTCTTCCCCTCAAATTTAGATTTTACAGGGTTTTTTTGCAGCCCCATCTGCTATGGGCATAGGGGTAAAATCAAACGTTGCCATGCAGGAATCATCTCCTTCCTGCACCCTTGCAGAATGTAAACCAAGCAAGGATCATCCAATCGTAATTTCCATCATTTTAGGGTGAAAAATAAAAGCAGCCACACAGAGAAATAGCGTTGGTTCTTCTCTTCACGTCGCTGGCACATTGTGAAAACATGAGAAGTGAAATCATGCAGAGAGCGTGGCCTGTGAACGGATCTTGTGTGATATCGTTGTCGCACATGCTGTTCTTCGTGAGACAACTTCACCCACAAGCTGTACCAAGGAGCTCGATGGAGCAACGACCCATTGCAAGGACCCTCCCATGTCTCCCTCTTGGTCTTCACCATCCACAGCTCTTCGTTGCTGCTGTCATGTAGTTTTCATTAAATTGTGAGGCCAGTTTGTCTTTGCTGAATTATTAGAATACGGGCACCTGTTTTTCACTTCAGCTTTTTGCAGTGTCCTTCAGATTTGTCTATTGTCTTTCTTCATCTTTCCATCTTGCTATTGATTATTGATACAGGAACGAAGTAAACCTATTCCAAGTCAATTTGCGTGGAGAAAAACCAGATGATTGCTAGTGTCAAAAGCTCAAGAGCAGATCTTTCTGCCTGTTGTCCAAGCAATATTCAGGCAGGTAGGCACATCGCTGCAATAAAAACATGTTCCGAACTATAGCAGGATTGTGAAATCAGGTGTTCCATGTTTCACGATGGCTGATTTTCCACCAATTGAAAAGTAGGATGAGCTCCATTAGCGTCATGACAATGCCTGACAGATCCTTCTTTAAAGGTAATTAATGGCTGAAGGCTGGAACATACATTAGTCACAAGCTGATAGCAATCTCTTCTGAAGGGCTGCTGGTTATATTTGTGAACAATTTGGAGTAGCAATGTCACCCGGTTCATGTGAGGCCACATCTCCTGGTCCTGTCCCTCCTGCCAGGCTTTGCGCAGGTGGAGAAAACAGAGCACGAGCGTGAGGTTCCACCTCAGAGTTGGGAGAAATCACAAAATTATCTGAATCAATGAGAGAGGGAGGCTGGAACAGAGAGGGAAGAGAAGAACAACTGATCTCTGGGGAAACCAGCCAGATCCAACTCAGAAAAGAAGGAAGAAAACGAATATAATTCATGTTTTCCATGCTCACTGTGGGAATTGTATGTAGCCATCCAGTTCTCTCCATCACATTCATCTGCCGAAAACTGAAAATAGTTCATTCAATTTGGGGCAGCATTTTATTTTTTACAGATTTTTTTTTTTTTTTTAAGTATTCAGAACATTTTGGGAAACAGACAAACAAAAAATCCCAAACCAAAATGAAGCAAAAAACCCCTCAACAAATAGTGGGTGGGGTTTGGTTTTGTTCCTTTTTTTTTTTTTTCCCCTCCCTGGTGTTTTGTGTTCACTGGCAAAAGCAAAGGGGGATAGAAAACCAGATAAAGAGAAAAGAAGACCCTTGAATAAGAAACTCAAATTTTTCAGCTCTAAAAGGCATTCAGAAACATAAAAAATAAACTGCTGGAATCAGTCAAAAGTTTGTAAATTAACTTATAATTAACTGCCTTTCAGCTGGCCCCTCTGAGCCTTTATACAGCATTTATCTTTTTAACAGTCACAAGTGGAATTTGGTCTTGGCGATTCTTTAACCTTGACAACAAGCTGTGGTGCAGCAGCACTGCCCAGCAAATTGTAAAAGGTGATGCCTACAAGCCAGCAGAGTCCCAAACAGCCTCTGGAACAGGGATTCAGTTAACTCCGTATCTGATGTTTTTTTAAGATACATTCTTCAAAAAATTAATATAAGCCTTATAAAGAACAGGACTGATGGAGCAGAAGGTAATGTGCCATTGGATATGCATTCATTGTGGAGAAAAATACCCCAAAACAAACCAAAAAACCCACAGCTAAACAAAAAGCAATCAACCAAAAAAACCCAAACCCAAATACATTCCCTTGTCGGAAGAGTCTGTAAATTTTGTACATAAGCGCTGCCCTCTACTGCTCAGGGATTTTCATTAACACATATTTAATTAAAAAAAAAAAAAAGGCTGGAGGATGTTTGAACATAATTTTGTATCTTTCCCTGGTGACTTCCACTTACAGAGATGAAATCAGGGCTGTTTAACCAATGGAGAATTTCAGCACAAAACGAACCAATTGGGGCAAAACAAGCATTAGGAATAGGCTCCGTGTCAGGTGGGGCCACTCATACCCCCGATGGTTCCTCCTGCTTCAGGAAAAGTCTCTGAGAAGCTTGAAGGGTTCGAAGGGTCTTAGTTCTTGGAAGTGTTTTGGATTTTTTAAGCATTTTGCAGGTAAATGTCTTTCTCTGCTTTTATTTATTTATTTGTTAATTGTGCTGCTCACGTGGAATTGTTGCTATTAGCTCTAATGTTGTTTGGAAGTGTGTTACTGCGTAGGTGTAAGTAGTGAGTTGGGGGAGAATGTTGGCTTTTAGCGATTGTGTAACTATTGACAATACCAATTTTAAAATGGAGAGCTTTGTTAGCCAGGTTAATGGATCTTCTGCAGAGCATATAAAGCTCTTTAATGCAGGTAAACTGTAGTGTGTTTCTTCATAAACAAAATATAAATATGGTTGATCTCTATGTTGCATCTCTTATTTAAAAAAAAAAATAAAGCTTGATTCAGCTGTTAAACTTTTGGGTGGAAAAACTTTTCTTTGTGTTTTGCCGTGATGGGTACTTCTCAAGTGGAGGCAGACTAAGACAACTCAGTCACCTTCTAGGTAGAGAATGGTGTTTGTCTTGGTTTAACAGCTTTGGGTTAGTTTGGGCCTAAGATGAGAGCAGTGCTGAACTGATGGACGAGTCTCTCCATCCCTTTCTGTGTTCGGAGAGCAAAATCTGCTGTGCAGGCTGATAAATTGAATCATTATAAGTTTGCTGAGCTTGCAAATTCTGCTGTGTATCAGTGACTCCCTTTTTTTTTTTAATGGGTTTTTCTTTATATCAGCAGTATAGTTCTTGAGTAACTATTGTATTAAATAAAGCACAGTTTTTAAACCAAACTTTTAAAGCTTTCTTTTCCTACAACTCTGGTTTCTGTGATTATGATTATAGAAGAAAATTCTAGTTGCTAATGAACTTTCTCTTCCTTGCTACCTCTTACTGTGAGAGGCATGGGGTTGAGCAAGCCTGCTTTTGCTTTTAAAAATCTTGCTAAACTTATAATACCTCTAGAGGATGGATTTGTTAACTCTGGCTACAGGTCTTGCACCTAAAATGCTATATAAGTTTTTTTTTTTTTCCCTTAAATGTTCTGCAGCACTTAACTAAAAGGAATAGGTACTTTGGAGGTGCTGGAGGCTACAAAAAATCTCTGCAGCTGTACCTGCAGAATAGCTGTGATTTTTCTTAATAATAGTTTGTATTAGCTTTGAAACACTATGTGTTTTTAGGGTTGTGCATATATATAGATAGAGTTTTTGTTTGTTTGAGTAACTTACTATTTGCCTGTGTGATGTTTTGTGTCCATGTGCATGTAATTTCTAGCTTTGATAACCAGAAGATAGCACTTCCTTGAGATGAAGTGACTTATTGAATTAGGTGCTGAAGGGATTTTTCAGGGCGCCTTATTTAAAAAAAAAAAAAAAAAAAATTTGATTGCACCTACCACTTAGTCACGTGTGTGGTGACTTCACTCCGAAGGAATTATTTTGGAGTGATTAGTTAAATCAATCCTGATTCTCAGTTGTGTAATTGTATGACCTTTTGGAAGTGTATTTGCCAGCTCTAGGGAAAGTATTAGAAGCAATAGGTGAGTTGCAGTTCAGCTCACTTGATCAGCGAAGGGCTGTTACCTTAAGCAGGGTGAGGGCTTCCATAATTGGACACTAAATAACTTGAATTTTGCTCTTCCACTTGCACAGAACTACCACAGGCAGAAAATGTCACATCTTTGATTTAAGGACACCTCCCTGTAGAAACCAGACCTAATTATTTTAGACTGTGTCCTGGAGAAGTTATCTTTTATAGATATATTTTTATATATTCACTGTTTAATTAGCACAATAAGGTTATGAAAAATCTACTGATATTCTGTGTAGTGTTTGGCTGTAAACTGAACATGATGAGATACTTTGGGTGTGGCTGTTCTTGGCTTTGGTATGGCATGCCTTAAATCTGGTTTGGGGGGGGGGGAGGGAATAAAAAGCAGAGTCTTTTAAATGTTAATTCAAAGGCTGAGCAAAATGACTGGGGATTTATGACACTGATCAGATACCAAAATTGGATTGGGTGAGCTGGGGAGGGAGATGAGGTTTTGCTCTCCCCTCTGCTGTGCGTTCCCACAAGCGTCTCTCCTGTAAACTGGCAGAGGGGCTCAGAAAGTTCCAGTCTCTTCCCTTCGGACGCTAGTGAGGACTCAGCAAAAAATCCAACAGCAAAGTGCGGAGGCACCAGATCTCTGATTGGGCTGCAATTCAAGCTCAGCTTTGTTAAGACCAGGAGTTTTCTGGAACATGCACGGGGGCGAGCTGTGGGGATGTGGGACAAATCACGCAGGATGGGTGCTGCCTGGTCCCGGGGATTCAGCTGACTGCTCCCATCCTCGGTGACTTTTTGTCTCGTCCTCTTTCAGAACGAGGACATGGGGGACATGACACCGGCGGAGGAGCTGGAGCCCCGGGCTGCGCACTCCCAGCTGTTTGACCCCAGCATGAGGAGCGAGGCGAGAAGGCTGCGGACTTTTTGGCAATGGCCACGCACCGCCCCTGTGTCTGCCCGAGACCTGGCCAAGGCTGGCTTCTTCTTTGTGGGTCCGAGAGATCAAGTGCAGTGTTTCTGCTGCGGCGGTGTCCTGATGGACTGGGGACCAGGCGACTGCCCGCTAGCAGAGCACCTGAAGTTCTTCTCGTCCTGTAAATTCATTCGTGGGGAGGACGCTGGGAACCAAGAGATGTTTCCTCTCCAGGAAATCTTTGACACTGTGGATGGGCAGTTCCTCAGTCTTCTGCAGGGGATAGATAGTGAGGAGGCAGCCCCGCAAAACCCCGAGATGGTGACAGAGGAGATGAGACTAACGACGTTTCGGAACTGGCCCCAATATATTGACGTGCACCCAGAGCAACTGGCTAGAGCAGGGTTCTTTTACACAGGTAGGTACTCCATGGAAAGGTTTTTAACTCTTGTTCAAGTTAACTTTAGAAGGTGTCACCATGTTTTATTGCTTGTACAAATACTTACAAGTATGTTTCGTGTATTCAGAAACCACATTCTTCCTTCAGCCTCTGCTGCTTCACCTGCTGCTTGTGCAGAATTCACTTCAATGTTACCTCCTGTTTGGATCCTGAGAAGTCCCCAATTCCCTTAGCAGCAGGAGTGCAAAAAGGGGTGTGTGTTAAACAGATATTTTACTGGCAGAAAATTGTGTGGTTTAAGATCCATTGAGCCTATTTATTAATTGCATTTCTGAAAGAACTTGAGGCACTTACTTGACATGTTGTGTTTTGCACAAGCTCTGCCTTGCACTGAAGCCTTCTCTTCTCGAAAACCCACCCAAATCTGGGTGAAACCTGTAGGTGGTCAGCCCATTTGGCTATCACTGGGGCTCGTTGCTGTGGGGACTCTGCACTTGTAATAGAGAAATAAAAAAGTGACCAGGAGAACTCTGGAACTGAGCACTTGAGTGAAGCCAAATTCCCTGGTGGCCTTTACTGACATAGTTTCATTGCCCTTAGGACAGGCCACTTGTAGACAGTTCTTCTTTACTGTTTTTTGCTTTATTTTTTTTTTTCCCCTTGTGATTTCTCTAAATTGAAGCACAGTAGCAGGATGGATAGCCTGGGACCGTGCTGTGGCAAATTCTTGTACCTACGAGGTGGAAGCTTTTTACATTGCCTAGCTGTGCCTGCTGCTGGTTATGGCAGATTGTGGTTAGGAAGCAAGATATGTTTATAGGTATAATTAATTGCAGCTCTAAACACAGGCAAGAGGGGGTTGCATAGGAATGTGCACACAGGGGAGCTGTGGCGCTCACAGTCACGCTGCCTCTCAGCTTGTGACCCAGTTCTGGAACCTTCTCCACCAGCTGCAGCTCTGGGAGTTCAAACTCCCGTCACATTTCCTGCCCCTTTACAACTTGCACAGTGTTGGTAAATTGTCATGTGTTCTGTCCGGTAGCCCATGCTTTGTGCTGAATCGCTCTCCAGGTCCTCACCCAGGGCTAATAAAGCATTCAGTGTCTTGGATATCAAATAATCTCTTGATGTCTTTTTCAGGACAAGGTGATGTAGTGAGGTGTTTTTACTGTGATGGAGCCGTGAGGAACTGGTCGTTCAGAGATGATCCTTGGAGGGAACATGCCAAATGGTATCCACAGTAAGTCAGTCTTGGTTGACCAATGTCCCTCGTGGCAAGACCAAAAGATGTGCTGTGCATTCCACACAGATTTCTTCTTTCATAAGATAGAAGAGGGAGTAAACTGTGCCTTTTATTGTTGCCCTTCACGAAAGGAGGGCTGGGAAAAAAGACCATGATACTCCCTCTTCTTTAATGAATATAGTAGTTTCTCATAACTCCATAGCACCTTTTGCTTCTAAAATTCAAGCTACTACTGCTCCTTTCACTTGAGAGATCCTGTACTAACGTATTTAAATCTTTCTGCTTATAGGTGTGAATTTTTATTGCGATCAAGGGGGAGAGAATTTGTTAGCAGTGTTCAGGAGGCCTTTTCTAGCACCTTGGTATCTCCAGTGAGTCACGAATATTTTCTGTGGAGTGGATGGGGGTTTGGTAGATAGGGGGAGTTTTGGACACATGCTTCTCTTTTGTGACTATTTTGTGACATTTTCAGAGAGATTCCTGGGATCAAACTGAACAAGACTCCTCTGCTTTCCAAGGTCAGTGCTATAATTACATGGTGTTTTGTCTTCCATTGGAAGTGGTGTAGTCATCTTCTACCTCCCACCCCAGTCACTGTGCGCTCTGTAGACACAGTGTTTGTGAGGTGTTTTGATACCCTAAAAGCTGTTTCACTTTATTTTTACGAATTGTCTCTAGCACAAGAAGCAAAATTGCCCTTGTGAGACCTCTTGGTCTAAGACCAGAGACATTTAGCTAGTCTGGATAATCATGTGACTTTGGGGTTCCTGTCTAACTGTCCTTTGAGTTGTCCATGCTCTTGATGTTGTCCATCCATAGAGTCTTTCAGACTACAGCATTTCAAACCTACTTGGTAGGAGACCAATGAACATTTAGAGGGTCCAGTTGTTCATTAAAGTGTTTATCCCAGGGATCTGTTCCCATTCGTCATTTGCTCCTGGAAGTTTGAGTAGGTGAAATTTGGCTCCCATAACTGTGGAAAACTGTCTTTTCTCAGTCTCTTGAAAAGCCTGTCCAATAGGATGAACTTAAAGACTTCAGCCTTTGAAGGGACTGCCAGCTGAATTTTCCACTTAGGTCTTTACTGATGAATGGTTGAGCTAGATTATGAGGTAGGAGAGACTTCAATTGGGATGTTCTACTTGATCTTCATCAAAGCAGTTTTGAAGCTTCTTTTCTGGGATGTGAAAACAAAGATAAGGATTCTGGACTGGGGCCAAACATGGGAGACTTGGTTCAGTGATACAGTGGAATGAACCATCCATAATTAGTCTCTTGGCTTTTATAAAATTACTTTGGATGACTTTCTTGTGAATTATGGTAGGAAGTAAAAACTGTAAATCTGGATGTTGATCTATCTATATAGATAGCTTGAAGAATGTTCTAGATATATGAATACTGTTTCATAAATCGCAGCCTCAGGGAGTGGCGTACTTTGGGCCTAAAGTTCTGCCTTTTTGGTAAAGTATCTGCTCACTGCTTTACAGATCCTTGGAGGGACTGGGTATTGCAGGATCAGGTTCTCGTAATGCAGGATGTCCTGCAGATGGGCTTTGAACCCATGTGGGTGGCTAACCTGATGCAGAATAAGTACGTGCTGACGGGGACTGTCTACCTGTCTGCGTCTGAGCTGATCTCTGATCTGCTCCAGTCAGACTGGGAGGAGAGCAGCAGAGCCGAGGAACGCCGAGGTACGCCCGACTCGCACACCCGCCTTCTCGGTGGTGGTTTAACCTCTTATCCACCTCATCTCGAGCACTGCTGTGTCTTGCGGGTCTGCCTTCTCTCTTCCTAGGCTGGGATTAAGAGTAGTAATGTACCCAAGCATGCCTTTCTTTGAGAAGCTGAAAGATGAGGTCCTGTTTTAAAGAAACCTGAAGGAGCTGTGACTGCTGGGGTGTCAGTAGCTGTATCTGCCTCCAACAGGCTGTGGCGTAGATATCCTCAGTATTTTCTGCTGCCCTTAGACCTGCAGTAGCAGGTGACTGCACGATGTGGAGACTGGTGCACAAAGTCACATCTGATGCAGACATGGGCAGTTGATGGAAGCAAGACATCTAGGATGGATGAGTATTTAAAATTGAATCAATGACTTGATCAGAAATAGCCATACTTTCTGTTTGTTTGGATAATATATATTCTCCTTGTCAATGCCTGTCTTGTTATCTGTTTTGTGGGGTCTGTTTGCCAAGTGAGGTTTATTTGAAGATGTGGTTCCACGTGGGCTTTCTCTGGTAGCAAGCCTGCTTTCCAGAGCTGCCTTCTCCATATTGTGGTCTGCCACTTCTACAGCTAAGGGGGAAAAAAAAAAAGACTTCCACAAAACTGAAAGTGTGATTAATTAGTAGCATAGAAGGAGAAATGAGCAGCTGCTGGCTCCTGTCTGATGGATAAACCAACTTTGAGGGGACAATGTGATGTGGACATGTCTTGGTAGGGAGGTCAAAATACACAAAGCACCACAGAGAACATCAGCTTTGCCAGGCTGAGTGGGTGAAGTTAAGAGCAGAGCGAAGAGGTGTTTGACCTAAAGCTACTGAAATCCAGGTTATTTCATCTTTTTAACAGTACTGTCTGAAGAGGGAGGAAAGGGATAGCATTTAATATCATCTTCTTTCCCGATTATACAGGTGCTGTTCAGAGAGAGACTGAAACATCAGGTTCAAGAGAAGAAATGCGATCTGTGCAGCAAAAGGAATCAGGTGCGCTGGGGGGACAGTGGTGGTGAAACTGAGCCTAGGCATAACTGGGATGGGTTTTATAGTAATGGTATCAGTGGTCATTGTATTCATTTACTTTGAATCCTGATGGAATGTGTGCTGGCTAGTATGGTAACTGAGCACAGAGACCTTTATTCAGGAATTAGAGTTCCACTGTGACACAGACTTATGCAAAAGAAATTGGTTCATCAGGGATAATTTACATATTACAGTAAAAAGATGTTGATCTCTGTCCCTGCTCCGTCCAGCAGCTGTAGATAAGCCAGAGTCTATAATAGCTGTAGCTTTTCAGCTTAAATGAAATTTGTCTGAGACATGCTTTTGGCATCTTCAGTCAGCCTCTGAACAAAATTATGAGCAAGTTGCAGTCTGACTTCCTAAGATAACAGGACTGGTACTCTGGAGCTGTTATAATACTAAGCTTGAGCTTTTTTTTTTTTTTTGCTTTTTTTTCTTCTTTTGTTAAAGATGAGTCTTGGACGAGTACAGAAGAACAGCTCCGCCTGCAAGAGGAAAGGATGTGCAAAGTGTGCATGGACAGAGATGTGTCTGTTGTGTTTGTTCCTTGCGGCCACCTGGTAACTTGTGGAGAATGTGCCTCCAATTTGAGGTTGTGTCCCATCTGCAGAGCTGTCATCCGGGAAAGCGTGAGGACTTTTATGTCCTGAACCGTGACGAGCCTAAAGAGAAAGATAAGTCTATACAACTTGTTCATAACACAGCAGAGAATGAAAATAAGTAGATAGTTCAATTGATGCTGGAGCAATCTTATTTGCAGGGTAGCTTGGCGTAAGTGTAAAAATTTACTAAATGTGCCTCCTTTGCACGGTGTTTCTAGTAAGAGCTGCTGGTTTGCTGTACTCTTGCTGATCTTGCTTAGGACTGCTCCAGAAAAACTCTGCTAGTTTCTTTTGTCCTTCAAAAAGAAGCTTTTGTTGACAGATTCTCCTTCTCCAAATTCTTGCATTCTCCGATGAATCCCTGCTCTGTGTTGAAATCAAGGGCTGTTTTCAGTGGACTGTCTCTGGTTCTTTTGCTCTCATTTAGCAGTTGTTTAGAGATTATTCTGCTGGGGCTGATGATTCCTTTCAGTAAGTCTGAGTCAAAATGGGAGCACTTTTATACAAAATGCATTCTGTTCAGACTGGAATACTCAGCAGCAATGTATCATGGGGGAGGGAAAATCTGGTTTCTTCTGAGCTCTTTGCTGTCTCCCCCACCCCCTGTTGAATTGTCAACAATTGACAGAATGTTTCAGTAATGCTCAAATCCACGTAACTAAGTAAAAAGCCTCCCTGTTGTAGACTCTGCAACCTCTTTACTCTCAGCTGGCTGCCCCAGGTGGAACGTGAAGGGCTCTTTGGTCAGGAGATGATCTCAAGGAATCTTCTTACAGAGCCTCTTCCCTGGCTGTTGGGTACTACAAGAAGATAACTAAGGAAATTTAACTTTTAGGACATTAGTGTGCTGACTAAACTGATGATTCTTATTTTAAATGAAACATCCTATCACATAGCCAAAAAGAGAAAGTTTTGTCAATTCTATAGCTTCTGAGCTGCAGGGGAAAGGGAATATGCGTGTTTTTTAAATTAACTGTTGTTTTTCATGGAATAAAGAGCTTTCTTTTGTTTATTTTACGGAGGCCTGAGTACCTGATTCTAGTATAATGCCTTTCTGGGGAGGGGGTGTGGTGGTGTCTTAAGATGCTGGAGTGGCATCAGGTTGTAATCGCTTCTGTCCTTCAGTACTACCCAGGCATGAGTGAGAGAAGCAACTATGTGTTGGAATAGTGTTATTTCATCCTACATTTTAGCTTAGTGTGGCTGGAATCCAGCCTGAGCATCAACAGGATCATAAGGCTGTAAATATAATGAGCTATTTCTGGGTACACGTTGTTTTTTGAGTAGCTGCATCTCAGGAGATGCCCATTCCCAATAGAGGGCACTCCTGACCTGGCCATGAGGGCCACACTGGAGCAAAACCTCCAGCTGCTCCTTCTTCTTCCAGTATCATGGAGATGCAAACGACTGGGAGTCCCTACCTTTGTTTTCTTTCTTTCTTCTCAGACTTATTTTTTTAATGGTTTAAGTCAGTCATTGATACTAAACGTTATAGGCTTACCTGAACTTTTATTTTGCTTCTCTTAAAAGATACTTAATTACCTGTGTTCATCATAACATAAGGTGGTAGCTAGGAAGCTGCTCAGTCATTACACTTGTATTAATTTAATGTTTACCAGAGTGTATTAAAGTCAAGAGGCATCCTGTTAAGTGCATAGTTTGCTTAGTCTCTTTAGAGTCCTTGGCAAGTGTTTTTGTTCAGTTTTATTAGTATATCTTGTATCAAGGCTTGGTCAGTTTGAGAGGTATAGTATTAAAACATGCAGACCTCAAAATAATTCAGAATTACTCTGATTTCATACTACTGTCTAGAATTCCTTCCTGAAACTACTAAGGAGATGTTTCAGCTGTTCCAAACTGAACCTGTGCTTTCTCCACCATCTGTGCTGAATTTTTGGTTGCTCTCAAGGCCAATAAATAATGCTGGTATCTGAAGGACAACATTTCTTTCTGAGGAAAAGAAATGGTGTTAAACCAAAAAGCGTAAAGTCAGTGTTTTCTGATGAGGAAAGGGAAGATTAATTTCAAAAGCCCCAAGTAAATGGAGTCTTCCATGGAATAGTCTCACTGACTAGAGTTGTGTGTTCTTCCCTTCCTTTTTCTGCCCCTCCAGGGAACATCAGGTGGGCAGGTCGGAATGAGTGTAATACAGAAATGAACTGAATTAAAGAAGAGGTGGAGAAGGTGCTGTCTGAACGGTGCAGTAGCTTCTGTCCCACCTATAATTTAACGCAGCGGTGCCGCAGCACTGACTGATACAGGAGGGAGCGTGTTTTGTCGGGCAGAGCTGTTTCAAAGAGGGTTGAACTTTTTCTTCCTCAAGTGATGAAACTAATAGCAAACCAGCAACTCTCAGCTGTCTGTCCTGCTCAGTCAGAAGCTGTGGCTTCTACTGGCTAAAAGGAGGAAAAATTCCTCTAGAAGGCAGCATTTTGACTCGCAGCTGTACCTGAACAGAACTCAGGACATTAGGTTGCAGTGTGTATTTGGAATGGAACTTGCACAGAAACAAAAATGTTCTCTTAGTGCTTATATTTTTGGATTTATAGAAGAGGATTTTGCTTTCTGTGCCCTTTAGAATGGGACAAAAAAAAATGTGCATCATTCTGTCTTTGACTTAGCACTTAATATTTTTATTTCTTTTAATTCTTCCCTTGCACTTCCCCTCCCTAGCGTGGCTCATAGCTTGACTCTTCTGAAGAGCATTCCTCAAAAATGTCAAGTAATCTCAACCCGATTAGGCAAGACAATAAAGAATTGCACCAGCACTTGGAAGGTACAAGCCATAGAATGCTGACAAGTGCCCTTTTTCACTTGACACTGGGAGACATTGCTAACAAAACTGGCATAGTACTTTGTTTGTGTGGTGGTTGTTTTTTTTGTTGTTGTTGTTTGTTTTTTTTTTTTTTTTTAATTGCTGCAGCTCATTAATGCAACTCAATTACACTTATATTCCCCCTTCTGCCCATTCCCTCCCCTCAAAATTGTGTCCCAAAAATCCCTTCCATCGGGGCGTTGCCAGCCTTGTGCCTGGAATAAGCTTGGTGAAGAAGGCAGGTACAAAAGCATCTGTGATCCACGAAGAACTGGGCATTTCCAGTGTCCCGCAGCAGGTTTTGGCTACACCGGTGTTAATTGAATGTAAATGGGCAAACCCAGAGCAAGCTCCAGCTGCTCTGAGAACGGCTTGGCATGTTGAATTGGGGCTAAGCTCCATGCTGAGTAAAGATTTGGTTCTTGTTTTTAGCTGTTCAGCATTATAGGAGTTGGGTCACAAAACACTGAAATCCAGGACAAGTGCCTGGTGTTTAGACGCTGATTGTGCCTAAAGAATTAGGAATGAGGAAGGGAGTCCTGAAGGGACAGGATGGGGGAAGAAGGGAAGATCCCTCATCTATAACTTTAAAAAAAAGCCTAAATAACTCAAATGTAAATAGCTCCCACCTAGTTCTATACAGGCAAGGAGGAGATGAAATTGTGTTAGGGGATTTAGGCTCTTTTCAGAACAAGGGAGAGGAGAAGGAGAAGAAGCTAACTACAAAACATAGGAAATGTCCCAGGGTGTTCCGCGGTGCTTCCTTCTGTATGGATCCTGGCGCAAGGAAGCAGCTCCGACCTCAGCTGTATCTCGGGAGAGATGCTCTCGGTGAACTTGTTCTGCCTGAAGCTTTTCAGGCCATTTCTTGGCTTGTACCACCAGGCGATGGTAGAAATGGTTCATCAGGGCACTTGGAGAATTAAAAACCAGCCGCGTGGCCTTTCTTCAATGTACATTCATTGCATTTGAAAAGAAGACAAGGAACAAAAAATGGAATGGAGTTCACCATCCTGCTTTTCCTCTGCCAAAGATCCAGGCCCCAGGGGATTGTTTCCTGCAGCACCTTTGGTGCCGTGCAAGGTTGGTCCATCCTCTGGCTCCTCTTCATTTACGCAGGCCTGGAGGGGGCAGAAAATGAAGACAGAGCATCAATGTGGAGCATGTATTAAGTTGCTTACTTAAAATAACAGAAATGGTGTGGAAATAACGAGGACAAAAATGATTTATTTTTTTTTTCCTTGCTCTGGGTTTTTGAATATGGTTGACTACGGATGAGGAGCAGGATTGAGAGCTCAGCAGTAATGTGGTTAAGTGGTCCTCAAGTCTGGAAAGAATGTTATGTGTGTACCAGACCTGAATGCGCTGCAGTTAGACTAAGGAACAGGTATGAGCCAAAGTGTTAAATCTATGTACCCTCAGCATCTGGAGCTGCGTAAAATTTGGTTAGGAATTTTAAAAGCTAGGGGTCATCTCTAGAATAAAGTAGCTGCTTGAAATTGCGGTGATGTGCTTTTGGTGTAGACGCAGCACTATTAGCAGATCTGCTTTTGCAGGCAGCAGTAAGGATGAGCGAATGTTTTCAGCTGAAACATCACCTTAAACATGCAGCTTCGGCTTGATCAAAACAGTGTGCAAATTCCTGTTGTTGTTCAGCAAATTGTTTGGGAAAAAAAATCTACCTAGAAAAGAAAAGCAAAAGCACTTTGTCTTGTGTTTTTGTTCTCTCTTCAAAACAAAGCGGGATTTTATTTTTTCCTGTTTAAATTTCCTTTGTAAAGTATTCCGGGCATCAAAGTTTGGAGGGGGTGAGGTGGAAACACAGCTCAAGGAGTTTAGTTTCTTCCCCAGAGTTTCAGTCTGGATTTTGAATTCTTTCGAATTTAGGAAAGTTATTTGTGTTCTTGTCCCTGTCAGTTGATCTGCTGAAGAACCTGCTTCCAATCTGTAAGTCAATGACCCTTACATGGGGTCCAGCTGCCTCATGCCTCTGGCCAGCAGACAGGGATTGGTCTTGGACTTAAGCTCTGCTCATCGGTCTAGGTCAACGTTGTTGTTCTGTGGGGCCTTGTGATCTATTGAAATTTGTAAATTTGGAGCAATAAAGAAGAGACACTAGGGAAAAATGCAAGCCAGGACAAGGAAAAAGGGCACAGTGGGAAGAGAGGAAAGAGTGTGATCACATCAGGAAAGGACAGATAAAACTGGGGTGAATAGGGTAATGCCATTAGGGGATGTAGAAAAGTGATTCTGTTAGAGTTGTGGCACCAGGGAATTGCATTATCAGGAGAGCAGCTGACAACGGGGCGATGCCATCTGAAAATGGGAGTTCATGGTTGCATTTAGCTCCAAGCCAGTAGTTGTAGAATAGGTTTGGTTCTGTCCAGCATTTCCTTCAACAAATAGGAGTTAAAACCAGAAAGCCCATGTTCCTGACTCCCTAGCTGTTCTATAAATTTAAACTTAAAAGAAGTTGGATGTATTTGTTGTTTTGCATCTTCTTGAACAGAACATAAGAAAAAAAAAAAGCCTTCAGTTGTCACAAACTGATTTTTGTAGCAGGACAAGGGCATTTGGCACTCAGTGCCCCAGACTGCAAAACTCCATGAAACTCCATGGTATCATTAGCTGAGAATCGAGTATCTGTTCCTCCTCTCCCTCCCATTCATACATCTGGAAGAAAGGCAAGAGCTAGGCTGAAATAAATCAACAAAAATTGCTCTTTGGTGGCTGCTGTGAAATTTATAGAGGGTCACCTTATCTACTGCTCAGCAGCTGTTTTCACCTCCTGTTAGCCAGAAATAAATATTATATTGTGCTGGCAGAAGCTCTCAAATGATAAGTGATGCTCTGAAGAACAGGACTGAAAAACAAAATGATCTGTGTACTTCATTAGTAGCTTACCATCTTACCGAGACCCTTGCGAGGAAGTTTTACATTGCTAGCTTCTGTTCATGTTACAATCTCCCCGTATAGAAAACTTGTTTATAAGTACCAGCTTCTTTCACAAACAGAATTTGTCATTTTAAGAAAAATACAACCCAAAGCCCAGCCTGTAAAAGTGTGATGTTTCTCCAGCACGCTGCTGCACCAATCCAGTAAATCAGAGAGCTGCTTAAAGCTCCGCAGTGTCTGCAGACTGTGGAAAATTCCATCCCACTGTGACAAAATGAGAGGGAAATCAATATTTAATCTCCTGTAGCATCCCTTCTAATAATGCCATAGAAGCCCTGAAGTTACAGGGAATTTAACTGCTTTGCAAAAATTACTCATTCTCCTGGTCTTGCGCTGTAGTGACAAAGTGGGTAGTAAGTCTGTGCTACATTAAAGAGACACATCTACAAATCTATTTGGGGGCAGTTTTTCTTCCCTCAGCCCCGCTTTTCTCCCCCATCTTCACATCCTTCTTGTTGCCAGGACTCTCCAGCAACATTATTCCTAAAAACCAACTTCCTTTAGCAGCTGCTTTAAAAAATGTCTGCACGTGGAACTGCCTTCTTGCAGCTTGATTTAGAAACCATGAAAAAAATCATATCTTATTGCTGCTTTAAACAGATGACACTGGCCTTTATGTTTGAGAATCTTATTAAGAACCAGCTTTTAAATGGACTGTGTGCAAGTGCGATCTTGTGCCTTCAGCAGCGGGGAGGGATTATGAGAGGGTGGAAGCTGGAACTCAGCGATGGGTCTATGGGTGGTATGAGAACAGCTGCTGTGGATGAGTCCCCTTTCTGCTCCCAGCTGAACTCTTGGGATGCCCCACACATAAAAGCTGCTGTTCTTGTAGGCAACAGAATTTTAAAAATAATGGTTAAAAAAACCAAACCAAAAACAACATACAAACAACCCCCCCACGCACCTTAAGAGCAAACCTGTGCCATCCAGCACACAAACCATCTAATGCTTGGTTTAATTTAATTCACCAGTGCATTAGCTTTGTACCCTATAAGTTCCCTACAAGCAGATACAGGGAGACTCTGTACCCAAGACAGGGTCAAATTTTGTGATGCTACCATGAGAAGATTATCAGAGGATAATCAGTCAGTGAACAAAATTGCGTGCATGTATAACTCAGAGCTCAGTTAATGGCTGTCTGTCCACAGATCTAAAATACAGCAGTTTCACCCCTCTGGTGTCCACTTGGTCATTCCTTCCATTCCTGAAAAGCCTGCTGGAGAAATCAACCTGCCCAGAGGAATAAACCCAAACCTGTGGCACCCTTGAGCCATCAGACTAAGAGGCATGCACAGCCTCTTAGCACAGGAGATGATACTTACAGGTATGTCTGCTTGAACAAAAGGTTGGTGGGTTTTTCATTGACATGGTAGAGAGGAAATGGATCAAATCCACCAATGAAATCAACTGAAAAAAAATCAAAACTCAAATAAATAAACAAACATGGCCAGAAAGTTGAAAGGAAATGAAAATAAGAAGTTGGTGCATGTCATGGCGTGACACAAAAGTAAGTGAGAGAACAGAAAAGTGATTTTTCAGGTATGGATTGCCTGCTGGAAGTCTCTGCCTGCACAGACCTCTTTTCTGGGATCTCCTGTGCCAAGGAGGAGATTCAGCTGGCCCAAGACTTAAAGGAGAGAGCTCACAAGAGACAGAAAAACACCAGGGTGTCCTCGGCCTGCTTGGACATTGCCACCGCGAGAGAACGGAGCTGGCAAAGCCAGAAGAAGTTGGCAGCACAGCAATCCCCAGGAAGGCCATATATTAACAGTAAAATGGGAATTTTCTTGCCCCACTTGTCTTTCCCGCAAGACACACAACAGCAGCTTTGGAATATTGCAAATACTTCACATTAGCTTCAGCTCGGATATTTTTCACGTCCCCTCTGCCAACTCCATTTCTCTTAATTGTATACAAGTAGGAACAATGCTTCCCTTCTCCAGTATTCACACGAGGGCGATGCAACTAAACAAGGAAATTTCAAGTGTCAATTCCCCTAGTAACCACAGAAGAATTTTCCAAGACTCTCTTAGTTCCCCTGAAATTAGGCCAGGTCTAAATTACTGAGCTGGCCAACCCAGCCAGGTCAGTCGGGGTACAATGTGATGTGATTTGTGACTGACCTACTAGGCCTTGCAAAAACCTTTAAAATAGATCCAGCTTAGACCGCTTTCTGGTGCCAAGTTAGTGCATTTTGTTTGGAAGTGTGAAAGCTCTCCAGTCCAAATGCCATTTAAAAATAACTGGAGAGTCTTAGTAACTATATAAATGCCTGATTATTTTTTCTTTCCTGAAGGTGGCACTATTATTTTAAATTTTAGCCAAAGAGTTTTAGTATTTTTTGGTGAAAAAACAATAGAAAATATATTTACTAAATATATTGGAAGTGAAAAAAATCCCCTCTTAAAATATATTTAAAAACCCAGGGACAACATATTCTAACAAATTCCGTCTTGAGGGATAGCTTCATGCTGATACTGTGATTTTGGAACAACTGTCACTTAATGAGCAAAACCTGTAGAGGTTCTTAGTTACTTGGGGGATAATTTCCAGGAGTTCCAGTGAGACTTGACCTTTTCTCAGCCACTTCTAATATGTTTATTTTAAAATTTAGACAGTCTGCAGTTTTAAAAAGCAGATACTAACTATATTAGCTCAGTTGTGGAATGTCTAAATTAGGAAACCTTAAAGAATTGCAGTTTTCAGTAACTATCTACTACCTTGAAAAAACAGAAGTTCTGTCTTCTGAGTACCCAACCATGGAAACACTCAAAATCCAAGTTACTCAAAAAAATCTTAACTGCGGTTCATTGTTACAAGATATTACAGTGCATTAACACATATAAAATATTCTTGCCCACAATTCAGCATTAGTAGATCCCTACTGCTGTGTTTTCTCATGAAAATCACGTTAGCATGAGCTTCCTGATTAATGTGCCTCAGCACTTATAATTACTTCGTGCTGCATATCAAAGCAACATTTAAAGGAAACCACAAATGGAAGAGAAAATTAAAACGCAGCTCAGATTTGTCCGGGTCACTGGAAGGATCTACCACTGTGAGTGTGAAATATTGATGGTTTGTCATTGTTAATTATTCAAGCTGGCATTTTAACTCCACGCTGGGAAACGGAGGGAAAGGGAATTTGTTAGTGGGAAAAAAAAAAACCCACACAACATATCCTGAAATTAACAGCTCTGTGTTTCTAGATAATGCTTCCTTCCATGTGGTTGCCTCTCTTAACAGATTCCCACTATAAAAATGAGCTCTGTCAAGTTGTTATTTCACAGTAGTCAAAAAGGGCTCAGAGCTCAAGCTATTTAGCTAATATAAGAGCTATAGGGTCATTTCAAAATATTGCTTCTAATGTAACACTTCTGCTAAGTGCGCTGCCCGGCTCTAAACCAATGATCAATAAAGTCAGCAGAGTGAGTTCAGCCACGCGGGAAGCAACAGAAGAACAGGAGTACAAGTCAGGAAAGCAACGTTATCTCAGTCCCACAAAACCAACATTTGTCACATACGTCCAAGCATTCAGTTCAAAGCTGTTGTTTTTCAGCTGAAATCCACGCCAGCTGCTCTTTAAAACAACAAAGCTACTTACACAAACCCAATAAATGTATTGAAGAAGTGCCACTTGGATACAAAGCTGTTGGATCAGATCCTTACCTGGAGTAAACTGATTTTCTCATTGTTCAAACACGCTGAGAATTCACAGGAAAGCAACACATTGCCAAAGAAATCAGCCTTCACATTTATTAGAACCCTACGTGTTCATTCTTATTTTGCCAAATTATTGCTCTCAAAGGGAGTTTTAGAGGGGCAAAGTAACCAGGTTATAGATATCTGGATAGATCCCAGAAACGAAACCACCCACGTGATTCTTCTGAGCCTTTGCTCTTCTCCGACATGTCATAACACTTAAAATATATCCTTTTTTGTATACCAAATGTGAGAGAGTTAGCTTCATCTCGTAATTGCAATACAGGGCTTCCTCTGCTTTTAAATTAAGTGGTCAGGTTGGTTCTTGGCAAGAAATCTCATGCTCTGCTTCATCCTCGCCTTGTGGCATATGATGCTCAGCAGGTGACCTGTTTGAGTACCGGGCTGTGTTCCTTGTTGTAGGTGCTCCTAATTACAATGGTAATATTTCAGTGGCATTAAACTATAGAAGCTTGAAGACAGAAGAAAGCTGCCCAGTTTCTCTGAAGCCTGAGTGAGCAGCCAACACCAAGCTTTTTTGGGCTTAGAGTAACAGAATTACAGCATCTAACACATGGTGAGATGAGGGAAAAAAAAAAATCTCACAGTATAAACAGCTGATCCTTGACAGGTAGGTAGTGCCATATCACATAGAGAGATGGAAAGAAGTCTGATGGCAACTCGTTCCTGATAGATGAACATCTGAGAGGGCAATAAAATTTAATAAAGTCTTTGCTTTGCTTTTCTGTTGATAAATACTTACAGCTGTCTTCTTCTTCTGTAAAAACACTGACAACATAACAGGCGTAGACAAAGCCCACCAGCTGGAAAACAGAGAGAATAAATCATTTTAGCATCAGTCTTGCAAGACTGGTCAAAACCTACTTGGCACAACTTCAACAGCCAATATTTACTGTCAGCTTCACAGCATTACTGCACAGGTGGAACCAAGTCCTGTTTGCTGCGAGGTCCAAACTAAAACCCTGCAAGACCCATCCTCACCTTCAGAGCAGCAGCAACTTACTTAACCATGAAAATGGTGATGTACTGGCAGCAACATGCAGAGACACTGAAATCTTTAGTAACTTAGGCTTGGAGATCAAAAACGCATTGGAAAGAAATCCCAGTCTTACCCTAGCTCTACAATTTCTATGGTTACTTCTGTGTTTGGAGAACAAACCCTTCTGCATGGACTAAACAAGCACTGGGCCTGCAAAGTAAATGGGCCAGGGCACAGAGAGAAACAGAAGACGATAGCAGTGGTCTTAATTCACAAATCGTGTAGGTCAGCAGTAAATTGCCACCTCCTGGGAACCAGTTAGAAGCAGGGAAGGAGCAATAAAGCAGTAGGTGCCTCTCAAAGAACAGCCGTCCTGGCACGGTGTGGCCCACAGGTCAACCCGTTGCTCAGGGCAGTCTCCACAGCAGAAAACCAGTGACCATTAAAACCGCAATTTAAAGTAGTCTGGTGGGTCTGTCCTTAGCTGGTGGTTTGCAGAAGCTCTAAAGCATCAGAACGGCCTTGATGCAGTTTCCGTGGCGAGTTGTCACTCAGCCCGGATAGAAAAACAAACTTCTGGTACTACGGGAGTTAAGCATCCTCACTCCAACAGGGCTTTATTTTGCTTTACCTTCTTCAAGTTAACCAAATATCCTCCCCATCCTTCATTTTACATCTTTACGTAACACCCCACTTAGCGAGATCTTGGTTGACAGTAACTGTATTAGTAAAGTTATTGTGAGGCGTAATCGTTTTCCACTGTGAACTCAATTCTTTTGAACAAGAGTTAAAATGTAACATACAGTGACTCACTCCAAGGGAAGACAGAATGATGCATAGTAGGGCTTGAAAAGTGGAGTTCATTCATTTTTAATTTGACAGAAAAATACATCACACCAGAAAACAAAAGGCAAGATAATGAGATTTCTACTGGGGAGTTATAAGGCATTTGTGATTTCTCCAGCTCTCTCTGACAAAACACACCGTGTTGGAAGGAAAGCATAGCTAAACCTCGTATTTCTTTTACAATTTTCTATAATCATCTGAAAGACAAGGCAGCTCTCTCTTGGGTGAGCTTTATGGGAGCTCATCCTGGTACCTCAGTGGAGAAGAAGTCGCTCTCACTCATTCCCACTGCACATTTTTGAAACCAGGGCTGCTTCATACTAAGTTTCTATGAGCTACAGAGGACTTCATGCAGAAAAAAAAATACATATATATATATCCGTCTGGGCATGATGGTAACCACGAAGCCACATGTAATGGCCAATCTAGTTTTACCTGCTGACTTTTAGAACTGCCTTCAAGTAGCAACATTGCTTTTTAAAGGCAAACAAACAAAATATATTTTTAAGAAATCAGAACAATCGGAGATTTTTCTTCTTTTCCAGTGCTTGTACTGTGCTGACAGAAAAGCCAGGGAACTGTTTTTCTTTCTGGGGCAGGTTTGGTGGCCCCGGACATGTCATTACATCATAAGTAGCCTTGGCTGTGTAATCAGGAATTAGTGCTCATCAGCTGGGCTGGGGTAGCTACTGATGTCACCACTTAAAGATATTCTTGGAAAAACAAAATGCTTCAGATTAAAGCAGTTCCAGCATCCAACAGGATGTCCAACCACCACCCCCCCCACACACTAGTCTCCAACACAAGTGCATTTACGCTCACCCTAGGATCAAATCACAAGAGTGGTCACACTTTTTTTTTTGAGTTTGAAGATCCAGACTTTTCCATTTTACAGGATATAAGGTCAAATCATGCAATTTACATACACACAAATATCCAAGCAGGAAAGGTGCATCTTGAATGTGTGCCCTGATTCCAAGAGAACTCCAGGAAGGTTTTATCTTTCCCCAGATTTTCCATCATGCCTCAGAGCAGGGACTTTGGGTTAATAGAGCCATGTAAAGTGGCAGAATGCTTCACAAAGACCAGGAATTTGGAAGTAATCTTACTCTTGTTCAAAGTTTCATCTTGGTTGCTGATTTCAATACAAAAGAGGGGTTTAAGCTCTACTATCCCAGAGAAATAATGATAATTCTTAAATCTTTGCAAGTTACGTAGGGGAGGTGGGAGAGGAGGGGAAACGTCAGTGATGTAAAACGACACTAAGCTATTGCTCTAATTCCCCAAAGAATGTTCTTGCGCTTTAGCCTCTGCTGCTGTTTCTTTACTTGTTCTACATGTTCAGTACCAGCTTCCTCCAGGCTGCACAAGTATCCGATTAAGGTTTTTATTAGGAACACATGTTGTAGGCAGGTGTGTTCAGTCAGCCTGTCAGCCAGCCTGGGAACACACATGCTGCCCAACAAAAGAGGATGGAGCTGGGGTGTCCTGAGCATTCTGCAGGCAGATGAACAGAGCAGGAGAGATGGGAAGAGACACATGTGCCCGAAGGGAACAAGGAAAAGTCTGTACATCCCTCCACCCCTCAGTCATCTGAGGTTAATTTTTTTAATAGTGAGTTGAAAAGCGTTCACGAAACAGCAGCATTGAACCGAAGTGCTGGAGCCAGGAAGGTTGAATTACAGTGAGATCTACAGAAAAGGAGCTGCCGACTGTGAGTGTGCAAAACACATGAAGGATAAGAAGGCAAATTTTAGGAGGTGTTACTGTTGCTCATGTAAAATCTTTGCTTCAGCCTACATCTGTCCTAGTGAAGATTCTGGGCTCTTCAGCTCTTCTCTCAATAGAAAAACTCGCCATTGGTCTTTCCACCACAGAGAATATGTGCAGAGTCTCCACCTTCAGTGCAAATGGACTCCAAGTCTCACTTCTAATCAGAACTAATGAAGTGTGTATGCTGGAGGGGGGAAATGAAGAGATCTCTGCTACGAGCAAGCAAAAAGCCAGCTTAAGAAAGAGCTAGTGTGGCCAGATGGCCAAAAAGAGGCAACCAAAATCCTTCGATTCCTTGACCCTCTTTACTCTTTGGATGCAATTACAGCCACTGAAAATCTCGCTTCTGCCAACAGCAAAGTATCTCTCGTGCGTTGCTTCTCACATAACATCTGCTGTCAGGGCTTGTATCGCCGCCTTCCTGGGAACCTTCCAACCTGCCAGTCTGAGCGAACGGCAGACAGGCAGGCAAGAAGGGAGCTCTCTCGGTTGGGAAGACATTTCCAATTTCCATCCCGTTCAGTGGAGCCTCAGGAAAAGCCAAACCCTCCCCACTCCCAGAACTGCCATATGGACAGCCCAGAGCTATGCCAGGTATTTCCAAACCAGAAATCACTCCTCTCCCTGTTGGGGAGATGCAAGATGAATCCTTGCTAAGATAAAAAAAAAAAAAAACAAAAAAAAAAAAAACTTGAAAAAAAAAAAAAAATCTTGCAAAAAAAAAAAAAACTTGAAAAAAAAAAAAAAAGCTGTTTTTTTTTCGTCTTTTGTGTTTGTTGTTGTTTTGTTTTTTTGACAAACTACTTGCTGTTGCATTTCCTAATTGGGTTGGTAGGATTAGTTTTATAGTGGCATTTCTGTACCAGCATAGGCTTTAAGATGTTGTTGTAATAAGCGTTTCCTTAAAATATCTTCTGTGCTAAAACACTGAGAAAACCTACAGCCACTTGTATCATGCATGGTGAGTGATGTGCGCAAATCTGATCCCGTTCCAGCTTAAAGGAGTTGCTTTTACCTTTAAGAAGTACAGAAAAGCTCTGAGCAAAAGCAGACTGAGACCCTATGTATCTTCAAATATATGCCCAGGAGCAGGATGATATAGTCAGCAGGAGCCCTGACAGCAGACACTGTGCTCACCATATGGGTTCAGGTTTGCTTTCCCTCTCCTTTGGCACGGGAGATGGAATTCGGTGAGATGAACTCAGCCTTACCCCAGGTACGCAATATGGTGCTCTACAGCTCCTCATTCTCAAGGAACTGCTATTTCCAGAAAACAAGCAAAAATGTCCACAGCTGGGTAGTGCTTAAAGAACACGCATTTCACACTACTGTATCTGGAATTAAAACAAACAAACCAACCCCAAAACACAAACTAACCAGAAAACCCAAACCAAAACCACCACCACCCACACACACACACACACACAAAAATGAACACAAAAAACACAAAAAAACCCAAACCAACCAAACCCCCCAAAAACCCAACCCAAACCAAAAACCATCATACAAAAACCCCCACAAACCTCCCCACTCACAACTTCCAAAAAACATTCAACAATTAAAAAAAGCCCTACAGAAAACACAATTTTGCCTGTCCCTTGCCTTTCTCAGCAGGGAACTGACTGTTCTAGTTCCAAATGCGTGGCAGACAAGGAGGGAACTGGGTCACGTCCCTTGCTGCATCCTCTGAGCCTTCAAGTTCCCAGTCATGTTTTCTGTCCTATTGATCTGGTCTCCCTGCCTGTCTGCGGCACAGGCGCTCTGGGAAGGACAGCAGCCTGTAATAAAATCTGCCTTAAAATGAGATAAAGGGAACAGAAAAAGATCCTGGCAGGGATCAAAGAGTTTGACCCTCAGAGACTAAAAAGGGAGAGGACGGGCTGACTGTTTGCAGGCAAGGTCTGAGGGAGAATGTGAAAAGGCTCGATTTCTGCCTTACCTCAGCAACAAAGAGAGGAAAAGCTCTATTTCTCCCACTACATGACAAAATTACATGAGCGTTTCAGAGCTGGCAGCAGTTACAGGCCTGGGGCTTCAATATTCTATTACAGGACAAGCAGAAATTTAGTTCACTCTGCACAGCTCAGCCCATACAGCTTTCTTGCATACACATATTTTAGCCTCATTTCCAGGGTTTAGGATTCGAAAATCCACTGCTACTTAAATCTCAGGGAGAAAGAAAATATTCACCTAATTCCTATTTTATCTTATAGTTCCTTCCTCAGTCTCCCCATCTGGCCCTTTGTGGTGTTTTGCAGATGCACAGAGAATATTGTCATGTGCCTTTGGGGAGAAGGAAAGGAGAAAACACTGCTGGAGACACAGACTCCTAAATATCAGCATGACCTCTTAGCTCAGGGCCATGTGCCTACATTAGTGAGTTGCTATAAAACAAACTCAGGACCATTTTTCAGCTGAAACTTCAACCTGGGGCACAGGGGCTGGTGCCAGCCCAGGCGTTTTGGGAGGATGCTCTAATAACAGCAACAGACTCCTGCACTTTAAAAGTCTGGGATGTTCTGACTTCAAAGTCTGTCAATTGTGTCGCCAAACTCAGGAACAGAACCAGCAGCATCAATCCCGTTCCAGCCAACAGCCCTTTCTAAAAGACAAGAGGTTTTATTCTTCTGGATACCTGGGTTTGCTTTTCTCATACATGTGCATCAAAGCGACTCCCAAGACAGTTTAATGCAGATCATTTTCTCTGAAGGGGAACTATCCAAATATTAACAGCCAGCACACATGCCAGGGAGTCAATCCAGCTCAGGAAACAGGAGCTTCTCTGTCTGCCGCTTCTTTTGTGACATGGCAAGAAAGAAGCCGGGGTCTGTCCCTCCCTGCAGTTCACTGGGTCACACGGATCATCCCATAGGAAATGCAGCGGCAAGTTGTACCAAAAACGTGCAAAGAAGTACTTGGCACTCCAGCAGCTTAGAATTTCTCTATTTGTTACCCTTCAACATTTCATCAGGGCACGTTACCCTTTCTTAAGCCAAAACCAAAAGCTGAAATGTGAACGTTTCACCAGTTCACGTCTGTTTGTACTTACAGCCTTTAACCACAAATAACAAAGCAAAGCAGATTAGGAAGATGCAGGCTGCTAACTCTAATGCTGCTACAAAATTCAAGAGTACCCACGAAGTAAGGGCGACAATGGCCATGTTGTTTCAGTTAATTTTGCAAACAAGTGAGAAACAGTTAATAACGAACATTAAGGACATCGAATTACTGCAGAGTACTTTTAAAAGCCTGTGGAAGACACTGCTGAGGAAAGAGCTGATGGAAACATTTAGTGTATATATCTTAGGTGTCAGCAGAAAGAAAACAAGCTGCATTTTGCTTCCTCAAAGTTTCTTTCATTTTCTGGGGATAATGATCTTCTCCCTTTTATTTCTTCACAACAAATATGCACATATGTGCTCCCCCCATCACTAAGGCATGTGGAGTAAGAGAAATCCTTGTTCAGAAGGGTCTCTGTTCTTGTCAAGACGTGAATTTCCACACCCCAGCAGGGACACAGAACGATATGTTATTGTATGCTTGCATGTAATGCATCACTTCAGGTGTTAAGTTGCTGGGATCCATTTCCAGTTCTTTCAAGCAATATTGTTCATAAGACAGGACAACAAACAATTTACAGGAACTTCTTGCAAACGGATGATAACAAATGGAGTGGAAAATACGGGCCAGCCTCTGTGCCAGGAAAAAAACAACAGGGTTTCCTCAACAATTTGTACTCACTGCGATGAGGATCTGGAAGGAGCTGTGCATGACCTCGATGTACCGGTACTCCAGGGCACAGCCGATCACAGAGACGTAGGAATGACTGTCCAGCCCTTTGATGCCAGACATTGACGCCTCCTTCCTTACGCAGCCAGGACCATTTTCACTCCACCATGATTGGTGCCGGGAGATGTTGAATGTCAAGAGCTCGCTGTCCTAAAGAGAAAAGTTTCAGAGATCTCCATGAGAGTGCTGGATATGCTGTCAGATGGACGTTGTATTAAATCAATGGAAAATCTAAAGTTTCTGAGATCCCAGGAAATCCTAGCACAAGTTGAAATACATTTGCTTTATATTCCTTATTGAAAAGTGTTTTACAGGTGGAACCGTTTCTGAGGCAGTCCTGCCACGCTCCAGCAAAGCAACTTCACCATCACGTAGCGCATTTCAGAAGCAGGTCTGAGCAGCTTCTAAAGCAGAAAGACAGTTTCTAGGCTGCAGACCCAAGAATACTTTGCTAGTGGTTCCTGTGCCCAGAAAAGAACCGTCAGGTTTTGAGTTTGGGAGATTAACCTTGCAAATCTAGAAGAAAAAGCTAAATGAGGCAGCACTAAGCATCTTGTCACAGAATCATGTGTCATGGGTCTCTGTGCTTCCCAGAACACAGAACTGAGAAATATGAACTTCATAACCCCAAGGTGAGTTTCAAAACCCAACAGATCTTCCCCTGTTCCTAGCTTTTAACACATCTAACAAGTTCCTTTACCATTCCTGTCTGATTTCCTTCCACACTCTTCACATGTGGTGCTTCTACATCTTCTGCTGACCTTACCGACTGTCAGCCTCAGATCATTTACCCAGCGGAGCTGGGCTGACCTCTTTGTGATGATTACAGCTTCTTGCAAACACCTCCCCAGCAACTCCTTATCATTTCTACCCCAAGAGAGTCTTTTTGCTTTGCTCTTCCCATCTCTGCTATTTCAATAATTTAAACCATGCCATGGTGGGGGTTACACGCATAGTGCAAGAGTTTGGTGTGCAACTGGGAGCTCATTTATAATAAAAATGACAACACTTTCCTCACACTTGGGAAAAAGAGTGGTACTCACTGCAGCACCCATGAGGGCTTTTGGATTTTGAGCTTACAGGACATGGCAAATCCCTGCCTGCAGATGGTAAAAGATGGCTCAGAACTGGGTCAGCAGATCAGCCGCATCACTTCATAGACGGTGTTAAGTGCCGGGTGCCCCAGCAGCCCCGTGGTCACTTTGATATGGAATCAACTCCCCCTTTTGACCACAAAATGGGGCAAGGGGTTGGAAGTTTTATTCTAAAGGACAGATTGTAAAATGGATCAGGCAGAGAACCTGTGTGCCTCTAGAGAGCAGAAATAGGTACTGGATATAGACACCCCAGCTAACCATTACTAAAAGTTTTAGCACCAATCCTTATATTACTTCACACTGCTCATGCCAGGGTCTTACACAGTCCCTGTAGGAAAGAAGTGGCTCCCAGAACAGCAGCAGAGCTCGGGATATTCAGGCTTCCCATCACGGGAAACATCACATGGCAGCTCATTTGCCTCAGCTCCCTGTAGAGCCAAGAGGGAAAACCAGATTCAAAGCGGCTAATCCAGGCTCCTGCTCCAAATTACCCTCTGGAGAGAAGACTTGAGTCCACAGCCAATACAGGGATCTTGGCCAGGCAGTCCTGCAGATACAATTTTGTGACTTCATGTGTGTTTCCAGAAGCAAACTTGAGTTACAAGAGCAGAAAATTTGAATGCCAGCCAGAAAAACCTGTGACCAGAAACCAGCTGCCCCTCTGTGCACATTGTGTGGTTCACTCCACCACAGATACTCAAAAACAGTTTGGAGAGCCGTTATTAAAATATGCTGCAGGAAGCACATGTTAAGAAATGTGGACAATTAAATGAGAAGACAGCTGCCAAACTGCCGGCACAATCACCACAACAGATGGGATGTGTGTTACAGTAGATGGAGAAGGGCACAGAGATGAAGTGTGGCACCAGTGCAAAAGCTGCCTGAATAGCAAAGACAACGGGGAAAACTTTGTTAACAGTTGGGAGTTTAAAGGCAGCTATCTGCATTTTAAAGGCTATAGGGAATAATTATCAGATTGGCATCTACGCAACAGTGCAGACAGTGCAAGGTGCTGTGCTATCTGCATTTCTAGAGACAGTTTTGCAGCTTCTCACAATTTTGGGAGAAGTGTCTGGGTTGCTCCCTCTGCTGGGCACTGCTCTTCAGTGGCCCACAGACATCCCACATCCCCACTACATCACATCTTTTCTGCAAAGTTTGCTCTTTCTCTCCCAAGTTTCCACGTTCTGAGGCACACGGATCTTCCCCAGCAAGAGCTCTCTGCCCTCTTCTCCCTCTCACAAGAGGGAAAGAAAGAATCATCTTCCTCACAAAAAGGACTCAATTCCTGCTTCTTTGCCTGGGGCTTCCCTCAGTCAGCACAGAAGCAAAGCTGTTCCACAGGATCTACTCTTAACTTCCATCCCCAGGGCTTCCCTCTCCCAGCTCACAGATGGTGCTTTCCCAAACCTTCTGCCTCACTGATGCAAAAAGCTCCTTTGGTGCCTTCTCTGCTCCTTCCAGAGGCATCGATGTGGATTTGGCAAAGTAAGAAACAGGCTGCTTTCCTTCCCGAATCTCCCTTTTGTCGGTCCTTATAGAGTTGGCTCTGGTTTAACTTTGCCACAGAAGCTGAGCTTGCTTGTGAATTAAGCCTAAAAAAGCAGAGCAGGTGCTGGGCTGGAAGGAGGCAGGTGGAGGAGCAGTAGGTCCAAACCAGCATGCACTGCTCTTTGCCTACAATCATGTTCCAGCTCCATACAAAAAAAAAATATATATATATATGTATATATATGTATATATATATACACACTTCAGTTAAGAACAGATTGGAAAAACTGAGCACATTTGGATTCTAAAAGCACCACAACGGCTCACACACACAAGCCATCCATCTCACAGATGTAAAATGAATCCCGATGGCACACGGGGAGTGTGGATGCCCTCACGTTCACAGAGACACCTTTCTGAGCAAACATCTGTCTGAGCACTGCAGGGCACGAGGGCAGCATGAATGAAAGGGTCTCAACATCCAAAGGGACGTCGTTCCTTTGCTTGTGTCCCTGGTTCGGTGTCCTTGGAGGATACCTGGGCTGATGGGCCACAATAAAAGAGCGTTCAAGAAAAATCACTTGATTGACCTCCAGTTGCTCAGTGCTTGCTTGGAGACTGGCAAAAAAACTTGCAGGGTGTCTCCTGTGGTTTGCCAGCTTCATTTGCAAGGAGGTTGTTGAAGATAAATGAAACAACGGAATAGGAGCAGTGCACTAAAATCAGAAGAGAACCAGTTGCAAGAAAGTTTAGAAAACAGCTGTTTCCCAAAACCTTTCTGCAGCACATTTGAAGTCTAAACACACCTAAATGCTCCCAGAAGGGATATCCAGGTTGTTAATCATCCCCAGAAGTGAGTCCTGCCGCAGGGGCAGATCCGTGTGTAACCGCGCTCCCCCCAGCTCTCGACAGGCTGCTCTTTAAGGGCTATCGCTTCCTCTTTAACCTTCAGCCTGGAGAGAAATACGAGCAAAGAGCGACACCAGCTCCTTCTCGGGAGCGTGTTGAAAGCCAGCCAGAAAATCACATATCACTCCAAACTGTTGCAGCACCTGGTTGCCATCCATTTGCCATCCGCGTGAGAGGAAGAGAACAGCACTAAAACTGTAGTACCTGCATTTTATAGGCTATTTTCCCCTCCCAGCCTCACCCCACGGTGTCCCATGGGGAGCTCACACCTACCACTGACACCCACCAAGCCAGCTGTGCTCCTCTTAAACAGTTTTCTGAAAGCTGTTCTGAAATGGCTTTCTAAGGGATGCTATCAGAGATGGTTTTATTTCTTGTTGTTAACAGCTTTCTGAACCGCCTCCCCCCAGATTTCCTTAATTATCAGGCGAGCCAGCATGATAATGGCTCTGGAAGCAAATCGAACCCCGTATGGAAGCCCCCAGAGCAGAATAATTTTAAGTCTTTTCAGTTGGAAATATTTCTTATCAAAATAGGAAATATAACATTTATCTTTTAGTCATGTGTGACGAATAGCTGGATACCCTAAGCCAACAGAGAATCACTTTCATTGTCTCCCAGCAGGCTTGTTGACAATGCCACAGCATTTAAAGGGCAAATCCCAGGCTTCCGGTTTCAAAATTTAGATGGAGTTGAGGAACAGTTATAATTACATACGCATTTATCCATCCTCAGATTATTTTTGCAGGTACAAAGTCACCCTAAGATGCCATCCAGATTCTCTGGAATACGAATAACCCCCCATCTGACTAATAAGGGCTGCTTCCATTTCAAGAGGAGATTTAGACCACACCACGGCTCTGGATTCAGGTCAAAGCACTAGGTAAGCAAGAGAGAATATAAAGAAAGGGTTAAAAAACCCCAAACCAAAACACATCCTTCCAAGATGAGTAATTCCAGAGGGAAAAGACAAAGGAATACATTGAAATAACACAACGCCAGTTCCTCAGTCCTCTCTGAATGTTTCTCAAGTACATGATGAAGAGTCAATCGGAGTGGCAGCTGGACAGACAGATGCTCATACGTCTTAACAGCAGGATTTTAATAATTAACTCAGACCAGGGGCTGCAGGAGGGACTGTGCTTCACACTCAAGTAGACAGGGAGAAGCTTAACGTGTTATTTCAAGCACAGCCTAGAAACTTCAGAGAGAGCTCCCAACAGTTCACCTAACCAAACGGCCAGACAGACAAAGAGAAAAGAGGGAGATGGAACAGGCACAGGCCAGAAGGAGCAACAGCAATCTGGAAATTCAGCTGTGACCCCCCCACGAGCAGCGGTACAGCACTTTTGGAGAGGCTGCACTTCCCCCAAGTGTGCTCACAAGGACGAGCAGAGCAAGTCAGCGCCGTGATGCTGCCAAAAGCCGCTCGGAGACACATCGCCGTCTCCCTGGCAGTGCCGAGAAGCAACTCTTCAAACCCAGATTGCTCCATCTCTTGCCTGCTCGTTGGCAAAGCACTTAGAGGAAAGCTGGCATGGGCTACGTGCTTAGGGAGGCCCTTGCAGCATAAAGGGATGTGTTTTCTTAGACACTTGTGCTGATCCATTTGTGTCTGGCCACCTAATGAAGTTCTGCTTGTTCCATATTTCTCACTCTTATTCCTACTAAGAAGAAATTACAAGCAAGATAAAAAAGTGACAGGATAGAAAAATCAGACCAGTTTACCCCTCCCAGGAAGTAGAGAATAGATTCACAATGCAGGAAAGATAGTTTTCCTTTTAAATAAAAAGGACTCAGCATAGTTATAACTAGAGGTTAGGAGGCAGATGGTTAGCAAATAGTTGTAACTACCCTGAGCAGGTCTGGCCAGAATAGCCATTCTTGGGGTTTCCATAGCCAGGAGAGAGCAAACGCTGCTGGAGGAACCCAGAGGGTAAATAAGCACGTTGGGAAGTGTTGGTAAAAGCAGGAGAAAAGAGGGAGAGAAGCAGCAGGCAGAGAACCCAAAGGAGGAAAGAGGCAGTGAGAAGTGATTCAGCAATTCAACAATGATGCACCTACCAGTCCTCAGTCTACTGATGACACAGAGTTTATAACTGGGGGGTCTCTTAACCGCTTTGCCAAATTGCTCGGGGGCTGACATGGGACCTCGCCTCAGACCCCACAGCCGTGCAGCCCCTGGTTTCTGGTTTTTCGATCAGCCGAGCACCCAAAGCAAGGGGGGGGCACAAGGAGAAGTGTCTGAGCTCCCCTCACAGCCCTGCCCTGCACACATCCTGTGCCCCCCCCACCACACATCCAGATCCAGGCCCCAGAGCACAAAGAATGATTTGCACGAAGTGCACACATCTGCTTCCACCTTTTTTTTTCATTTCTCCAGGCTTTTTCTAAACTTGTTACAGCAAAAGCACTTGGATCTCTTCTCCTCCTTTTCACCGGACCTGAGTTATCACCTGTTTCGGTTGCACTGGGCTGTCATTACCAGTCATCAAGTTAACAAACTCCATTATTTCTAGCTCGCTGCCCTCTCTGCATTTTGTCATGATGAATTAGCTGGCTGCTGACAGAGATCTCCCTGGCAGGCTGCCCTTGTCAGGAGCACAGACGGGCGAGCAGGAATGCTGCTCACCGGGAATCAAAGGAAAAAACAGCACCCAAGACCATCTCAGAGCTCCCAGCCCCTTGAGAGACTTGCACAGGAGCACAGCCCCATCCAAAACACTCCCCAGCATCTTCATGCTTAGTCTAGTAGCCAATGAGTTAGTGTTTACCTGACCAGCTCCATCAGCCTCGCTCCACCAAAGCTGCTCTTCCAATATTTACAAATTCCCTGCTTATTGCCAGGCTAATTACAAGCTTTGACTTTGATTTTTTTATTAGGAACTAAAGGAGAGTTTCTCCCAAGGTCCCACGGAGATACCTGCTCCTCTGCCACCAACCCCATGGGTGCTGCCCTGCCCTTGCCCCCTCCAAGAGCCTGAACAACACTTGCTCATCCAAGCACAGCTTTGTCCTTCCAGGGTCTGATCCCAAGACTACAGAGGTCAGTAAGACCCCGCAGAGGTCAACCAGCTTTGGATCAGGTTTCTAGAGATGCAGCAAGGGAGCAGCATCGCTCTCAAGTCCATCCCGCAAATCTCCACACTTTCCTACAGAAACCTTCATTTCTGTTTTAAGTCTATCTTCTGTTACCACGTGAAGTTTTGTTTTGCCGTTAAAAAGCCCAAAATAACTTCAGTTAAATGGGAGAAGGAGAAAAGAAAGCAACCTCATGAGCTTTTCTTACAGGACAGCCTTTTTTAAATGAAAATAACTCATTAAGAACACAGGCAAGGCTGTAAAGAATTTTACCACCAAACGAGCACAAATACTCTCACGCTTTTGCCAGTTGCCGCCAAACTAACAGCGGGAATTTCTCATTGCAGCTCTAGAGGGAAATCCACTGGGTCGATGACAACTTTTATAGAACCGGGCTGCAGCACAGAAGTTCTCAATTAGAAGAGTCACCCCGCAGGCTAAATAAAGGTTCTCTGTCTGCTGGCTTTGCTGAAATGAGCCGCAGCACAGAGCAAGGTTATGAGCTGAAGCTCCTCTGTAGCGGAGAAAGGAGTTTGCTCTCCTGTTTGAATTGCAGAACAGCAACCCAATGTGTTGTACGGCAGGTTGGGATTAGTAAACATAAGTAATCAGCTGGCTGGATGCAAACATTGGCTGTCAGAGAAGCTCCCAGGGCAGTTTATCAAGCCAATATTTCCTCCACAGAAGGAAGCTTTTGAATAGTTACATAAAATCGTTTTTTTCACTTCATCACAGCCAACACAAAGATCATCTCAGGCTGAGCTTTCAGACCATGAGTAATCACTGTTTTGGGCAAGAACTCTCTCAAAGTTTCTGTGGATAATTGAGAAGGGAAATGGAGATTAATTGAGGAATTAGGAAGTTACATTTTCTTATCTGCAAAGGATTTATGCTGTCACTCACGACTTGCTGTAGGCCTGATAAGAAAACCACAGTGCGGTTCCAATTATGACTGCAACTTAGATGTATGACCTGGGAATTTGGGCCAGATGTAGAGTGCTCCAAAATGAACCTGTATCCTATAATTGCTCTGTGACTGCTAAAATACAGCAACACTTAGTAATTCATTGCTTACAGCCCAGGCTTAATTCAGGACCAGCCTCCCACTTTTATTATTTCTGACTCACCCCTCATTAAGCAGACAGCAATACTTAGCTTATCTAGTCTTCAAAGAGCTTCACATATTAACTGACAACACCCCTGGCCAAGGGCCATAAATAACTACTACTGTATTTAAGAAGGAAGAATTAAGACAGGGAAGCTGCACCACCTGTGAGGCCACATCCAGAGGAGATGCAGCAGCCTCCCCAGCATGCCTCTGCTTTGTTCTCCATCCAGCAGAGAGAGAAGTCTCTCCTAAATGGTACAATGGGAAATATTTTGTCTGATGTGGCCACAGCCACGTAGATAAAGTGCACTATGTCTTCAGCAGGATTGGAAAAACACAAAACAAAACAACCCAAAACAAGCAGCACCACACAAAACCATCAGGAGCTGGTCAGGTATGGAGTTACAGCCAGGTCCTTGGTCCAAGCAAGCCTATACACTCAATCCACTACAAGGCCCTTACCCATCCCACAGCTCAGCTCCATCTCCTTTAACACAAAGCCTGGGCACTGACCCATAAATCCTCTACTCACCTTTGAGAGCCCTCCCACTTCTAAGTAAAAGCAGATGATGAAGATGTTCCAGGTGACCCAAATTGCAGTCCAGATGGCGTACTAGGAGAGAACGGAGTGGGAGAGAGAAGTAATAAATATTAGGAAGTCACTGGAATTAGTTTATATATATGTGATGCAGCTGGGGGCAGTGAAATGCCCTGAGTCAACACCGCAATTGTTTTATCTTATTTCCCATATGCAGATGGTTCTTTGGCTGATTAGAGACACAGGGGCAGGAGTTTGGAGGGAACAGATGAGCTTCTGCTGTACCTTAGTCCAGCATCTAGTTCTCCCTCTCTGTGTTGTGCAGCATCTCGGTGTTACTTTTGTACTAATAATAATCATCTGAAATCTTCAAAGTTGGAAGTACAGTAGAAGTGCAGCCCCCTGAACAAGGCATTCCCAAGCTCAGCAGCTCCTGCTTAAATTGTTTCCAATGCTCATACCTGATTTCCCAAGGGCTTTACTCAGTTCCTGATCATTTGCCATATCCCACCAGAGCAAAGGCTGCGAAAGGCTTTGAATGGTTCCAAACAAAATGGGTATTACTTACCACCACTATGTAGCGAGGTCTATACTGGATAGTGCCAAAGAGGCCGAGGATAACGATGATGATGTGGAGGAAGTTGGCCAGGATGGGGGCCCACTGGTAGCCCAGGAAATCAAACACTTGCCTCTCTAATGCAGCAAGCTGGAAGGGAGAAGGCAAAGAAGAGTTATAGCTTCTGGGTTCATTCTCAAGGTTTTGATGTGCTCCCTGAGCAAATCACTGCAGCAGCTGAACAGATTGCTCCTTTCCCAAAGCAATCTATTGCCTGTGAACCAGGTCAGTAGGACAGAACGTGTGTCTACGTGCCCCCCTTCCACTTTGTACTCATCCCATCTCCTCTGACAGCTAAGTGAATGCAGACCAGTGAGCTCCAGTGCCCGTGTGGGGACACGTCCCCTGTTCTGAGCACTTTGCCATGGGGAGGTGGCCCTGGCAGCAGGCAGGGCTGAGCAGCAGGATGGGAACAGCTCAAATGGCTGCAGCAGGACTTTCAAGAGCTCATTTGTCAGAGCCTTCAGCATCACTCCATCACTCCTGACATCCCTCATGTTTCTGCTCTCCAGCACACATCCATCAAAGTGAGTGAGAGGAGAAAACTCTCTCCTCCACCTTAACCCCACAGAAAATGCTGCCACCCAGCACTGAAATTCTGCAAACACATCGAATTTCTGAGAGGATAGGCTGTGTTCCTCTCCCGCACTAACAATACAGTTCAAGGCTTGTACTGTGTTCCAGAAATAACATTCCATCACTGTTGAAGTGCTGGGCCTGATTTTTAAATCGTATTTGCATAAAGATGTGGTTTTGATCTGTAGCCATCATCTGTGTATCAGCAGCTCTCCTGGATCGGAACGGCTGTGTTACGCGTGCAGCTGAAAGAGCACAGGAAACATGCAATTGCATGGAGCCTCTACGTGCCCCCTGCCTTTAAATATTTTATCTATAGGTGAAACAGTGAGTGGAGGGGGCAGAACGGTTCCTGCAGGTTTTTTCCCAGTGCTCAGCCTTACACAGAGAGATCTCTTCGCTTATCTTCACTAAAGCAAAGCATCCAACCTCCCCACATTGACCAGAGACTTTGCTAGTGCCAAGGCACAGCAGGAGATTTCCCTGTCTGGGTAAGATCTCAAAGAGTGTTTAAGTATCATAGTAGTACACTGGGGTTGCATTATTGCATTTCATATTTACTTACATCTAAATAAATCATTACAATTTACCATCGATAGTCAATTTAACTACTAATTAGACATGAACAATGGATGATCCTAGTCCGCTGTGTGTCATCAGCTATATGGCATCTTTTCCTGGCTTGGCTTTTGAATGGCAGCTGGGGACCAAGCACTGGAGCATCTGTAATGGCTTGAAGCATTCAAGGATGTGAGTGGTTGCAGGTCCCCGTGAAGCCACACGATGAGGGAAGCCACATCTACTAAATGACCATTATTTCTTCTTCTTCCCGCATCAGCGGGGAAATCACCTTCACACCTCTCTTGGGCTAGGAAGGTATTGCAATTCTCAACTCCACCTTGGAAGTTCAATGAAAATCAGTATTTCAAAGGAATCTAGAGCAGCCCTGGCCAAAGGATATCAGTCCACATGGCAATAAGCAGCTTTCCCTCTCTGACATCTCTCTTCACTGGCAAAGGGGCACAGGGAGTGGGGAGGGAATGGTTGTAAACAAATCTCTCCCTTCTGCGAAATAATGAGTCTTCTTTTTGAAGCAGCACACGCTGCCTGGTTCTGATCCATTTGAACCGCCTGGAAGATGCTGTGAGATGAGCTGTGTGGGCACACGTGGGGCTGGGACAGGGCATGTGCTGCTCCTTCCAGCACCCAGCCCACTCCCCCCCGGCACAGCAGGTTTTCTGTATCTCATCCGAAACAGCAGCAATAGGTTAAACGCTTAATCTTTTAGGAGGAGATTAACGCACATACCTTAACAATATTTGGAAATTTGGACTCCTGACTGGCTGGCACTGGGTCACTTGACTGTGACCGCTTCATCCAATCAGGCATTTAATTGGCTTTGTGCGTTATGTTAACACGGGAGTACGTGCCGCAGAGAGCATCAATTAGCGAAGGGACACAACTGGGGGGGTGTTCCGCAGAGAAAACGCCCTGCTCAGCTTTGCCTCCTGCATTCAAGCCCTGAAACAGGAGGTAAAGACAGATCCTTCCCTCCTGTGCCTTCTGCCGGGAGTTTTCTCACTCAGGAATCCATGCTTGGACAAGTGTTTTCTTCTCACAAACCAACATTTGCCATTAGGGCTGGATAAAAAGGGGATGGCTTGTCCTTCCATAGCTTCATGATATTTCCTGGCTTGTTTGGTCCAGAGAAGACATTGGTCTGTGGAGTGAGAGGTACCCAGCCATCCTGGAGACGGACCTGCCTATCTGCACTGGTTCAGACTGGGAGCTCCTGGAGAGGTCTCTGGCCACGCTGGATTTTCCCCCCAAGATCCCAGGAATTACCTTCATGTCATACTTCCCTCTTCCTCACTGCAGTCGCCCTTGTCTCCAGGTTCTTTCTCTTCTGATTTACATTCCTTTGCCACTTTCTCTGCCTTTTTTTTCAAATGGTTTTGTGTCCCTGGGAGCTGCAGGTGTGACTGGCACAGAGATCGGCTGGTTCGGTGGAGGGAGCAGGAGCTGGACCACTCTGCTTTTGTGTGATGTGCGAGTTCATGCAAGCTGTTTCCTCATTTATAAAAATAAAAGCAATTTTCTGCAAGAGGTGCGTTATGACAAGCGTGTTTACTGATGAAACTCTAACACTGTATTATTGACAGGCAGGCAGTGAGTCTGTGCTGCAATCCAGCCATCAGAAATGCAGCCTGAAGTTACTCAAGGCTTGTCCCTCTTCCCCCAGGAATGTCACATAATTAAGAAAATATCTGCTAAAAACAAATAGATAAACAACCATTTCCCTCATTACACTCCAGGTCTGTGTGCAAAGCTTATCCGTTAATTTCTGCTGAGATTTGCAGGTGAGCCGGGCTGATGCTTGTGAGAAGCTGGCCTTGATTTGGGGCTGGGATGTAAATAATCTCATGGTGCCCTCAAGATCTGGTTCCTTCAGGCTCAGAAATGGCAGGGTCAGGGTTTGCCCCTCCCTACAGGTACCAAAATACCTGCACCCTTGTCCCGAACCTCTCCTGGATCCCTCTGGTTGAGCAGGGAAATGCCATCTTCGGTGCTGCAGGGCTTTTGCAGGGTAATATCCTTGCTGTAGTGTTCTTTACGATGATTCACAAAGCCTATTACATTCTGGAAGTATTGGCTGTAAAGGGGAATTTCACAGATTGTGGCACAGGTTTCAACCCATTCGAAGCTGACAGGACCTTTCCATCAGGGAGGGCAAATTTCTCTTCTTTACGACTATTCTTATTAAAAATAGGATTCCTTCTGCTCCTTTTGCTTCTCTAGCCTGCAGAACATTTTTACCTTTCATTTTTTAAATTAAATGATTTGTTGTGGTGCTAAAATCATAAGAGTTGTGGCAGACTTTTCTCTCCTGATATAAAGCACATTTCTGCTGATCGGAGTGAAACCAGAATAGCAAATAACCATGTGAAGCGATTGTCAGCCAGGCAAACCAAACAAGCCAAAGCTCCCTCTTGGGCTATCATTCATTTATACAGCCAGGAAAGATAAGAAAGGCAGAGAAGATGTTCTGCAGTTTACAGAGTCCTATCCTCCAGCGATGCTGATGAACAAGTCAGAGTCACCTGTAATCCTTTAACTCCCTGTCCTTTACAGCCTACTATCAAGGCCCTGTTATCAGCTAGATTTGCTCTTCTTAGTTTATTAAGCTTTTAAAGCCTTTAATCTTATTTGGTTTGGATCTGTGTCTTTCACTACATTTTTGAAATCAGTTGGGACACATAACAACAAATATCACTTTCAAGATGTTGACACAACTCATACAGATGCAAGAAAGATGCGCAGAAAGCCAAATGACAGGTACAGATAACGCAAAAAACACATCCTGCCTACACACACACACACGTGTCCATATGTATCTGTTCCTGCAAGCAACTTTGCTTTTACATTTTCCAAGTTCAGCTTTAATGAGAGACTTCTTTTTAAAGTTAAGTGCTTGAAATAAATGTAGAAGTACACAATAAATGGGAAAGGCTGATTCTACTGCAATGGACCAGCCAGGACTTAAGGAAGATACTCCCGCAAAAAAGAAGGAAAAATGTTTTAGCCGGAAACCTAGGCAATTTCCCACTTGCCTATAAAAAAGCAAAGTGAAAATTCTGCTTTTCGTTGCCTTTCACTGCTATAAGGGCACAGAGCATCACAGGCTGCTCCAGCACCCTTGCTCAGCGCTGCCTTGGACCCCTGTGTGCCCATCTACAGCTTCAACACAGACAAATTTCACAAATTAAACCCCTGTATTGACTTTCTCTCCAGTCTGAAGTGAGAAGGAGCCTCAGCTGCAGCCGCCGGAGCCACCGCGCTCCGGGACGTCCAGGGCTCCTGGCCGGTGCCCAACGCCGTGATGCAGCGGTTGGTTTCCTGCCAACTGCTTTGCTTTTTAAGAAGATGCTCTTTGTTTGTCCACTGCGCAAACACCATCGGAGCGGCCAAGACTTTCACTGAAAAAGGTCACGGGTCTTTTCTTGGGGAAAAACTTGCATTGATTTCCTGAGGTATTTTGGCTGCGCGAGGGTTGATGGCTGGAGTTCAGGGCAAAGTCACAGTGCTGCTGTCTCTGTGAGACGTGATATAAGGATGCAAACTGAAGTGCAGCTAGCTGAAACAGCAGGAGGAAATTAAAAAGTCTCAAATGTATAATTTAAAAATATATGTATTTAGGTTTTGAACACAAATATCTCTATTTTTTGTTCTTTCAAACAGTTCATTAGACAATACTAAACACCGGTCTGCTCTATTATTATTATTGGTATTAGTATGATATTTATATTATTATACATAGTCTTTCTATACAATTGTTTTGTGTTTGTAAATTGTGAAACAACGCTGGATCTCAAGAATCCAAAACCCAAGCTGCAGTGGGGTGAAACTATCAGCAGCAAGCAGAAAATTTCCTCTGTGCCAGAGCTGATTCAAGGTAGAGAAGATTTTGTGGGCAGAAAAATTATTAAACAATAAGTCTGCTTTTACCAGAGTGACTGCATCTCTAAATAAATTAATGGTTGTAATAGCTGTTTAATTAAGTTTATCTGAAAAAGCAGTTCACTGAGCCACTGCGTCACATCCCCCTCACTGAGGGGCTCGTTCTGCCGGGTGCTGCGTCCTTGTCTCTTCTAAAGTCAGCGCCTCACGTGCTAATGCCCGGTGCATTCACGTGAAATCTCATTTTTCTTCAATAAGGGTTGTCAAGGAAACCTTCCTCGGGGCCTTGTGATCCACTGCTCCGTTCCCAGCATCCCTCGCCGAACCACAGAGGTCAAGAGACTAATTGCACAGGAGGTCTCTGTTTGTCACTTTGTCTCTCAGACACCTTTGGTCACTCTGGATACAATAAGCCCCATTCTCTGCTCGGTTTGGTCTGTTTTCTTCGCAGAAGCTGCTGAAACCCCCTTTATTCACACAGACATTAGAGAGGCCTCCAACAGCAGGCCTTAGATCTTTAAATCGTTTCTGTTTCAGAAGCAAACTCTGGTCAGCGCGGTGGCCTGGAGGACCAGGGCCTGCCAAAGGTCCCTGCTGGAAAAGTCCCCATGGCCGGCGGTGAACCCTACGCCAGGCCTGTGCCCTGCAGCAGGGTCTGGCCGCTCCTGGGGTGTTACCCCCCAGCAAACACAACTTTCAGACCGCACCAAGCTGAGCATCAGGACCTCTCCCACCCCAGCACCATCCTGTGCAGAGCCTGGGCAAACATAACCCCTCGCTGTGGTTCAGCACAACTGATGAATCCTAGAGCATCCTGCTGTTAAACACCGTGGTGTTGAGTCCTTGCCACCTCCGCCTCCTCCCTGGCCTGGCACCTTCATGCTCTGGTTTCTCCTCTCCTGGTATCATCCTGCGAGTTGGCAGTGATGCTCTCAGGGGTGCCGCTGCTTTGCCCTTGATCCCTACACTTTCTGCTGCCGATGCCTTTCAGAATCATCCTAACTGCAAAGATACAGCTTTATTCAGTCCCATGTGCCCGGATGCTGCTTAGCATTCCAGGAAAGGCACAATCCTTGCTGAACATAAGGGATGAGGCTGGCACTGAAGCGATGCAGAAGATGTTTGTGTCTGGAGCTGAGGCTCTGGCTTCAGAAAGGACTGAGCTTTCCCAGTACATCCCATACAGCCACCAGCCTTCCTCAGCTGAAGATGTGGGCTGCACACAAGTATTCACAAACCTTTAAACCCTTTTTCTCCATACTGGGAAAACCAGCTGGGATATGCAAAGGGAGAGAGAAGGCGCTGGGGTGGAAGGCAGTAGCTGGCAGTGTATTTTCTAGCAAGACTCTGAAGTCCGTGGTCCCCACCATGGCACATCCTCAGGTGCAGCACAAGTGTGAACCCGTCTCCTGCTCCACAACCTTCTCAACAGGGTGATCAGCAGAACAGTTAATTAGCTGGCTCATGCACATAACAGTGCAGAGAAGAGGTTGCCCAGCACTGACTTTCTGAATGGTGCTCAGAGCACAGCTCCCAGGAAAAAAGCTGCTTCCTAGGATAAACATTTCAGTAAAATTATTGCCTTGTATTGCCTAAATTTCTCTCATATCAGGGTCAGTTAAGTGCCTGGTGAGGCTTGGGCTCTGTACACCCCACACAGCCTCTGTCCTGTTTGGTTTTCCTGCACCACATCTCACCCCAGGGCTCAGACCTCAGGGATGCAAAGAGATGTTTGTGCAGCAGCATCAGACACCCAAGCTGCTCTGTTCCCTTCACTCCTGCATCTCCTGATAGCATCTAAGTACCCAATGCTGCTCTGATTGCTGATTGCTGAGATTAGCAATCAGGCTAAATTAATAAGCAGGTGCCTTTGTGATCCAAGCAAAAAAGCACTCTGACAAGAATGACAAACTTGTTTTATTTCTAACCTACATCAACACTTAAACCTAAGTTTCCCAAACATAATTAAATCAATCTGTTGTGCCCACAATGCTCCCCTGTCTCCACCCACAAGCTTTTTCTCCTTAGTTTCCTAGCTTGGCTTTGGCTCTCCAGCTTTGCAGCAGAGATATGGGGCACTGAAATGGAGGAGACGTGATTCTATTTGCAACAGACATAAAAAAAATGAGTTTCTGCAACAAGTGTCTGATATCTCCTCAGCCAGATGCTCTGTAAGGCTCAGCCTTGCCCAGGCTCAGGCTCAGCACTTGCAGCAGTCCTGGCTTTCCCTCAACTCTTGGAGGGAGGACTGATCCCACCTTGTACCAGCGACCATGAGCAGACATCCTTGCTGGTCCCCATAAACATCTTTAGCACTTCAGGGCGACCTTCTCCCACCAGTAGCACAGATTTCCCTGTTAAGGGAAGTATATTAAAGATGTGCCATTAACTCACCAGCCATTTCCCTTGGGAGATCTGTTACCGTTTATGAAGCCTCCTAAACACTATAAAGGCCGTGAAGCAGAGCAGTGTTGGGAGATCAGCAGGAATTTAATTTTCTAATAGAGAGATTTACTTCTTACCATATTCTGTGATCCCTGCCTCTGCTCAGCCAGGAAGGCTGTCCAAAATTTGGGCTGGTTCACATGACAGGGATGCAGGAAAAAAGTGAAAATACTTAAAAAATAACCAAGGGGGTGTCGGGTATAGAGAAAATAGCCTATACCCTCTGGACCTGCTATCTTAAGCATCGTCTGCTTAGCAAAGGAGTCAGTTTTGCTGCTGCAGGGATAGAGCAAACACACAGACAGGGCTTGCACAGAAGGTACAAGGCTGGACTGAAGGACTATTTGGGCCAGGACTACCCAGGCTGTCTTCTAATGATGTGGCAATCCAGAGCCTCCCAGTTGTGGGAGCAGCAGTTTGGGAACAGTTCAGAGATTCCCAAGAACTCTCGAGTGCACTAGAAAGACTTCAAATCATTCATAGGCTGGACCAAAACTCACAGGGCATATAAAGCCCATGAGATACTAGCTGGACTCAGTTTAGACAAAATTATGGTTATGTTTACTATTTTATAGGCACTTACTGCAAACTGCAATTTTATTTTGCCTGTGGTTACCTTGAAGTTGAATTCTGACCTTAAATACACTGCTGGGAGCTTCCCAAAGGAGGGAGAAACTCTTGCTTCAGGCTCAAAAAGCCAAGCTCGGTTTTCCTTCTGTCCTGCCCACAAACAGCCTGAGGAAGACTTGCTACGTCAGAGGGACACTGAGAACATCCCCTGCCTTCAGCTTTATCAATAAAATGTCCCCTGCAAGCCTCATTCATGGCTGGCACCTGCAGCACTTTCTCCTTATGAAGCCTCAGCTATAGCCTAAGTTACAAAAATGCCTCTCTAAAGGCAAAACACCTTCAGAAAGGCACCTGAAGCTGTTTTTGTCAGCCAGGGGAATATGAGAATGAGGGTTTATTGGTGGCCACGCAGTATGGCCACCAATGCCCTGCTTTCTGCAGAGCTCTGTGTGTCCTGAACTCAGCAGGATGCTCCCCAGAATGTGCAGACAAACAGTCTCTGGGTCACTGATCTTTTGTGAAAACCCCAGCAGGCCTCGCTAGATAAAGCTCCCTGCTTTCCCCTTTGCTTCACGGTCCCTCTGCCCCTGCTCCGCACTTTCCACCCATCCCACTCCGCTCTCCCCCAGCTCCTTCCCACACGTTGCACTGGGAGCCCCAGCAGCTGATCCCCTTAATTAGGTCACGAATAGATCACGCGTAAAACACTCGCACCAGCCAGATCCTCTGGGGGAAAAACATGCAAGCTCTGCAAACAGAGTAGAAGCTTGAGAGAGGAAGGATGCCAAGGCTGAAATAACTCCTTAAAACTCTGTCTGTAGGAGCCCTGTTTCAGTTTCTGCTCAGCAGCTGGGTCCCTGCTCCCTGACACTGTAGCTGAGTGGTAGTGTTGCTTTAATTTCCTCTTGCTCCTGCTGCAATGCCAGATTGCTTGGATATTCATAAACAGAAGGAGTTTAATGAAAATTATAATTAGAGCCCTGCGGTGCTCTTGCAGGTTCGCCTTTACACTGGGCTGCCGATTTACATTACAAATCAGGCTGGTGTCACTGCGGAGTCTACAGCGAGAGAAGGGAATTCATTAAAAGGGAAGCGCGGGGTGAGTGAGAAATAGGGAAGAAAGAAAATGATATTGTTATTATTAATAATCTAGGAAACTGGGATCTGCCATGGTCTTGCTGCAACTTTGCTCCTAGAAGAAAAGCCCATTCGTAATCATCCCCCAGCAGGAGGAAAGCACAGCCACCCCGAAACTTCCACTGGAAATTACTGCACAAACAGACCCTTTTTCACAAAGCAACTGTTTCTCACGGAAAGCAAGGTGGCAATGGACACTTTATCCCCCCCACCAGGACACAGAGAAGTGCTCTTAGCACTTCTGCCTCCTCATACTTGGCTGTGAAGTTGGGGGGCGGAGGGAAGTAAGAAGAAACAACATGTGAACCAAAGGGATGCGTTTCCCACCGTTTTACAGCTTTCCCTTCCCACCTGCCAGCAGCTACACATGATGATTTTTGCCCCCCTGTAATGCCATGAGCAGCAGCTCCTGGAGAAAGCCAGAAACCCTCATGCCGTGAAGCCGAAGCATCTGCTGCCTTGAGGCGGCGTCTGTCCAGCTGCGGCCTGGGGCTGATGAGAGGAGATCCCGTGGGAACAACACGGAGGCATCCGGGCATCGATGCACGGACACCCAGCAGCACAAACCGGTGTTATCCCAAATACAAATCGGTCCCCTGGGTTTGATTCCGCTCCTGCTCCTTCTACCAAACCCCTCCAGCATGGTCATTCCCATCTATATAGTGGAATTAGAAATAACACCCTCATTTTACACAGTGGATAGCTGGACACGTGGGTTGTATTTGTGAAAAGCTTCTTTAACATTTCACACTAATCATCCCGCATCAGCAGAAACCGCATCGTCATTGCAATGCTGCTTTTATTGGATGCCCACCTGCCCATAAAAAGAGGTGGCATTTTAGGTTGGGGACCTCCCTGTGCCGGTGGCAGCAACAGCCCCCTCAACTCTCCCATTATTTCTGGAAACAGAGAGGTAAACTCACACTGCTGCCATGCCTGTATCCCCCCAAATTCAGCCCAATTGATGCTCCAACCAAATCCCACAGTGTCCAACAATTGATGCCGATGCTCCTCTCAGCTGCTCATCTTCCCTTGTCTTCAGTATAAAACGACCCATACTGCGAAAGCTGAGCTTTAATGATCACTAGGAACACTCTGTTGTTTATGCTTTGCAAAAAACCCCCACAACCTAACATAAAAATGTGCTGATTTCAGTTACAAAAATGGACAAAAGAAAATTTATCTTGAAAAACTATGGTTGAAAAAAACATGTAGCCATTTTTCAGCTGAAAAATAAATAACAGTGAAGAAATACTGCCCAGCTATCCCCTAATGAATGTACTAGCAAACTTCCAGGCCTGTCCTCAAAGCATGAAATGAAAAAGCAATGGGAAGAAAAGAGTATTTTGGACACGAAAAACATTTAGCAGTCCAGGTTCTCGTTCCAATAAAAAGCTTTCGACAGGAAGGGTTTTAAATTGGAACAAACAGGAAAACGACTATTTTGTTACAAATAGGGACTGTCAGAGGCTTTTGGGGTATTGCAGGAATTTTACAATAACCACAGTCCCCATAAAGAACTTCCAGAAAGTTGCAAGCAAATGCATCAATCACTATTGACTTCCGTCTTCTGATTGCTTCAATGAAAGGAATCCAATCAGCCGTACTTAAGTAATTGATTAATTACCTTAGTAATTACAGGTAACAAATCTAGCTTCCCTTGCCTCCCTCCAGACATGTAAAGTAGGGATATTTCAATTTTCCAGCCACTTCAGGAGGCAAAGCCAAATTCGTGTGACCCGAGAGGACTTCTGAGCGGTCACCTGCATCTCCGGAGTGGCCAGCGATGGAAGTCACTGAACCCATGTTTTCCTCATGCTCGCCATCCCCTGCACTGCTGTGTTTTCCTAATACACTTGAGAGGAGTTCCATGAAACGAAAGGTTCTCATCAGGGATTTCTTAGCAATACAGTATCATGCTTTTAAAAAAAAAAAAAAAAAAAAAAAAAGCTATGGTTTAACAATTTCTCCCACTTGTATTAATGGCATTGACCATATCAGTTTTTGTGCAGCATCCCCTTTGTTTTTGCTCCTCAGTCCAAGTAGATGATGAAATGAGACCCATGACGTTCAATTTGATGGAGACGAGCTGCTGGCTTTCCAACAGTGTAAATAAGGATTCAGTGCCTTTTAAAAAGCATTATTTTTAAAAGGAAAGCCCTTTTGAGTGAGGTCTAGAATGGGGTTATTTTCCACATGACCAAGCGTCAAAAAGAAAGCGCAGCCCAGTCCATGCTCTTATCACCCTCCCCAAGTCACCCACTGGATTGATTTGTCACAAGGTGAAATAAGAGCAAGTCCTCAATTTATTATCATTTTCTACTTGTCCTCCTTAATGCAGTTCCTGCCAGGATGAGTTTGCTGTGGGAAAGTGGAGTGAAACCAGGGCTTTCACTTTGCTGCTAAATGGGACCAGGGGGAAGCTCTCAGGGGGGGAGGGAAAAGCCTTCCTCATTAGAAAGGGAAAATGTGCAACACAGAGTTTTCATCGGATGCCGCCCAGCCTCCCAATTAGGATGGCTGAAACAAACAGTGGCGTTATTATATGGAACTGTTTATCCAGTGTCACTCAGCCATTGTTTATTTTATGAGCATCATTTATCTCTTCTGTTGTGCTACCCAATTTGTTTGCATTTTCAGTCCGGTCGAGTGTCTCGGTTTTATTGTATACATTTTTTGGCCTCCCACCAACCGAGTCTCCAATTAAGTTTCCAAGAGTGTCTCACAATGGCCCAGCTCCTCCTGCGCTTCATTTTTTGCATGACGTTTGCATCCCCTTCATTTCACTCTGCCCCTGCCCCTCCCCTGCTGACTCCTCAATGGCTCATGGTTTATTCAACAGCAAAGCTGAATTTCTCTTCTCCCTCTCTTTTTCCCCCCTTCCTCCTCTCTTTTAAAACAGAGGCTGGTCAATAGATGCTGCTTTGGCAGCTCTGGAGAACAAAGTTCATTTGCAATCTTTAGCGGTCATGTCTCTGCAATTTGGTGACCTTGCAGGAATGAACTCTGAACCGTGGGGCAACAGCTCAGATGTGGGACGCTCATGAACTCTTGTGTCTCTGGCCACAAAAGGGGACAAAGCCTTGCCCTCTATTAGCATTTGTCACCAAAGCTCCATCTGCACATGGTCCTGCACCCCACGGAGGTGCCAGACGACTCCTCATCCCTGGAATGACGGCATCTTTGGCTTGTCCCTACTCCAAATTTTCCAACCACTTCTCTGGAATCCTTCTGATCTTCTTGCTTGCAGGTCTGTCTGCAAGGGTTAGCTAAAACAGAAAAGTGCTAATCCACATTATGGAAATTCAAATCCTTGCCACTACATGAAGTAATTTAAAGGAAGTTTAATCTGGCAGGACTCTGAGGTGAACTCTAGAACAGTGATAACTATATCTGTGCATCACCTTTTCCACGAGTGTGACAACACTGCAGCGGCAAGAAACAGCATTTTCTTCCTTATCGCAGCAGGCTCCAGACTATCGCTATTTCTGATGGAATCCAGCAAAATCCCATCAAGCTCTGAGCTCTGGGTTACAGCTGAACAAGGGCTTTCCTGCTGCATTCCCGCTGACTCTGCCAGGACTGGGTCTCCAGGATTTCTGCTCGAAAATCTGCGCAGTGTCTTACCGCCAAACACTGTGGCTCCATCTGAAACGCCCTTTGTTTGCAGGTTAGTGTCCAAAACTGGGAGCGAGGAGCTTTACACGGCCATGGGAGCCACCACGAGAGAAAAACTTGGCAGCCGTGAAACCTGGGTTACGTCTCACGCAAGGAAAGCATCCTTTGGCTAAGTGATCTGCAACGGAGTTTACTGCCCCTCCACCTCCCGTCACTGGGAGCTGCTTCAGAAATTCATCGTACTTTAAATGATCCACTCAAGTACCCATTCAGTCCCAGTTCATAGATTGCAGAGCCTTTATTACACAGCCATATATTTAGCACTGGAATAGTTCTCAGCAGTTGTAACAGCCCTGTCATCTAAGGAATAAAACAAAGAGCCATTATTCATCAGAAGAGAGACACAGTCTTTATTGTCTGAGGCCATGGCAGAGTTTTTATATCACCCTATCTATTCTTTCAGGCTGTCACACAACTCAGTTTTAAGCCATTTCAGTGGCAGCCCTGGAAGCCTGGATGCTTCTGTAGCTTTTCGTAGCCAACTTCCCAGCTAATGTTGTTTTAAACCAACAGCAGGACTGATCCTGAGCACACTGGTGTGGCCAGTGTCTCCACAGCAGGACAGTCAACCTCTTCAGAAGAGCTTGCGGCAGACGACAGCCTCTGGCAAGGTCAGGAATAAAACCATGCAGGGCTATTTGAAGACACGAGGAAGGCTACAAGGAGCAATATTTTAAGGCTGGTAATCACATCTCCAAACCCCCGTGATCACTTTTCTCCACATCCTCAGAAAGCAAAGGCCACATAACAGACTGTGAACTCCTGTTACGCTTCTCCTAATACCCGCTCTCCTCCCAGCAACCTCCCAGGCTAATTAACCAAACTGTATTCTGCACATATTTAGCATTTCTGAGTAATTAGGATAATCAGATTTCTCCCCTAATTCCCTCCATATACAATACAAGCAGGTGTATTGCCTTTCCCACAATGATATCACAAAAAGTGCGTTGTCTGCTGGAGCTGGGGATGCCAGAGCCTGTTCTCATCTCACACGTGGAAATCTGCTGCTCACGGATTACCAGTACCAGGGGAAATTAGGAACTGGGTTTCATTTGGCTAAGTAGCCAGTAGCTCAGATATTCATGCAAGCTATCTAAAAGCACAGAGTCTTCAAATCCGGCCAGAAATCTGGATGTTCTCTGCACTGTTCTCAAGGAAAGAGCTGCAGGTGCAGTTGAACAGGAGGTGTTCGGCCCAGAACCTCAAAGGTGTTTCGGGTTCTGGGAAGGTGCACCAGTCCATCTAAGTCTAAGGACTCGGGTCTTGGTCATCCTCCACAAGGTTAACCAGCCTATGGACCTAGACCTTGTCTCCATGGACCCATTAACAATTCAAGGCCTTTAAATGGAGGCCAGGCCAGCTCTATCTTGTCCTGCTGAGGGAAGGTCTTTGGTTCAGGAGGTGTTTTTCTCCAGCCAGCTTCACTCAATAATTAATTCCTTCTCAGGGGAGCAGAAAAGTGTTTGTTTGTTTGTTTTTAAGTTCTCATTACTACATCCTGGTCCTTGGATGTGGTACATCCACCAAAGTGGGACAATTTCCCTGTTAATGGGCTATCAAGGGTCCAGCACTTCTGAAAGAAGGAAAGGATGCTCTCAAGGCCCATAGCGTGGGGTTAGGCACTCCTGAGTATTTGGACCATGGCAGTAATATTAAGGAAAAACCCTTATATACCCTCCACAAAAAGACCATCTGCTGAGCCTTATGTAGGGGAAAACTTTGCTTGTACACCTTAGAGTACAACCTGATATACTCCCAACACAAAGAAGACATAATGTGCAGGGCAATGCTCTTATTGTAGTACTATGTACTATAGTAATGTCTAAACCTCCTAAATATGGAGAAATCTGAGTAAGGCTAGGATTTATACTCCTCCTGATCTCCAGGTAGGTTGGCCATCCTGGTACTGAGGCTGAGCTCTGGATAATACAGAGGTAATTTTCAGGTGGAGCTGAAGACAGACAGTGACAAACTGTTAATTGAGGCGAGGCTGTTTATCTGTGATGGATGAACACACCATTCAAAGCACTCCATGCAAGGTTACACTCAATATTTTATAAGTTCCATGTGGGTAATAAAATGCTCCATCCCCTTCTTTAGTGTCCTCTATCTCACCTTCCCTCTTCAGATGAAACGGTGCTTACAGATGAACTATCTCCAGAGAATAGCACTTGGAAAATATAATTCGGCATCAGACGCTTTAATGGGTCTAATGCTGTTGCCAGGGTCACCACAGCCATTGGACAGGTCCCTGTTCCCCAGAGAGGGGTCACGAGAGGCATCTACCCAGGCTTTGTATAGTCACCATAACTGTGTATTCATCTGAGCACTGGGATCCATTTTTATTAAGTATATTTAGCTCTTGAGGAGAAGTATAACCCAACTATCCTCAATACAGTTAAATTCTTCTCCTTTTGTGTATCTGACCAGGTAACTGGTTTTCCAAGTGCTCAATAATGAAGGAGAGAGTCCGTCCTGGATCATCCTGACCAACCCATCACTGTGCAGTGGGACCACTCACTGCCCTGATGGGGTGGCAACCAGGACCTGGGTGGACATGCGTGTATTTGCTCCATCGGTTCAGAAAAAATATGATGATGGTCCAAGGTGGTGGGGTAGAAAACAGATATTTTACTGGCCTGAGAGCCTGGAGAGCAGGTGGGAAGTTGCCTGCAGGTGGGCAGTGGCTGAAAGGTGGCAAAGGAAGCTGGCACAGGGACTCCTGACGTCTGCCATCCCCAAACAGGTGATGAGGACAAGCTGTTGCCCTTATTCCCACAGTATATTTTCATTAAGCTGTGGCAGATGGCAGCGGAGGTCACCGCTTCCACACCATCATCCTCGCAGCCGAAAGGTGTCGGGGAATCTGACACCTCAATTACTAAACCCAGATTCACCCAAACAACACCCAGGATGAAGTGGGGAGGGGGATCAGAAAAGCTGCTCTCCTCATTTTCCATGGATTTTCACCTTCGAGAGAAAATCTGGGGCGTGCGCTTCCCCGATAAACAACATATTTGTGTCTAACGTCCTGACACAGAGCAGCTGTGCTGAGAACAAGCCACAGACACCAGGAAAATGGCAATTAAGTCCGTGTGGATGTGAGACCCAAAAGCATCCCTTGGAAAAGGCAGTTGATGTTAACGAGCTACCCCAAAGTCAAGGGAGGATCTACTGAACTTGCCCCAGCAGAGAACTGCTGCTCACTCCTCTCTGGTCTGTGAAACCTCGGATCATAACGCAAAATACGTTCTGTTCTTCACAAGGACTTGGAGATGTGGGCCCAGGGTTCATCTAACCCAGGGAGAAACCAGAGCAAAGCAGAAATCATTTATTCTTATTCTGAAACCTCGTGAACTTGAAGGTATTATTATGACTCTGGAATGATTATGAAACATCTCAGATTGGCAATTCTGCAGGCATTTGTTCGTTCAGTTTCCTTCCACAACACAAATACCAAAGCCACCCAAAACCACCACCCTATGAGCAGATAATGAGTCAACTCAGCACAGCACTACCCTGTGCTTTCTCTTGGAGGATTTCTTCCCTTAAATCCCATCACGAGCTGGGTTTAGGGGAGACACAATGACATCAGAGATAGTTGGGAGATAAGAACTTCCAGAAAGCACAACTCCAATGAAAAATAAAACAATAAACCAACTTCTTTCTAGTGAGACTTCTCAATTTTTTTTTACAGAAGCTTGAAAACACTTCAGAAATGTTCAAAATATTTGGGGTTTGGCACAACAACGCCCCCATCATTTTCAGCAAACTTTGCTAAATGCCAGAATATTTTCATTTTTTTGCCCAGAAACGTCCTTTTTCCACCCCCTCTTCGTGTTCTGGAGATGGGGAATGGGAGAAGAATGTACTACTTTCCAGAAAAAAGTTTCCACTTTATTGAAAACCTTTTTTTCTACCAAACTTAAACCCAGAGGCACAATCTGTGCAATCGGGTGTGCTCCTCATATCTGCAGCAGCCCAGTAGGAGAGAGGACAAAGGGAACGCCACAAGCGTAAGGACATTGAATCACAAATCGTCTATGGTTTTTTGTTTGTTTGTTTATTGTTTTGTTTGTTTTTAATAAGAAAAGGGTTTTTAATAATAAATGAACTTTTTTTATTAAGAAAGAAAGGTTCATTTCTACTGACCTCAAACCCAATGGGCCACTTACTACTCGCTGATCATCTGCATTTTCTTAAGTGCTCGCAAAGCAATGGGCTATTCCAGGGTTTTCCTGGAGGAAAAGCGATCACAATCTGGCCTTTGTTATCCAGCTTATTCTCCAAGAGTTCATACTTGAGGGCCCCTGGAGCAGATTCTTGGAAGGGCTCCATTTTACACCCCGGCCAAAAATGATCCAAGTTTCCGTATATTCTTAGCAGAAAATGCAGCAACGTCAGGCCAGGGCTGGCGGGTTCTGAGCTCCCTTAACCCCATCAGAGGGAAAATCACCTCCTTCTCTTCTTGTATGACCCCAGTGCTCAGAGAGAGGAAAAAGGAGAAGGCAAAGGAGCAGAAAGTGGCCGGGAGAAATCAGAGAGTGGTCAGGTAGATATACTGTGCCAGCCAAAATAAAGCCCCGGTTCTCCAAGAAGAGTTGACTTCGATACCACCCTTGCCCTCTGCTGCTTTTTTGGCTTGGCCTTCACCAAATTTAAACCCTGAAAGCGCTCGATGGGTTTGGTTAGAGGACACAAAGGAACGTGGTTGCTGTGAGTCATTTGCTGCGATGGGAAATGAGGATGTGGGCAAAGCAGCATCTACAACGGGGCACGGCTGGAACACGGACCCCCAGCTCCTCGGGGGCTCAGCCCGCTGTGCTGCAGCGGTGCTGACTCCAGCTGCTCAGGAAAAAGAAAAAAAAACCTCATGCAAAAATTCAGCATTTGGAGCTCCACAGCTCCGAAATCACAAATGTTTGCCAGCGCAGCAAACATTTGCCAGCGCATTTTTGATTTTTCGCCAAAATATTCTAGCCAAAAATTGGGAGAAAAACTCAGAACTGTCTACGGAAAGCAGATACTTCTCACGAAAATATCCATTTAGCCAAATCCCCAGGTTTTTACTGAAAGTCAGCTTCAGTGGAAAATGCTGACGAGCTCTATTATTGGCACAGCTTTAATTTTCCTTTGTCTGGAACAGACATGGAGAAGACAGCATCTGTCAAACGTCGTCTTTAGACTTATGTTATTATTTAGCCTGGAGTATTGTTCAAGGACTTCAGGAAAGGTTCAAGCCATCACGGTGCTGTGCATACATGCGAAAGATAGTCCCTTCCCTAGAGGGATTATAATTTAAGTGCAAACCATGGAGGAGATAAACAGCTGGGGAGAATTTTGGCGGGTCCTGAGCAGTGTGATGAGCAAAGGGACTCCGTGCTCCCTCTGCACCCTCCAATGCCTCGTGCTCAGCCGTCCCGCAGCTGTGCGAGCTCAGAGAGACGCATCCAACCGCCCCAGCACTGGGGGCAGCTGCAGGGGAGGGGACAGATGGGTCCTGCTCTGCCCACCCTGCCGCCAGCTCCAAATGTCCCTGGGATGGAGAAGACAAAGCCAAGCAAGTCACGTCTACATCCACAATCCTCCTTGCTCCTCACCTTGGATGGGAAAACGCTCAACCACCCTCCGTCTTGCAGCCCATATTCACCAATCCCATGAAGTCCACTTATTTTATCTCATACTTTATTTTTTTTTTCCCCAAATCCTGACCTGCCGTGCAGCCCCACCTGCCACGCAACCCCCTGCGTGCTCCTCGTCACTTTGCGCCTTCATCAAACTGCCCCAACCCCTTTAGCTACAAGACAGGAGTTAGAGAAGGATCTGTGCTGCTTTCAAATTGTTTCCAAAACCGGTCACCCCCTTCTGTAAGAGATTAGCAAAAGCATCGCCAAGAAGTGAGGGAGGGAGAAAGAGAGCACGAGAAAATAAATAAATAAAGGTATATGGTTACTTTTGGTTAGTCGCGTCCCAGGGCGCCTTGTTCTGTGCTCATTTGAAGTATTAGTCACTTTTTCCATTAGAAGCTCTTATTCTAGGGGGATTTATAATGTATCTGTAAAATTGTCTCCAGGCTTTGCTTGGCATCTGAGCTCTCAATCCACGGACAGAATGTAAAGAAACTCCAGTTGTTTGATTTATTGGGACAGGGCATGGGGAGGGAAGGAATTTTTCCATGCTCGGTGGAAATAAATTCACATAGTGCCTTGAGTGCACGATCACTTCTCCAGAAAATGCACCATTTGGGTGCAATCTCATGCTGGCAGAGAGGAAAGAAGCAAATCAATTATTTTTTAATATTTCTCTGCCTGAGACCCAGCCCTCGTTTGTGGTTTCTCACCGTGACCCACCCAGACCACAGTCCCACTGAGTGCAACAGTCTCATATCCCTTGGGTTCAGAAATCCTGCCCTTGACAAACCTTTTTCAACCCTAATTTCTACAAGGGACATTTCTTAACCCTCTGCAGTAGCTCTCTTACAGAGTGCTGATTTTTTCCTGAGGCAACCTATGCTTCATTTAAGCTTTACTCATGTTAATATGCAACTGCTTGAGGGATGGGAGTAGGGACAAGCAAGGGCTGGTGAACTACGAGAATTAGGAGGTCACAACAACCTTGGGATGCACAAATTTTGGGTTACAAACACCCATCACCTCACTGACGGTCTCCTGTCTGGTGTGGCCGAGGATAAGCTCATCTGCAGGGTGGCCTTGACCTGGGCCAACTTTCACCCAAACTTCTGCTTAAGTCAGGGATGGATCGGGAAGAGGGGAAGGACTGGGGACATGAACATACATGGGGACCAGGGGGAGACAGAGCCAGAAACTTCTGCCAGCCTCCCTGCAGCACTGATCAGCAGAGCAAGTGCCTAAGGTGGACGTTTCAAGGAAACAATAACCTAAAATTGGAACATGGCAAATTATTTATTCAAACTACAGCCTTCCCTCCCCCCTTGATTATCAAAGCGCTGGGGAGCCAGCCCTGATTTTCTTCAGACAGATGCACACGACTCTCCTCCTCCTCTCTCCCCACCAGCTCTCAGCCTGAGCCGGGCTGAGGATCTTGTTGGTATTCGCATTGTGTAGCGGCTCCTTGGATTCGCACGTTGTTCTGCTCCCTCACTGGATCACAAACTTTTTCACTGGGAGCACACACTGCAGTGATGAATATGTTTGTTTTCTGCCTTCTTTTCCCAGGGAAACATTTAGGCTGCCACGTGCAAACACTTCCCCACGCAGTCAACAACTTGCAGCTAATAATAAAACAATCCCCACGAAGCATTGCAACCCAAACTCCTAATTTGATTTCTGGGAGGGGGTTGTTTCGTGTTTTCATGCATCATTTATAAAAAGCCCCAGTGAAGCCTTGAGGAACAGACAGGAGAACATGTAAAGAAACATAAGGGTGTGCTGCAAAACTCAAGTGGGAAATCCCAGCACTGAAATCCTCTCCCTGTTTAAGTCAGAGGCAAAACCTCCACAGAGCAGAGAGGAGCCGGGATTTCACCTCTGGGACTTCAGCAGTGGGAGACACGGAGCTTGGCAACGCACCGGGAAGACTGTGAAGGGTTCAAAGTATCAAATGAAGCAGAGCAGAGACATGAGAGGAACAAAGGAAGTTCACGTCATTATAATTTATTGATGATCTTGGCCTGATCACTTCAGTGTTTTGTCTTAACAGAACCCACCCCCGAGCAGCAGCGAGTCCCGCAGGTCACTTGGCCCTACTGATGTGGAAGCGATATGACGATTTACAGATGAAGTTTGCTTAAAAATATAACAAATAATTTTTTTTAAAGCAGCAGGGTGGATCGCACCCTCACCCACGCGCTTGCTGGGAACCGGCCGGGGTGTCCTGCCCTCGCCCCCATTGCTACACAGCTCCAGGAATTCCTTCCCCACACTTCACATTTTTCCAGCTCTACCAATTCACTCAGCAAGCACCATGGGAAATCGCTACGGCCGAGGCATCCAAACTTGCTTAAGAATGAGCCAAACTGATTCTTTTCTTCAAGGAGGAGGGTCTTAAGGAAAATAAAATGCTGGGGGTTCTTTGTCCCTGTATCTTGGATACGAGAAAACTCCCACGCTTGTCAGAAATAAGAACAGCACCAGCAGCTCATGGCTTTTTCTCTTTCTTATTTTTTTTTCCTCCAGTGTGTGTGAGTGTGCGCTTTAAAGCCAGACAACATAGTGATGGGTTTAAGAGACAGTGAGTGTTGAGATGCCAATTTCTAACGTATTACAGGGCACAGCTCCTTTCTTCTGTGATCACGGGTGAAAAATCAAAAGAAATAATCCAGGAGACTAAATACACTCCCCAGCCATTCAACTCGCTCATAAATATGCCTAGCAAGACGCTTTGTGCAAGAAAACCCCATCACTTCTATTCTGGGATTTGTTTAACTACGAGTCAAATCTTCCATCCACATCTTCCGATGGTGCTAGTCAGCGTTCACAGGATCGCACTCCCACCCTCAACCCCTTGAATTTTAGGCTGATAGTTTACATTGAAAACCGAGCAGATTCCCATTTTTTTCTCTCCCACCTTCAGCAAAGCGCCCGCTCACCCTCCCTTTGCCGAAAGTGCTCTGCTGTCACAGCCAGCAACTCCAAAACAAAGAGTTTTAACTAGACTCACCCCTTGGCACTAGCTGACTATTCAACAGAACTTAGCAGGAAGCCTGCCCTTTCCTGCACGCTGCTAATGCCCCAGAATAAAGCAAATTTGGAAGAAGTAAATGAAATTAAATACATGGATGCTGTCATTTCTTTTTTAAGGCTGGAGGAGCCCTGGAGCCCATTAGCTGTTGACAAGAAGGGGACCCTCCAGATCCAGGCTGGATGCACAGACACTCGGGGAACAACCAGACCTTTGTTTATCACGTTATCATGTACGCAGATGTCATGAGGACAAGGGACCCAGCAGGGACCACACTTTCCGCACACCGAGAAATGTATTCCTAAAGAAATACATATATAAGTACATTATATCTAAGCACTTCATCCCGAGGAGGTCTGAAATAATTCCTGCCAAGCCAACACAAATCCCTCCCGTGCAGGCGAGCAGGGGGGAACAGAGGGACACAGGGACACACGGACACAGGGACAGAGGGACACAGGGACACAGCCGAGCCCTTTCTCGCAGCTGGAGACGAAAGAAGCTGAAGGTACCGGTGGGTTTCGGCAGATATGAAGTTTTGTTTGGTTCGCAACATCGCCACCAAACCGCCTGGACTCCTTGGATGGAGCGATTTTTTTAGTTATGTTTTATAAGCACAAACTTATGAATTGAGTACTTTTTTAAAAAAAACAAAAAACGAAAAACAAAAAACAAAAAACAAACGTTTCTACGAGTTATATGCATCACTAAATTCCCCCGCGGAGCAAAGTGTCCCCGGAGCGCAGCCTGACATCCCCCCACCATCCTCGGAACCGGAGCCTTCACCAGCCCCGGGGCAGCGGACGTTCGGAGGAGGCTTTTGTTCCCGGCTCCATCCCGGGGAGCCGAACCCCCCGTTCTCCGCCGTTCCCCCCCTCTCCCCTCCCGAAGCGCCTCCACTTACGAGCTGCAAAGTGCAGAGGAAAATCAGGGTGCAGCGCCCGGTGCAGCATCCCATGGTCCCCGAGCCGAGGGCAGGGGCAGGAGCAGCCCGGGGGCTCCGCGCTCCGCGGCCCGGCCCGCAGCTGCCGCTCGCCGGGAGCGGGTGGGACGGACGGGCGGACGGGCGGAGGGAGGGAGGGAGGTGGCGGCTGCTGCCGGAGCCCCTCCGGGAGCTGGGGAGGAGGCAAGTGGGGCCACAGCTTAAAAGGGCAATGCCCCGCCGGCGGCTGCCGTCCCGACTGCTGGCGGGGCTGGCGGGGCGGGGGATTCGCTCCCCCGGAGCCCTCGCAGGGATGCAGGATGCTCCCGGGCAGAGCCCTCCCCCAGGGGCTGAACCGGGCAGCGCAGCCGGGGCAGCTCCTTTTCCCCCGGCGAGGAGCTGGTGTGGCAACCCCTGATTTATTTTTTTTCCTTGATGGGACGTTTTTCCCTGGTTTTTCCCCGTTTTTTGCTGGGCGCTGGCCGGGGGTGCCCGGTGTGTGCCGGGGCAGGGGGGTGCACAGGATAAGCAAGCTGTGTCTATAGGACATGGAGCCTATAAGGCATCCTAGGCGACGGGAATCAGGGACCCCTCTCCCCCTTCCACACATACCCACCACCTTCCTCCTCTGTGCAGGTGCTGGCATGCTCACCCTACAAATCACGAAGCCCAGAATTAACCTAAAATACAATGGTTCTCCCCATACAATTTGTCAGTGAAAGTGCACGTGGAAGACAAACTCAGAAAGGGGGATAAGACAGGGAATTCTTTAAAATGCGAGCTTGTGGGTTTTTTAACATATATACCCAGGCTTGCGTACGAACCACAGCTGACTAGTAGCAGACGGATGTAGGAGAGCATCTCTCCTTCCAAGAGCTTCTACCTGAGCACCATCTATGAACTGCTCACCAGACCGTGCATCTGTAGAAAACCAAGTCAGTCTTCTTCAATTGCAAATAGTAGACTAAAAGAGGGGAAATTCAGTCTAGACATGTGGAATAATTTTTTTTTCAATGAGGGTGGTGAGAGCCTGGCTCAGGTTGCCCAGAGAGGTGGTGGATGAACCATCCCTGGAGACATCCCAGGCCAGGCTGGACGGGGCTCTGAGCAACCTGAGCTGGTGAAGATGTCCCTGCTCATGGCAGGGGTGACACTGGATGAGCTTTGAAGGTCCCTTCAACCCAAACTGTTCTGTGATTCCATGAAATCCATGAACACACAATAACCTCCCTTACACACCTGAGTCCTCCCCATTGCCTCCCCTCCAGAAGGAGAAGCAGGGTCCAGAAGAGACAGGATCACAACATTGCTCCCTGCCCTACACGTTTCTGGTCGCCTGAGGAGCAGGACACACAGCACAACGCTGTGACAGGGACAGACGTGATGCTAAGCTCAACACAACAAGATAAGAAGCTTTGGGAGAGACTCATCTGATGACGATGCCATCTCTTTGCAGTCTCCAGTGGCTCCAGCGGCTGCACAATGACATTTTGCTCTGTTCCTCTCAGACTGTTGCTTCTTCCTCTGAAACGAATCAGGGTTTTGCTTCTGCCTCCAAATCAGGGTAAAACTTTGTACCCTGAGTGACCATTTCCACTTTCCTTCTAAATAAGCCGTGCTGTTTATTACAGCGGTGTGAGGAGCTGGTATCTGAAATGATACAGTCTCTGTCATTTTACTCAAGGAAAGCATTGCCTGACTATACTCCAAGGAAGAAGGATTAATCTTAAAGTGCTATGAATGTTAAAAACCACATATAAACAACATCATTGTTATTCAAATCGGCCTCAGGGAGAAACAGAACAAATAAACAAGCAAACTCTGAATACCTGACATTAGGAGACAGATTCTGAATTGATCACAAATCCTACTGGTTTTAAATGGTAAAGTATATTGATCATCTGACCTGTGCACTGTGCATAACCAGGACATCAATTAATGCAGTCAGATACAATAAAACACCATTTATTGTAGGTGAAAGGAATACACCTAGAGAAGAAACCAATTTACTTCACCCAGAAAGCTGTGGACTGAAGAAACTTTGGCAGTATTTGCATTCCCAGGAAGATGGTTTTTGGATGGCAGAGGCAATAGGAACAAAGACCGGTTTATTATTTAATGAAGGCAGATGAAACATTCCTTACAAACTGCATAGGGAGGTCTCACTCTGCACTGTAGGGTCAGGCAACCTGAGTTCAGAATTCAACCAGGAGCTCAAGGCTGCCGAGAGCAGGCTGGGCCTAGGCAGGTTTGTGCTACGTGCTCTGGAAACTGCTGGGAACAGCACGGGACAGGCCGGGTTGTGGCCCTGCAGGTTAGTACCTGTCCTTTGTGCTTTTTCTTTAGGTTTTCTGCATCTCTTGTACTCCTTCCTGCTTCTAAAAACCTCCCGCAAGCATTACTATTTTCCAACTCAGTTGTACTACAAAGGAGACTCCATGTGAAACAGCAAAAGGTATCGCTGCTGAAAGACCGGGTTTGACATAAACAGGATTTTTTCCGCCCGTACTTTTATCTTGATAAGCTAAGTAAAAGGCAACCCTGCGTTGGCTGGGACTCCACATGCATCTGAAAGAAAACACACCGACTCTTCTTTGCTTATTAAGATGGGTGAAACCACAGGGATAAGCTTTCCACCACGCACAGCAATATTTCAGAGGAGACACAATCAAAAGGAGCAACTGGAAAGTCTTCACGTAAGAGCCGGGTGAGCTGTGAAGCTCCCTGCCACAGGACACTGTCGATGCTTAAAACATACACGAGTACAAATGGAAAGGACCCAAAGGCTGGTGACAAGAGGCTGCCACCGCTCACCTTGCTATAAGCACGGGACTTTGTGATATCCCCATGTGTCTTACTGAAGAATTTTTATGTAGAAAATGATCGGTGAACCATCTAGAAAGAAAGGGAGATCATAAAAAGAAAGGCAAGGACTTTTGACCTTCTAATTTTAAACTTCTAATTTTTTAAAGCTCCCATTTCCCCAGGGTAATAGCTAGAGAGTTGTTACAGAGCTCAGCTGCTCTGGGACTGAAGCCAGCTGAAGCCAAGGCTATTAAAGTAGAAGACCTAAGAGAGCTGGCAATAGCACAGAAGTGTCCTCCTCCTCTCCAGAGGGACCCGAGAGGCAGAGAAGCAAAACTGAGCAGCACTGTGGTGGTTCAACCTCAGCTGGTGATGTCCAAGGGAACCACGCTCTGTTCTTCCCCTCCTTCTGCAGCCTGGCAAATACATTGCAGAGAAAAACAGCCCAGTGAGAGCAAAGCACAATGGTTTAAAAATTGTTCTCAACACTACAGAAGGAAACAATCTCAATGACTTTTATGCTTTGAAATGGTTCCCCACCAGCCCAGGGCAATCTGTAAAATTTATCAGAGCTGCTGTGTGAAATCTGCCATTTTCTCTCTGATCCCTGGGAAGTCTTAGATGTTGGAGGGGAGGCGGCTCCTAATCAGGCTTTTCAGCATTTCTACACCACCGTCATCTACATTGCGCATTTGTAATTCCCTAATATTAACTTGCTGAGCTGCACGACAAATTCTCATCACTTTGCTGAGCTGGTGGCAGACGGCAGAGGTAGAGAGGAGATTCACCGAGCTCTCTGGTACATCAGAATAACAGTAAGGTGAACAATCTGCCCATGTCTAGTGGATACAGCTGCCTTGTTTGGGTGATGAAGGGCTTGGAGGAAGGAAACATTACTGGTATCGTTCCTCTCCTGGATCAAACACACAGGCACCCATTTACCACCAGAGTGGGGGCCAAGGTTCAAATTCACACTTTTACAGCTTTAATAAGATGCCTTGACAATTCTGCCATAACATCCCACAAAGCAGCCTTTCAAATAATTCTTCTTCTATGTCTCCATGACTATGAAGGAAAGACACAGAGACAGAAACACCCTGGAACACGCTGCTATTTTCGTCAGTCTGAGGGGGTGTCCTGTACCACGGACCATCACCTTGGCAGAGCAGCGCTGAGGAGCCTCCCTGTCCCCCGAAATTCCCCGTCAATCAGATTTACAACCTGGAGGCTGAGAACATGAATCAACCACCAAACTACTTTGGGAAGAGATGCTAAAATTAGGGTCATGGTAGCGCTGGGGATTGCATGTCAGCATTCCCGGGTAAACGGGCAGGTGCTTTCATAGGCAGGGCCTTGGGTGGAGAGGATGGGGAGCCCGAAGGGTTAATTCCCTCCCGAAAAGCGAGCGGTGGCAGCTGACACCCCAGCACAGCCCCTGCAACCCGAGGAGCTGGCACGACTGCAGCCACATTTCCAGCTGCAATTTCACTAGGCAGTGTGACCAAGGAGTAATTCAACGCAGCTGCCAAGGCCCATGGGTATCGATACCCAGTGATTATTCAAGGTTTCCATGCAACAGTTGCATTTCTCAAATGATGAGACAAAAAAAGAGCCTGAAGGGTGAGAGGAGTCTCCAATTTTAGGTGCTCTCCTTTAGACAAGCTTCTTCCCCGTTTGCTTAGGAATAATTTTTTCCTCTCAAATGCTTATGAACTTCCCCAAGCCTATTTAACAAGTCTCATGCGATAGGATGGAGAAGAAATCAATAACAAGTTTCTTTTAGACTGTCTTATGAAAGACATCCACAGCAGTGTGTGCATGAGTGTATGGTGTCAGGAGCCGATATATGTAAGTACTGCCCAAGGTATGTATGAAACGTGCAGTCAGAAGAGCTTCAAACACATCCACACACAAAACAAATCTACTTTTCTGCCACATTTTCCGTGACATTCTTTCCAATTCCAGCCACTGAGAGCTATTATGTATTAAGAAGTCAGCAGTGTCAGGTGCCACCAGGTTGAAGGAACACTTTTTACACACATTTACTTTAGGAAGAATTAATTGCCTGGGAAATAAGCCACTTGAACCAGCCTCCCAAGGTTCATTCTGTGCATGCACAGAGCAGATACAGGCAGCCAGCAGCACGTCCAGGCCTTTTCATACTAGATGGCCACTTTGGTGGCTTTGAGTGACAACGATACAAACTGTGATGTGACACACACGTATGTGACACTAATGCAAAATTAAAACTGCGTGTAGTGATAGCTGCTTGTTAAATAAAAGCTTTTGCTTTTCTGTTTGCTGTTTTAATATCAGAGGTAAGGCTTGCTGCTGCCTCATATGAAGACTTTCCAAATTTTATCTCATTCCTGAAATGAAAAAAATGTGCATCTGCAGAGTTCTGATGAGGGTCTCTAAATCCAAGTGGCTGCTTAAGCTTTTCTCCAGCTCTGGCTATGCAGAAATGAAAGGATGTCTTAGTAACCTGATTGAGGGTAGAAATGCAGACATTAAAATGCAAGGAGGAGTGGGCACGGTGAGCTCAAATCAGAAGTGAATTTCCCATAAATATGCAGTGGGAGGATGGGGGTTGATTACTCTCCTGATCTTGTCTGTGCTTTGAAGAGCTGGACATGAAATTTAGCGCCAGCGGCTGCGCTGTGTGATCCACAGTGTAGGCCGGACTCCTTGTTTTAGCCGCAGGACTAAACTCCTGCCTAAACTCCAGCTTCTCTTGCCTGATCACCAGTAGGGCTGTACTGGTAATCACAGATTTTGGCAGTGTCAAGTTAAACAAGGAAATGTATCAGAAAAGCCCTTATATATGAGTTTCTAGCTGCAGAGGAAGGATAAAGTAACGTTCCCTTGCACAATGAGAGAGAAGTGATTATTTAAGTGCATGTGGCATTTCTGTAACCTATCAATAATCCTGAAATGAATATCAATAGTCCTGAATGCTATAATTAATTAAAAATTCTTATTTATTCAGCATAATAACAAAAAAATTAAACATTTAATAACAACCGGTATTTCATCCCATGGCAGAAAATATTTCACATATTCCTTTTCTAATATTTTTAATGTGACATAATGTTAGCAGGAGTCAGTCTCTGTCAAGATTTACAAAAATAAGACACCCCCCAAAGTCACTCTCATTTCTCAAGTCCATTAAGTTGAAAACCAGACTTATTCTTCGGTGTCTTGGGTGACAACCTGCTCATTACCATTCACAAGGTGCTACCAGACCACGCAACCCACAGAAATACCAAAAAACCCTCCAAGAAAAGGGGGTTATCACACTCCCATCAATCAACGAGGCTACTCATGGGGCTAAAATGTCTGAGTTCGGGGTTTTATTATTATTCACACAGTTATAGTTACATAAGTCATGTGTAATGACAACACAGAACTTGAATGGTGACATTTATCATGCAAACAGGTCTATTCCTTGCTCCTTCCTCTCCAGATTTATTAAATAGATTTATTTAACAAGGGTATCTAGGTTTCCTTTTGTTCCCCCTCAATTTAAGCGCTGTGACACCCTGCACATAACTCTGATATAGTGCCTAATCTCAGGTGTGTTGGGAGAGAAAAAGGCAATAAAAATCCACAGCTTCTCAGTGCACAAGTGCTGCTACTACCAAGTATTGTATTCAGCCCACACAGGCGTTAAAAAACAAGTGAAAACAGGGTTTTGTTGTTTCTCCTTTTCCTTTAATATTTGAAGAGTTATAAGGAATCACTCCCAACCCCATGCTTCTGCTGTCAGCTGTTCTAGAAGATATTTTTTCAGTTATTTATGTATAATTTATACTGAGCAGTAATGCCACTTCATTTATGTTGGGGACTGCAATATTTAAGAGCTAAAATCAAGTCTTATTAATAGATTAGAAACGGACCAGGAAATCTGTAAAACAGGAAAAAGTGAAAATGAATGCTCTTCGCTTTAAATCCTCTTCCAGAGACTTTTTTTTTTTTTAACCTAAGAAGTTTCAAAGCCATCATTCAAAATCATTCACTTAAAAGCAAAATTGCATACTACGTAGGTTATCTTAATAAGCTTTCAGTTGCTATCAGTCTTCCTCACTGCAGTTGTGACGCACATGTTCACGAAATCTTTGCAGAATTGGGCTCTAGTTGTTTTCTGTGCTCTCAAATCAGAATACCCTTCACATGTTCCAGTATTCTTTCACAGCCACGTAAAATTATTTACATCTGAAAAGTCTTAGCATGGAAAACAGCTCAGAGACTGTGCCTGCCTTATATTTTATTATTTTATCCTGTAATTTTTTCCTTATTGTCACGTTTCATGTGTGCTTGACAGTGGGCATACAATCATAACAATGGCAACTGTGCTAAAAATATTTGTAATGTAGATTCAAGCTAGAATCAATTCACAACTAGAGAAAAAGAAGAAGTAAGGAATACAATGCAGGATGCCTTTGTAAATGTTTCTTGTCGGCATTATCTTAGAATAGATATTTGTCACGCACTGCAGAGATGGGAAGAGAGATATGCACCCATCCCAAATTCCGAGGATGAAGCAGACTAGACCTGCCAGGGAATGGCGTGCATTATGTTTGCTTGCTAAGAAAGGCAAATGTTTGTGGCTTCCCTTCATTCCTATAGAAATCCAGATAGTCCCATCCTGCAGCCTTTACTCATGTAGGTAACTCTTTACTCCTCATTGTACATAACAGGGTGAAGATGACTCCTGGTTCAGGAGAAATTGCAATATTATTACTACCGTGAAAACAGAAGTGCTGTTTTGTGCCTCTTCAGTGATAGCGATTCTACTCCTAGAAGGACAGAGCTGCCAGTGCAAGAGTTTGCTGCCCAGCATGTGAACATGCATGTTTGGTAGATTAAGGCCATGGGAGGAACGAGTCTCCTACTTCTGCACCAACATGGATGGAAAATGTTGCCCAACACTGCTCCCCTGAGGCTGCCAGCACAAATACTGAACGTGCAACGTGCGCCCTTACAGACCCACTGCAGAACCACCACCAATCACCGGACTATCCACCAGCTATATGGAAAAACTAAGATTAATATTCTCATTAGGCCCTCTAATACAGCGTCTGTATAATGGGAGCCTCATCGCCCATTAGTTCATGTTTCCTGGAAAATAATGGTGCTTATCAGAAAACTTAACTGGAAGAGCGAATTATTTAAGCCGAGTTTGCTTTGTATTTCATACACCCCCTCTGTCCTTCATACACAGGCACATTTAAGGGCCCATTATCTTCTCATTGATGCAAGGGGGTTATGTATGTAGCTCCCATTAATGGTAATGAAAATGGCTCTTGTTAATCTCCCGTGCACTGATAGTAAGATAATAGCCTACTTATTAAGTATGAAGGCCAGGCGAGGAGTTGCACTCAAAATGAGGAGCATATTGTCTCGGTGGGATTCCTATGTAAATGTTAAAGCATCGCTCAGGAGTGTCTACAGTTGATTATTAAAAAGAAATCAGCAAAGAGCATAAATGTGCTCTCCTGGCACATGCCTCCAACCACCACAGAGCATCTCCAGGTGCTCTTTCCATCCCCTAACACCTTACAACACCTTCGGGGAATATTTCTGGAGATCAATGGATGGAAATTGTCCTCCGGGACCAGGTGAAACGAGTTTTGTGGTTTCAGACCAGCCCCTCAACCTCCTCTCTCAGCCTTGGACAAACACACAGCCTCAGCAACGCCCTCTCACAGAAATAACTGATTTAAAAAAAAAAAAGACCTTGCAATTTGATATAATTCCACTTTATGACTAAGTTTTCCTAAGAGCTAAACCCCGAAGTGTTCTAAACCCCCAAATGTGGGTTGTTGTTTTTTCAGTCTGAAAGCAAGCGGAGTGCACACTGACATTCATTGTAAAGCTTTCTTTCGCTTTTGCTTGGTTGAAATAAACCCTTAAAGTCTGATAAGTCAATATTCTGTGCGTTTCTTTTCTACGAGCTGGGGCCTCGGCCGACGCCCCGGCCCACAGTACATTCCTTCCCCGGGCAGCAGCGGGTTAAGGCGGGTACCCACAATCCCTCACGGCCCTGCAACGTCACCGGCCGCGGCGGGGGCAGCGGCTGCGCCGTGAGGCGCCGGGCGGGACCGGTGGTGCCGCGTCAAGACCGCCGGTGCGTCCCCCGGCCCCTGCAGTTTTCCTTCGGGCCGCGGCCCACTTCAGTGCCCGGTTCGTACGCCCCTCGCCCCCCCGCCGCCATCAGCCCTTGCTCGGCCTCAGCGCCGAACCTTTCCCCGGGCTGTCACCCCTGAGGGAAAGCAGGAGGTGCCGGCGCCCCGCTGGCGTGGCAGGGAGGAGGCCTGAACTCCTCCTCACGACGGCATTTCCCTCCCCTGTTTTATCCATCTCTTTATATATATGTGTTTTTGTGTTTTCCTAGAAAGAAGTCGCTGGTGTGGTTGCCGGGAATCGGGCCATGTTCTGAGGGAGGCCCCCAGGACTCAGCTTGGATCCAGATATCGCAGGTGTGCGTGAAGAAATTGCCCTCCTCGCATCCCCGGTGAAGCTCTTGGTAAGGCGGCGGTGCTTCAGAGTGAGCAAACCTGCATGGCTTTGAAAATATGCAACAGTTTCTGGTGTATATATTTGAAAGTGAACCCGTGGAGGTGGATGGCAGCGTTTGGTTTGAAGCATTTGTTTGGCCGATGAGGCCTCTGTGGCCTCTTTGCCCTGGTGAGACCCATAGGGAGCCTGCAGGACCATGAGGTCGTGCAGACCGTCACCTGCTTAATCTTCATATACTCAGTTGCAAAGCTCTTTACGGGNAGGTGGATGGCAGCGTTTGGTTTGAAGCATTTGTTTGGCCGATGAGGCCTCTGTGGCCTCTTTGCCCTGGTGAGACCCATAGGGAGCCTGCAGGATGCAGGTCATGTAGACCATGTCACCTGCTTAATCTTCATGTACTCAGTTGCAGAACTCTTTACAGTTTGGCTGTGTGAATTTGCTGCTACATCAGAGAAGTGAAGTCCTATCACAGCTCACTTCCACTTAAAAGTATCGAGTATTGTGTCTGCCTTTTTCCTTGCTTTTAGCAAACTGAAGATTCCTAACATGGAAACTCATATGGTGCATCTGTAGTTTTTGTTTTAGAAACATTGGGAAGTAGTAGTGAGAGGTTGGTCTGTTTCCACCTTGGAGTGCTTAGTCCAAAATATTTAATGTTCTCCAATGAAAACTTAAACAAAGAAGCTGGTGGCCTTAATGATCACCTCCTTTTCTTGGGTGACGTGGTGTGGATGAAGCTCTGCCTTCCCACCAGACAAATGTGGTGGTTTGGTCAGGGAGCTTGTGGAACACGCACGTGTTCAGATTGCAATTGGCCAAAGTCATTCTTTTAAAAAGTTTTTATATTAAAAAAACCACTTAAGGCAGTTGCTTTCTTTGTCAGCTTGGAGATCTGAGATTTGCACTGTATGAAATGGTGTGGATATTGGCTGCTGTAGGATCAGCGTCTCTTTCTGCTCCATAAAAAATTCCTGGCTTGTGGAACTGGAGTGGGAAGAGTCTGTCGTATTCAGATCCAGGAATGTTGTTGAGGCTGGAATGCCTTTGGATATACTGTAGTCTGCCTCTGTTCGTCATGCCAAATGAAAACCTGGGAAAAAGGAGGAAAAAATGGTAAAGGCAGGGTAGCAGTAAAGAGAACAGGCGGCCAGCCAAAGAGGAGGACCTTGTAACTTGTCGCTGGGGAAGTACAGAGTACAAAGAGAGTATAACAACATGGCAAAGAGGGACCCAAAGTGTGCACTGTTGTCTGTCTGGCTGTTACTTCTGAGTTCTTTACTTAATTTCTGTACAGCAGAGGGAGAATTTTCCCTTATCTTGCCAGTGACAAATAGTAGAATTGAAGACATGGACTTCGATTCATGTAAATGTGTTTATTGGCTCTGTTTGGGATCTGAGCAAACATGTTTTATGTGTAGTGCCATCTCCCTCCTCACATGGGCATGAGTAAGTTATACGAAATTGAATGTTGTTATTGGAATGCTGTTGTTTCTGTTTTCTGAAAGTTACACAGTTTCCATTTGATTATTGATAAAAATAATTCAGTTTTAACTGGATGTAGGATGACTGGAAGATTTTACTCACCAATAATTACAGTAACCTTTTCAGTCTAAACCACTTCTTTTTCACAGCTTATCTGTTTTTGTCTAGTACAAATTAATTAATATTGAAAGGTAGCATATTTTAAATGCCAGTGAAAACACCGTCGTGTAAATTACGCAGAATTAAGTGCTTGTCAACAAGATGTTTATGAAGGAATAAGTGTTTAGATAAAAGGAAGTGGTTTCTGCCACAAATAACTTCTGTGTTTAACGGTGATAATACACAGGTACAATGTTGAGTTTATTTCTTTATGAATCATGTTGTCTTAGCTGGCAGTGCATATAATTGTATTTGTTGTACCACTGTGGTTGCAGTTCACAGGAAGGCTGTTGTGCTTTAATGATATCTAAAAAATGGATGATGTTAAAGTCATACAAATTTAATGTTTTCTTACCTGTAGCAGTTTTCTTTTTAAAATAGCTTTCCTTTTGTAATTAAAGATGTGTTGTCCCTCCATCAATTGCCACTGGGTTGTGGCAGTTGTATGTAATGCTTAATCATTTGCCCTCTAAAATTATTGCAAGATTGTTAATCCTATGAATAATTTAAGAATTTATGACTGTTTTGTCAAATAGCACAGTGAACAAGTGTCAAGTACTTGCATAAAGGCATTTCTGCCCCTCAGACCAGTATTTGACAAAAACATCGACCTGATATTTTTTACTGACCAAGAAGCTTGACATTTAGTAGTTGGTGTGTTTTCTAGTCAGCCTAATGACTTCTCTGTCTTTTATTATGTCTCAGAAGTCAGTTTTCTGGGGTAGAAATTAAAGGACGGACTGGAAGTAAAAAGGAAGAAGAGATGTTATTTATTTAAAATTAACTTAAATATCATAGTGGCAAATTGGTTGGAAATGTGAATTCATTTTCTATCTAAACTGCAGTCTGATGTTGCACCTGACACTGTATTTCTTTTAATGATGAGTGCTTTGTATACTTTCAGTTTTTCTAGGTGATGTACTATGTGTGAGTCACATTTTTAATTTTCTTACTGTGGGTTTTATCTGTAGCTTGCCACTGCTCCATGCTTCTGTATTTCATGATTCATAAAAACTAGAGTAAGATGATGTGGTCTGCCAGTGAGACACAACTGTTGGAATTAGAATTCTCTTTTGTGTAAATGTCCCAATAATTGCCTTATTTTCTTAGAATTCATTTGCTAAGCAAACTCAATACTTCTGAAAAATCATTATTACTTTTTTTTTTTGTATCTTCTAGTATCTTTTTCATCGAGATGTGCTTGTAAGGTACAGACCAACTTATCAATATCAAATTCTTGAATATGACTGTTTTTTGTTTTTCTCCCTTTGTAGAATCATGGCAAGTCCAAGAACAAGGAAAGTTCTCAAGGAAGTCAGAGCACAAGATGAGAACAATGTGAGAAAATTATCATCTTCTTTAGATTAGTTTTGTAGAATTGCGTTTTCTTTTTACCTACTCCTGATATATGTTGAGGTCTACTACAGCTATCATCTTTGTAGCGCTAGTGTGGCTAACTAATGGTAACATATACATTTGAATATCTCATATTTGTCTTAGTTCCAGTAAGTTTTGTATGTATTCTGATACATTGCTACATATTTGGCACGTCTTTCAGAAGTTCCAGTAATGCTGTAACCCCCAGAGTCTGTTGAACATGTGATGTCTTGGGCACAGCTTAATTAAAATGATCTATTTCAAGGAGGTTGATTATACGCTACCTGGAATGTGAAAGCCCATGGACAGGCTCAGTTTTATTTCTATCAATGTATTAAACCTTGAATGGCAATTGCAATCATTAGAACTTAAGTTGTTGTACTGTATGAGCAGTAACACTATTTTTAAGAAACACCTCTGTTTAGATCTGCTAGCATTTACTGCCAAGCTGTAGTATGACTGAATTAATGTTCCAGGCTTTTAATGTTGCATCTTATTTTGCCAAAGAAACTTCAGTAATTCAGTTTTGTTACTTTCTTATCCTTCAAGACAATATGAAAATGAAATCAAGTTGAACTCTTTGCCCATTAATTTTAACTCTTTCAACTGCATTGCGTTGCTGGTTTTTGGTAGTCATTATGGTAATTTTTATTTTCCAAGTCAGGCAAGTTATTGAGCATTTCTTTTCATGCAGCATAAATAAATATTTGAAGGAAGTTCATGCTGTCAGGGAAGGTGTTTCCAAACACTAAGAACTCTCCCATCTAAAAATATTTTCTGTGTGTAACATTTTCATTATTTGACTTTTTGAGCTGTACAGTGAAAACTTCCAATGGATGAGTAATGACCAAGTGTTAGAGATAATTATTTTTCTCTCACAGGTCTGTTTTGAATGTGGTGCATTTAACCCCCAGTGGGTGAGTGTGACCTATGGGATTTGGATATGTCTTGAGTGCTCAGGAAAACACCGAGGCTTGGGAGTTCACCTCAGGTCAGCATTTCAAGCAGACGATGGGTTGGGTTGGGTACCTCAGGGTTTATTATGGTTGCAAACAGAATGTGTTTCTTCAGAAGGATATAAAATGTCTCAATTCCAATATTTCACTGGCAGCTTTGCTTCGTGTTCCTCTCCAAAGTGAGCGATACGCTCTGTACCTTGTCTATAACTATGTGAGGTGTGTGCTGCACCAGAGCTGCTGTGTCGTGCCCAGTTCTAGAAAGTAACATCTCTAGCTATGTCTGGAGGTTGTGTGGTGGTCCTGCTGATATAGCAGGAGATTATAACAAGCTGAGATTTTAATTTTCTTAAAAAACTGCTTTTCAGTTTTGTACGTTCTGTAACCATGGACAAATGGAAGGATATTGAGCTGGAGAAAATGAAGGCTGGAGGTAATAGGAAATTTCGAGAGTTCTTGGAGTCTCAAGATGACTATGATCCCTGCTGGTCAATGCAAGAGAAGTACAACAGCAAAGCTGCTGCTCTTTTTCGGGATCAGGTAAGTTCAGTTGTGTGCGTGTTCTCACTCCCTACTATCTGAAAATATCAAAATACTTTGTGAGCACCTGTTTTTGAAGTTGTGGGGGAAAGCAGCAACCTTTTGAGCCTCTGCAGTGGTTCTTGAAAAACTGTCAGGCCTATGGACAAATAAATTAGTAATTGTAATGGCGTTATAATTTTGTGGAGGTTTGGAATCTCCAAAAATGAAATGACAAACAACTTGAACTTGGGAGCTTAGAGATTTACAAGGATCTTGTATTTTTATGCTGACCCTATCGCGGAGGTGGTAAGAAGGTACAGTCCGTGCTCGCTGGGATATTCATGCAGCTTTCAAGTTTGTTGTGTGTGTTGTCTCTGCATCTTTACAATGGAATGGGAGACGGTTGGCTAAAGTGGAATAATTTGGTGAAAGGAAGGAATTAATAAGTTCTGTGCTGTAGGCCTTTTAGTATGTGAAATGGAATTACAGAGTTCCTGTGGCAAGGCCCTTGGAAATTTTATATTAACTTGCTGATATTAAGACTTGGATTGGAGGAGCGGTATGGGATGAAGAGGTGAAGTTCAGATCCTTTGTTTGAAGGAAGCGGAGAACACATTTGAATTCTCTGTATGTGTTTTAGCCACTCTATGCTAGCGTATAAATCCAGCTCTTTCTGTTCCTCTGTTGTTCTGTGGTTAGTGCTTACACCTCTATTAATGTAGCCTTTCCTCTTCAAACCAAAATTGCCTCTTTGAAGAAGTTGCCTAAGATCAGCTGCCCGAAGTAAAACCAGCGTTCAACATTACTAGCCTGAGATTTAGAAAAAAATCAGTTTATTGTGAAAACAAATGAATTGATCTATGTAGCTGGCAGAAAACTGGAAAAATGACCTGTCCTCACTTTGACAGGACCTGTGTATATTTGTATGAAAACTCTCACCCAGTTTTCTGATTATTTTCCTACCTCTTCTAGGTAGCTACAGTAGCTGAAGGCAAGGAGTGGTCCATTGAAACGTCACCTGCCAGAAACTGGACCCCACCTCAGCCTAAAATGTCTCTCTCTTCCACTCATCGGTGTGTATTCCTGTTATCTAATGTTGATATAGCAACAGCAGCATCCAAACCTGAAGTTTGAACGGCTGCTGGTTTCATTCTGCTTATGGTGTTGCCTGAACAAGCATTTATTTTGCAGCAGTTAAGGAATACGAGGTGTAGCAGGACTTTAATTTCTCTAATAATTTCCACCTCCTGTGTCTGAGTCTTAAACCATGTCAGAGACAAGTGAGCAAGAGCAGAGGACAAGCCATGCTGGTTTTATCTTGACTTGTCATGCACCTGAGACTCGTCATTGTGTCAGTCACACGTAAGTGCAGTCACCATGCTGAGGTTCCAGCTCGTGACTGAGTACCAGGGAGGGAGAAACAGACTTTTTCCATATGGTTCTGATTACTAATGGGAAGCATCAGAGCTGGACCGCAGCAGTTTTGTTTTTCTGCATTTGCATGTAGTGTTTGTGATTCTTTACACTAAAGAATCGCGTTAACTGAACAAGCAGTTGTAAATCAAGCGAACAAGTGCTTCAAGCCTGGCCGTCATCCAGCATCCTAGTCTGAGTAGCATGGTCTGGGTCTACTCCTGTGTTACTCAGTCAGTACTCCAGTGGCTTTTAGTGGTTGCATTAGAGTTTCCTGTTTGGTGGACAAAAGAAATAATCAATTTTGCACTTGTATTATGAGGATGTATGTCAGACTGCGCTGCTGAGTTAGTGCGTTTTGCTTTATGCCGTTTAATTCTTAGATCTTTCCTTTCTGTAGTTCTGCTGGACAATCTCAGGCTGCAACTGCCTCTTCTGACAAGGCTTTTGAAGACTGGTTGAATGATGATGTCGGCTCCTACCAAGGGTAATGCAATATTTATTGACTTTTGGAGTGCCTGGTCCTCGGGTATTATGCTACAGCTGCATAACTGTGATCCCGATTCACTAGTTAGTGGTTACATCTTGTTTACTATTAAAAATATGTTAATAACATATGATAAAGGGTGAGAGGAAGGAAAGTGACTCTTAATGCATTTGTATTACAAAAATGTTTGAATAGCATTGAAGAAAGAGCTTATAACTGTAAATGGGGCTCCTAATGAGGGGAATTTTTAGTGTAGATAGTGTCTTATAGTGATTTGAGTTTAAACAGTGTTAGCTTTAGAAATACTTCTGTTTCTTTCTTTCTTCTTCCTATTTTCGTGTATCTGTTTTTGAGGATTTATTCAGGTTTCTGGTATCATGATCTGTTAACCCTGGAGAGTTATTAAGGCCACATTAGCTTGCATAACAGACACTTCAATTTGGAAGGATTCCCCAGTGGATCTGTGTTGGTTTTATGTCTTTATGAAGCGAGTGGGTTTGTATTTTGGGTGCCAGATGCATTAGGAGTTTTTCGCAGGTGTGTTTTAAAGTCCATTATACAATTATCATTCTTTCATGCATTTCAGGTTTTGTGTAATTGTCCTAATGAATTCATGCTAATACAGGTACTGTTTATTCATTTCCTTATGGTAGCGGCCAAGAGAATCGCTATGTGGGGTTTGGAAACACAGTAAACCCTCCAAAAAAAGAGGATGACTTCCTGAACAATGCGATGTCTTCATTGTACTCGGTGAGGAAATGCTTGAAGCTTTCTGTGACCTCCATTATTATTTTGTTCTGTTTTATCCCGTTATGGGATGATAGAAACAGAGAAACTAAAGACTGAAGTAGATCCAGAGAGTTGTAGAGTGTTGGTTGTATTCTCAAAGAGTGAAGGAAGATGCTGGTCCACTTTAAAAGGCAAAATGAAAGGAGAAATTTGACCAAAACTTAGGAATTATGGCTGGTGTCAGTTCATAGAAATAAGGAAATGAGGATATAGCAGTGGATTGAGAACTAATACTCAACAGGGCTTGGAGAAAAAAAGTAATTACGTGTTGGGAATAGTAGTTAGGCTGGTAATGCTTGAAATAGATTAACCATATTAGGTATGTTCAGTGGAAAACAAGTGAAATGTGTGTGTACATGGGTGCCAGAAGCCCTGAGCAGCGATGAAAACATTTGAAATACTTGTGATGGGGTGTGAAGAGATAACAGCATATGGTTGAACAGTTGTCATGATTAAAGTAGAGATAATGAAGGATGCATTGTTGAAGGAAAATGGGAATAAAGTCAGAGGCAGTCGGGGACATATTGGTGCTTTGATTGGCTGCAGAGTAACAGTGCAGAACAGTATGTGGGGTTTGGAGTCACTTTGAAATACAGTGAAGTTTCCTACCAGAGTTAGTGGACATTACTCTGTAGGGCCTGAATAAGTCTGAATATCCACACCAGTTTCCATTGTTTGTTTGTTTGATTGAAATATAATAATTTCCCTAGAACATAATAGAAAAAGGTAAGGCCCGAGCCTTTCCGTGGTAATCCAGGTGATCCCACAGGGTGAGTAATATAGGTCTGCTGAGTATTTTCTAGGTATGTCATAGATTACAGGCCAGAGAGGTCAGGCTGGAACCCGCATCTGTAATGGATTGCAGATGTGCTAAGGCAGCAAGGGAGAGATGACACCGTGTTGTCCAGGTTACGGTTAACCATCATTTGAATCCCAGATGTCATTGGAACGTGACTCAAATGCCATCTTGTGACCACAGGCACGCACTGCAGTGCAATTTTACGTCGGTCATTATAGCGAGAGTGAATATTTGCATGTGTATTCATTCATCCTACAGAGGAAACCAATTTTCCTTCCACAGTATGTGATAATTTTTCCCCGCGGGTGCCATATTTATGTATATATGATATTTTCTGCTGTTGCATATCATAAGGAGAACTTTCTGTCGAATTCACACAGACCACACTGTCCAACCCACCCTGTAAAGAACAGGTGAAATTGCAGTTTAGGTTCGTCTTGAGTCCTGTGAGACTCATAAAAACTACAAGATACATCACTTCATCACTTTGTCGTCTGCAAATAGTGACAATTATCTTTTAGTCTGTCAGCACAGGACAAGAAAAATACCTAATGCAGAGACTTCAAAAGGATAGGCAAAAAATATTTTTGCTGCTTTTTTTTTTAAAAAGATGTTCCCTCAGCCTAAATATGTGGTGTAGTCCAATTAAATAGAAAGGGTAATGAGAAAAGGATTCTCCTTTTTACAGCCTTTGTATGGAAATTACCCAAAAAGTAACATGTTACCAAAACATCCACGCTTTAAACAAAATGTACACACTTGGTGGAAATGAAATTGATAAAAGGCAATGGTACACACAGATAATAACCTTGCATATGTAGAGCCATATTTAAAAGATTCTGCAGCACAGTTTAAAATTAATTGATGATGATCTGCAAGGAAAAAAACCCGTATCTGTTTCTTCATTCATTATTTTGTACAAAGAGATTTCTCTTCAGCTTTTTCCAGGCATACATTTTAGCGGCTCCTTGATTTTTAATTTTTTTTTTTTTAATTTTTTTCCCCTTCCATCCAGTCCCTACTTGTTGAAGAATCAGTCTCTGTTTACTAAGCCTTTAATGTCTTTTTTTTTGTTCTTACTTCCCTTAGGGAGGGAAGATGTGTTTTTTGGGTTTTTTTTTTATGTTGCATTTTTTTATGTTGCAATTTTTAGTAGGATAACATGCAAAGCAGTTGGGTTTGTTCAAATTGCAGCTATTTTGACACAGATAATGGAAATTCATCACTATATTACAGTTAAATGAGAGTCTATAATTTTGGCTTAGTAGTGAGTAGTTTTTATGACTCCAGGACAAGCTGTACTAGAGAAGATGTTGATTTAATTTAACTTGTAAAAGTGAACACTTGGTTATTCATTATTATTATTCATATGTAGCTTACAGCATTCTCACTTTCTTTGAAGGGATGGAGCAGTTTTACAACTGGAGCAAGCAAGATTGCCTCAGCTGCTAAAGAAGGTGTAAGTAAACTAAAGATATTTCAATGTAATGTTAGTGTTCTAATAGGGATGTATCTTTAAAAGTATTACCAAGAAAAGCAAAACTCTGCTTTTTGTGTATTTTTGCCTATGGCATATAAAATAGATGCACATTGAATGCAGATCTCTGCTTTAACTGTTCCTCATGTTTCTGGCTGGACATTTTTGTAAATATGTCCACTGGATGGAAGCATCAAGAAGGAACTCAACAAAAATCTTTTGTTTATAAAGCAGAAATTTCGTTCTATGCCATGTAAGGCCAAATTGCATTCCTCAGCAAGAACTGAATACCAAGTTACAAATTGCTGATGGTTTTATATTTTTCCCTTCCTTTGCTCTCTAACTACAGCATTTTTGTCAGTTTAAATAGGAAACTTGTTTGGCAGAACTTGTGCCCAGAGGGACAGTTTGGTAAGAACTGAGGCAAGGTCTTCATGCTCTGCATGTTCTGCAGGTTTGCACACGTAGGTGACAATCATTCAACCAACTGTAGACCAAAACCAGAGGAATTAGAGATCTATTAAATTTTAAGTACATTATGGCGGAAAGAGATTTAAAGGTCTTTTTGTGGAAATAGTGCATTACAACTTTTTTTCAGTTTTGTTTAGTAATTCTTCCAAACTTTTATGGGCATAACAGTCACCTCTTAAGCAAAATAAATTGGGTGGTGTTCTGAGAGACGAAGATATTGATACTCACCTGCAGTGCCCCACCGAGGTCTCGTCCATGTTGAAGACTCTTCCTTCCCCTGTTGTCAGTTGGGAAGGGCTGGTGTTTTCCCAGAGTAATCAGAGGTACCAGAGGTGCTGAGATGGATATTCTCTGTTCAGTGTGGAATTCTGGCACGGGTCCATCCATCTTGGAGAACATCTGGAAATGTGTGTGTTTACTGGGAATAAAACCATTGATTTTTAAACTTTAATATATTTGCTTTTTTTTTTTTGGTCCCATTAGGCTACCAGATTTGGATCTCAAGCAAGTCAAAAGGTGATTATAGATTTAGTTCTGTCTTATTGGCTGTAATTTGTTTTAAATGTTATGTATTTGCCTGCACCAATTCATTTAGACTTGATGGTCAACAGACCAGTGTGTTTATCCTTCATAGTACACAGTAGTTTTTAAATTTCAGTTTTTGTTTCTGTGGGAATTGCAATCAACTGCAGTGATCAAATTAAGCAAGAAATAAACAGTGATACTCTGTTGTGTACAACTGTCAGATACATTGGAGAAGCAGGAGAATGGAATGCTTTAATTCGTGCTTGCAGATTTAAAATACCCTTATTTTTGTGAACCTTAAATGTGGTCTATCTGGAAGTAGTATTCTTTGTGATAAAATGTAATGCAAGCCATCTTTCAATTGCTAAAGCCTAACACAATATTACAAATGTGAACTGCTTAATATTGTTATTAAATTAACTTGCTTGTGTGTATTTAAAAAAGTAGCAAATACAAAAGCATTTCCTCTTTCAAATTAGGGTTAAACCAGAGACAGTTGGACCTGAATTACACAGAGCTCTGACATAAGCAAGATCTGTCTGCGTGGAAAAAATTTAGATTCAAATGTAAAAATGTGTGAATTAATAGTATTCTTAATGTGCCTGAGTTCTGAGTGAGAGAGGGCTTGTGTGTATTAATATATGATATGGTTTTACTTTGAACTGTAACTCTTCCTGTACGTGGAGCGTTACCCTGGATGCTTTCTGATGTGCATATCAAACAAAAGTGAAGCTGCAGGTGTTGGTATTCAAGCAGCTGTATGAGTAAGATGTTAATACTACAAATCACAAGCCAAACTCGAGCATGTTTTGCAACCAAAATGTCTTGTTAGAGCACCCAGACTTGATACTTGGAAGCTTTAAAGTATTTGCTGCTTGGCTTATGTAAGAGGAAATAAGTGTTCTACAAGTCGTCTTCTTTCACTCCTTCCAGTAGTTTCCCTTTTAAAAACTGTTTCTTTCTTTAGTATTATTAGCAGGTGTAAATGTAATATTGAGTGTGAAAAGCTCATTGCATCTACTGACAAGGACCATAGCAATATGGTGCTCAGAGTCTAAGCTGTTACTGAAGCTTAGCTTTTATTCCTCAAACATCTGATCTTTTGCTCTGTCGAAGAGTTTGAACATCTCTTTGATGTAATATATTGTTTAAAAGTATATTTGGTGTCCAGTGCCCAAACATATTCACTGTTTGTCTTGGCAGTAGATGTTAAAGTTGGAAAAGGTTCGTGCTACTTAACTTGCCTGAAAAAATGCTGCCAATTTTTTGCTAAAAGCTGCTTCTACCTTCCTTGCTCTTTCTCTTGTGCTGTCTGGGTAAAGTTTTGGGGCTACAAGCAGCAGCCAGAGCCGGTAACACCCTCACGTATATTCTTGTGCATGGACTCCTTGTCACTGTTCGTGCTAAATATGTACATCTGCTCTTGAGCTGTCTTTCTTTTTTTTGCCTTAAGTCAGATCTGTTTACAATAATGTTATGTGTTTCATATGGTAATGTTTCTTCAAACCTATTTAAAATAGGTTAAATTGGATAGAGATACCCAAGCTCTCCCTCTCAGAAAACGTGCTGTACTTTTGTCCATGCTCTTCACAAACGCAGATGAATTCAGGATCTCTGTATGTCTGAGCCAGGAATGCAGGATACCAAGAGCTGCCCTGGGGTGTTATTTGAAGGCAGATTCTTTAATAAATGCCCCATTATATAGTGTTTGTAATGGTGGTTAGGACACTGTACTGAATTCAACAGTAGTAAAGATAAAGAAGCACTCAAATCTTCCCTTTCCTTATTTACAAAATTTTGTGGTTGAGTAAATGAGATAATAGAGGAATTCTCCCTAATTCTAGCGGCAACTTCACTTAGCACATCTGAACTGTTAGTCTTAGTGTATTATACTCTTTATTATACAGCATAAACAATTTGCCAGGTTTAATAGACTGAAGCATTTTTTCAAAGATGAAAAATCCCCTTTCTTGTTTTTCTTAAACATTTTCTAGCCTCACATCCAATGGAAACAAGCCATAAGTGATTCATATTCACCTTTGTTACTAGGTGGAAACGGGGTCACCTTTACCTTTGTCTTCTCAAAGAACTCTTGAACTGGCGAGGAGATGACGGTGGTTGGGGAGAGGGAGATCCCAGCAGAAAAGCTTTTTAGACACCTGGGAATCTGCAGAGGAAAGATTTTCAAGGTGCTTCATTCCCAGGAAGAACAGGAATGATGGCTCACACCCCACTCAGTGTTAGCGAGAAGATAAAACCCTTGGGAAATGAGAATTCAGGAGTCTCGCTAAGATAAAACCCTTAGGAGATGGAAATTCGTGAGTTTCTGCTAATATTTAGGAGTAATGTTTGGCAACCAAACTGGCCCTTTTAGAATAATTGGGCTAAATCAGAATGTAATCGGTATAATGTGGCAATTCTGAAAAAAAGTTTAAATCAATCAAAGGCTTATTATTGTAGTAGGGAAAGGAATGATTTCCAATGAAACATTTGCAGACCCTGCATCCTTGTCAATATTGTCTTATGAAAGTAGTTTTGTGGCTTGTACTGTGGGCTTACTTTTTTGTGAGATGCCTCTGAAGTACAATATCCGTATGCATCTTGTTCTGGATTGAAATAGGTTTCTGAAGTTCGTTGTTTTATCTCCCTGCAAACCTGGAGCTGTAGAAAAGATTACAAAAATTTTCTGTTAGAGCTTTGCCTCTTGTGTAGAGCTTAGAAATAATTGGGCTGTCATTAACAGATGACAATAGCAGCACTACAAGACAGAAGAACTAGTGAAAGATTTGCTTAGAAGATCTAATTCTACAAGTAATTCCATTAGTAAGGAAAAATAAGGGTGGATGAGGTCAGTTCTTCCAAATTTTCAGCAAGGCCCCATCTTCTCGGCTGGTGCTGGTTGAACCATCGCTTCTGCTTCAGGGCAAGCTCAGCCTTGGCTTGGGCTCTGGGCAGCTCCAACAACCTGTTGCCATGTGCAGCTGGTTTAATTTCTTTTCTTTTAATGTCTTCTGCAGCGCTGTACTGTGTGTGCTTTTCAGCTCGTTCTGCTTGTACAAATCAAAGCTTAAGGCTTTATGTGTTTTTGGAGATAATGCCGAGAAATTAGTCTGCAGAAGACGTTGGCTGTGGGTTTTGGTGTGTTTTTTTTTTTTTTTTAAAGGAAAATATAACTGACTTTATTTTTGTTTTGCTTTTAAATAGGCCTCAGAGTTAGGTCAGACATTAAATGAAAATGTTCTCAAACCTGCACAGGAAAAGGTAACTTTGGAACTAGTACATGACTTGCAGAATTTGGTTGTGCTGATTAGGGAATGATCGTTTCCTCCTTCCACAAGTGCCCAGTTTGAAGCCTCCTCTCTTCTCATATAAGCACAGTAGCAAAGGGGAAACATCAAATAATTCAAGGCTGGTATGTTAGAAAAGAAATAATGAGGGTGATTCCCCCCACCAATCTTTCCCATGTCCACAAGAGTCTGTTACATTCTTCCCAGTTAGGTACTGTTTTCTAGATTTCATGCTTTGGAAGAGAGGACAAGATGAAAATGCGCTCTAAATGGATATAAAAATTGATGTTAATGAAAAGAATGATTAGTATTATCTTGGAGTGTCAAGTTCCCAGTGTCTTACCCACCTGCCTGCCAGCACCACTGAAACTCAGTGAAGCATCTTTGAGCCACTGTAGTTCAGCTGCTGCCTCCATGGGGGCAGCAGAAGTTGGGGCAAAGTATAAATTTAAGATGAATGGGGCCAATTTATCATTAAATTAACATGTTCTTGCAACCTTTGTAATAATTCAGAGTATTCTGGCAGTCAGTACCCAGTTTTGCACGCATTAATGCACAAAGTCTGCTCTACAGAGAAATTTTGAGTAATGGTTCTAGTTGCGGTGTTGTTTCTAGAAAACTAGTTTGAAGCTGATTTTCATCTTCACAGTTGTTAGTGACCAAGAACATGTGGCTGATGACATTTCCAACAGCAGCTGGAAGAAAAGAGCACAGGCTGACCTGAGAAAACGTAGATAATCACTAGTGGGCATATACAAAAAGCAAGGCAGACTGAGGAGAGATCACTGAGACTGCAGATTTTAGGCAAAGATTCTCCTTAACGTCAAATGTCGCCTTCCTATTTCATGTGTTGAAAAAAAAATCTTGCCCGTTTGGGATGCATTTGTTTTGTCCTTTTAGAATTTTGGCTTAGCTCCAAAATGTTGATATATTTTCTGAGAAGGTGGTGCTGTACTCACCTACATACGTTTTCCCAAATTGTATTGGTTTTGGTAAAGCAGACTAATGGTGCTCTTGTAAGAGAAACAGTGGCACTGCTTTGGGATGCGGATTAATTTTCAATTTGAAAAGAATGGTTTAATCACATTACAAAATAATTTCACTTGCCTTACCTTTATTAATTCAACATATTTTACATAGCATTCCAAATCACTGGAGAAGACTGATTGTTTTCCTATTCCCTAGAATTATCCCCAACTTAGTTCAGAGGAATTGTTTTCAGGGTTATATTTAGGGTGATTTTTATTTTGTAGGTCAATTTAATGAGGAATGTTGCATTCTATATTTAAAAAAAAAAAGAGGTCTATTTCCCTTAGGATGTTGTGCTGTTAGTTCTAAATAGGTGTTACTTTCTGAAGTAACTATTCACTGATCACTGCCTGGCACATTGATGGTCATGGAAAGTCACTTACTTTGGAACAGCTGCCACTTATTAATTGGTGAAAGACACAATTGTTCAAATTTCAGAGCCCTTTTAGTATTTAAATAAGGATGTATAGAAGATAGAGAATAAAATGGATCTGCTAGGTTTTTAACCTCTCCAAACCACATCTTTTTTTATATATTAAAATATATTTATAAAATATCACATTTTCAAATTGTATTGGTATTTTTATGTGCAGCGTTAGTGTAGTGATACCTTTGTCAAACTGTAGTATATCAGTAGAAAATCCCCACGAACTTCAAATGACTGTGCTTCACTCCATTTCAGATCAATCGACTTTATATGTAGTTTACTTAACTTAGTTAGCTTTGGTTTAAGTATATTTTGATTTACTTTCAGTTTGAGGGCTTTTTTACGCTGTTTTTTTAGCTGTTAAGCCCAAGTAAGCTTCTCCAAAGGTTTCAACAGTACGTTATTTTATGACTAATTACCAATACTTTGATTCACATAGGTGAAAGAGGGGAAAATATTGGAGGAGGTGACCGTGGGGGTATCACAGTTGGCCAGCAAGGTATGAAGTGGCCTCCCTGCCTTGGAGGAGGCCGAACACTGAGCCAGTCTCCACATTCTTACGCAAAGTTCGTAGTGAAACAAAACCACAACACAGCTTTAGTCTCTTTGTGTTGAATACAGAAATTTTGGAAGTGGAATTTTTGGTATGCAGGACTTGTTTTGGGATGTTAGAAAGCTGCACGACTGATGTTGTCCTTGTAAGAGTTTCACTGGGGGCACAATGAAGAGTTGTGGGACAGCCACTGTCCCAAACACAGAAGGAAAATATCTGCTAGAGAATATGGAGACAGCTCACGGTACATTTGTGTGGTTGAACTTACTAATGTTCTGTACCTTTTTTCTTTGTCTTCTTTTGCTGTCGTTGCTTGGTAATGTGGTAAGTGCTCTCTACAGCTGCTGAATACGAAAGTCCTGCACAATCTAACACCTGTTTTAATAACTTGTAAGGAGAGTCTGTCTTTCTAGCACTGTGAATCTGGAATCTCTATCATGTACCACCCTAGTGCCTTAAATGTTGGGACTATTTGAATAAAATAAACGATGTACCTTGTTCCGTTTAGAGCCTGGCAACTTGACGTCTGGTTTCTGGGATTCATCCTCTATATGTGACCTACAATAATTACTTGCGTGGGTGTCACTTCAGAATTTGTGTTTCTAATCCGACGTCATTGTGTTTTTAATAACCCCCAAAGGATTCTCTGAGCAGTCATGTTTATTCTGGAACCCAAATTTTGTCCTGTTTTACATGGGCAGTGGAATAGTACTACTGAAATGGGGTGCAGGTCATTTTGTAGAACAGTAGAAATATAAATACTAGTTACATGAGTAATAACATCCAAACATCAGTGCTGCCATTAAGTTTAATTTTTTGTAAGGAGTAATTCCAGCCTTTTTTGCCAAGGAAGTCTAGGAGAGAATTCAAAATCTGTTATTGGCAATGATGGGTGAAAAAGCTGAACTTGACCTACTTTTCACATCTCCCAGCAGCACGATGCTGTCAATGTATGTTCTTTACATCAACCACGTACCTGCCCATCAACATGATTAAGTTGTGAGTGAATTTTTTTGGATGAAATGTGTTCTCTTTATCTGAACAAGGGGAGGAATGTGTTGTGGCTTTTGCTGTTGGACTTGAAAGGGGTGTTGGTTCAGTCCGAAGGAATGAAGTGTCTTTTTTTCCTCCAGGTTCAGGGAGTTGGCAGTAAGGGATGGCGAGACGTCACCACTTTTTTTTCTGGCAAGCCAGATGATAATTCTGAAAGGTATTTTTTCGTTGTTATTTTCTGTGTCACTTTAAACACGTAGTTTTATTTCCTGTACGTTCTCTGAAGTATAGTAGTAGCAGGTAAATTTTAAATATGAAGAAATTGTTCTATCTTTGCCAGTGGTCCTCCTGTATGTAATACCGGAGGAATTAGATCTATTTGTTTATGACAGTCATTAAACAGAGAACAAAGTAGTGCATGACACCTTCATTTTAAAATTATTCCAAGGTTATATCCTGTGCCCTGGACCTATTAGTACTTAAAAGGCTGTTAACAAAAAAAATCTGTGAATTAGAATATAAACTTATGCAACTTGAAGCAATATATTTAATTCTCTTTCCTTTATACTCAGGCTTTTTTTAAGCAAAGGGCAGTAGTGTTATAGTTTTCTCTGTTTGTGGTCATTTATTTTTATTATATTTGTCATAACTACTTTATTTCTACCTTTGGTTTGTATTTTCCACCCCACCCCATAAAAGACCTGCTGAGGCCGACAGCTACCAGAACAGTGGAGGGGAGGGCTACCAGAACAATGCTGTGGATCAAAGCTTCTGGGAGACCTTTGGCAACTCGGATCCACCAAAAGCCCATAAATCTCCAAGCAGCGAGAGCTGGACCTATGTGGACAATTCCATCGAGAAGAAGAGCTCCGACAGCTGGGACGTGTGGGGCTCGGGAACCGTCTCCAACAACAAGAACAGTAACAGCGACAGCTGGGAAAACTGGGAGACCAACTGGGAAAACACGGGAGGGGAGAGCAAGACCAAAAAACCTCCCAAGGCAACAAAAAAAGCGTCTTCAGCTGATGATATGTGGGATAACCAGAACTGGTAGAACTTTGTTAACACGGTTTTGCACAGCTGGGAAGGGGAGGCTGTGCTGGCTGATCGAGGGGAGAAAGTTTTACATGCAACTGGAGTATCTTGGTTGACCTTACTCATCTGTTACTTTTGTGCTTCCTGTTTGTTCTTCTATCCCAGTTTAGGAAAAAAAAAAGTAGCATCTGAATCTTTTATTACATAAAGGTGGCTCTCCCTTTTTTAAAGACGGTGATAAATATATTCTCCTTGCACTATTGAAGTGACTTTCTTGACACGAATGTTCAAAGGAAAAAAGCAATCAGTGCAAGCACCCTTTCATGGCACAGCCTTGCATGTGTAGGTTCATAGGTGTTCATCCAGCCCTCATAGAATTTGAGATGTTTCATGCAAACAAAAGACAGGGTGTGTATTGAAAAGATAGCCATTAAATAAGCCAGCTGCAGTTGAGCAGATCTAGTTCAAATGCCTTATGGATTGCTCTGACCATATTAAATCTGGCAATTCAACATAGTCTTTAAGATACTTTTTATTGGAGCTTTGTTTTTAAACTTTATGAGGTTTTTTTAGCATTTAAAAACTTATTTTCTCCCCTTAGAACTGATAAGGAGCCTAGAGCTAAATAATTATTTGCATTAACTCATAGTTTTGACCTGAGCTATCAAGGGAGATCCACAATGTCTCTACTTGCTCTTCTTGCTCGGTGGGTTCAGATTTTGCACGGTCCAGCTCCCCTCAGCCAAAATGCAAAGCTGTGATTTCTCCTTCCTCACCCACCCCCTTCCCCAGTCTGAGTATTTTATAGGGTCTGGTTTTTCTCTGCTTTTTTTTTTTCCTTCTACCCGTCTATTTTATCTCCTCTGATAAAAATGAAATCTTTCTGCTGCTTATGGCCTTTTGGACATCTGTCTGGCAACTTGGCAGTGAAACAAATTTCTAAGAAAGATTCCAGTAAGGAAAAAAATGGGTGGAAAATATGAGAACGTTGAGGAGAGGGGCTGGCAGCAAGCCCCTTTCGAGATGAGTAGATGTCTGGATCTAATAGTAAAATTTAAATTAAGCAGATGTTTTCCAAATTAATCTTTAGTATGTCAAACTGTATCTCTGTTTCTATCATGTATTTCTCCACATATTTTTCAAGGATCTTGTTCGAGAAACACTATTTTGGAAACATTAGAAACTCCTTGTCAGCATTAAGGAATGGAATAGAAGTTTTGTCTCGGTTTTGACGCAACAAACTGTTCTGCATGACACAAACCATAACTTCTACAGAAGATATGTGAATTTAACAACAAAGGTGTCCTATGTATCCTATTTGATTTTGGGGGGGTGGGGTGTAAATGTACACTCAGCCCAAAACCAGTCAGCTCACTTGGAAACTTTAAATCATTATATTGTTACGTAGTCTGCTTTACTACCAGCATGATGTTCTTTACTGTGGACCCTGTAGATCTTACTATGTACCTAAAAAGCCTTTTATTTTTAAAATCAGTTAATTTGTTCAAGCAAACAACCAGCCTAAGTTGTCAAAGTTATCTCAATTAATGCTTCATTTCTTTTTCTCTTCACAGGGGTTTTTGAGCTTGTAGTAATATCGTGAGGTTAAGGAAGGAAAGTAATATCAAGAGGTTAAGGAAAATCTATGAATCACCTCAAAAGTAGCAGATTTTAAAGGCTTAAGTCTAAGTAGCTCTATTTATAGCCTGGTTCTGTATTTCTATAAGTAGAATCTTTCAGATGGTGAACAGAATATTTTTCTGGTCTTCTCTAGCCCTGTCCTGCAAGAGTTGGGATTTCTTTTTCTTTTTGTCCCGTGGTCTCTGAAGCTCGTGCATCAGGACCCGGAGCTGCTCAAGGCCTAAGCCCTGCTCTAGGCTGAGTCTTGCAAGGCGCCTGAGACGTCCTTGCTGACCCGAAGGCTCGAGGATCTCAGTTTCCAGTCCTGCTGGTGGTACCATTTGCAGACATTTACAGCCTGACTGTAAAACAAGGATTTTGTTCTGCTTTTTCTCGAGTTAGACCTTCGTCATAGCTTAACTGCACGCCAGACTAACTGGATTTTGATGCGCACGCCGCTGTTGCCTCCTTGTCGTCTGTCGTAGGCAGCGGGTGCGTGTCCCCGGGCGCTGTTGGTGCGGCGGCACCGTCCGGTCCTCACTCACCGTTCGGCTTTGGGAAGCATCGCGGCAGCGGCGACGGCAAAACGCGGCCCCTGGGCTGCACTGCCCGGCTGCTGGTGTCTGTCTGGAGCGATGCAAAGCTGATTTAGCTTCCTGCATACATGTTTATTACAGTTTCTCTTTCATAGACCTCCTGAAATAGCTCGTAGCAGGATACGTTTTATTTCAGTCCATTCAATCAGCAGTATTGTGACGTGGATGCAAGCGTTCTGCTCAGCTGTGTGGTTCGCCTAGGAGAAAACTGGTTTATTTATACATCGCTTGCAGCTACGATTGGCATGAGCCTTTTTTTTATTCTTCTGGTTTTATTTTTGTATCTCTTGAGATTTTATGTTTTGAATTAAACAGCCAGGGCCCTACTCAGGCAGAGGCCTCGGGTGATGGTTTTTCTTCCAGTTGAGGAGACAATGACAGATCAGTTGCCGTCTCTCTTTTTGCGGTGCTGTAAAGAGGCAACAAATGCTACAACTCCCAGAAAGGCGTTAATGGAAGATACTAAAAACCAATATGGCAATATAACGGCAGAAAGTGTAACTGCAGCCACATAACAAGTATACCAATTGGTCTTGGTTTGACAGGCCAATCGGTATGTTGGTTTTTTTATGGCTTGTCTGAATCGGAATGTTTTACAGTGTCTTCCAGAGGAGGGGATGAAATGAGGGCATTTTCTTTTGCAAAACCTGTTTTGTTGGATTTTACTTTTTCTAGAGCAGATGGCTGGGAAGTTTCTGCTGTTGGGGAGGATACACGCAGTCAGGTTCCACGTGTGGAGCAAATGTTCATGAATTCGACTTTTTTTAATCCCAAATTAACAATTTTAAGTCCTACAAGCCAGTTGCCAGGAGAGAGCGCAGTAGGTGAAGTGATTACCGCAACAGTTGGGCATTGCAGTGTTTAGTTTAAATTTCCTTGTGTTTCAAACTGTTTTATTTCTTTGTATGGCTTCAAATTTGGAAAATACAGAGCAGCTGGATTCCTCCAGGTGGGCCGATAGAAGAACAACTTCAAGACATTCAGACAAAGTGCCACTTCCAAAAGAGTGAAAGTCGGAGAATGTTCCCAGGAACCTAATCCTAGGAGTTAGGGATTGTTTTAAAATGTTTCATTTGTGGCTTGAAACCTGTTAATAATTATTACATTTCAAGAAGCGCTTGGGCAGCTCTCCCTCGTGGTTGAAACCTCAAGGATAACGCCGCTGCTTTTATTTTCCAGGCCAGACTGTGTAACATTCCATGGGTTCATAATGTATTTATCAGTGTAATGATCTGTGCAATAATTTAACAAGTGTAGGTAAAACCTTTGTTGTTTAATCCAGGATACATTTAAAGATACAGTGGTCCTCTTGAAGAACAGCAGTCTACCAAGGTATTGCAGTTCTCGCTTTACTTTGGCCGTATTACATTTCAGTAGCCCTGTTGAGAAAGGCTTGAGCAATCAGTCATTTAAACAGAAATCAAAAAGCGTTTTGATGTCCCTTATTAGAGTTTGATTGTAATGGCTTAGTGACCTCTAGTTGTAGAGCCATTTTTCTTTTTCATGCCAGCAGAACCTTGGTCGGTATGGAGTGCTGTATCTTTAATTTTCCTGGTGTGTCTCTTGTGAAGTTCACAGGAATGGTGATTTCGGTGAACACTATTCATTGTTCTGTAGAGTGGTACCGGACTTGAACTGCAGTGTCATCTTTTAAGGAGCATTATAATAAAACAAAGAGATATGGAGCAGAATGGTGTTCAGCCCTTTTTCAGGAGGCTTCAGTTAATTTTAAACCCGTGTGTGTTAATAGAGCTTATGTAGCGAGTTCTTACGGTTAGCATCATGGAGTAAACTCAAAATGGGACGCTTCGTAATTAAGAAAGTAGGAAAGTATCGTTACAATGTGAGTATGGAATTGTGTGGTTGAAGGGGAGTAAGGGCCATTAACAGCGTGAATATCTCCTGAAGTGCTGGTGTCGTGTACGTTCTTCACTGCCAGTAATGGGAGAGAAAGAACGACTGAGCCAAAACCAGGGGTGTCATCTTCGTAATTCATTCGAGTTCTGTAGTCTCAATACTAATTTCAGATCTATTTGAATCAAGAACAGTTTTAAGACAACATTGGTTGCCTCCTTTATTTAAAGAGAGCTATAAAATAGAAATTAAAGTGGTTGCAAATAGGTTTATGTACTCAGAGCTTTTTATTAGCTTGTCTACAAAGGCACTTACCAGAGGAGAAAAGGTGACTTTTAAAGCACTTTTTCTTTCCAAGAAGCGAGATTCTGATGAATCCTTCAGCTGCTGGTGATGCTTCACCTTCAGACTCCAGTTTCCTTGGTTAGCCAGTCAGCCATATGAGTACTCCAGGTGATTCATGACTGTGCTGAGCTTTATATACATTTAAAATACCTTTTATTATGTTCTTGGTCAGCAGGACTGAATCCTACTTGCCTTGTAGAAGTAACTGTATTGATTTTTTTTCTTTTTTAATTTTTTTTTGCACAAAAGGTGGACATTCGGGTTGGGTAACAGCGCTGTTATTATTCCACTGAGACACCGTGTCCTTTCTTGCCATAACGTCCTGCGTTCAGGGCTGCTCTGTGCGTTGGATGCAAAGTTTTCAGCTGGGATAACTGCCAGTAAATGGGATCTGCTGGTTCTGGAGGGTTTTGGCCGTCGGTTCTGTCAGCAGGAGGAGGCCAATGGCCTAGAAATGCACAAAATACCACGGAATTGGCGTTCCCACTTCAGGCTGAGCACAGACAGCAAGAGCGGATAGAAAAAGTGGAGGCTGTAGATGAGAAAACGTCACAGTGGTTGATTTGAGGGAGAACAGATCACTGCTGCCGTCTTTGTGCTCAGATCCCAGTAACAAGCAAGTTCAGCTGAAGCTGTTTTACCATTATACAGCTGTTATGTGTGCTTTCCTAGCAGCTGCAGGCTCAGAATATGATCACCCGGGTTTCCTGGGGTTGGCAGCTCCCTGATTTTAAGGAATTTTTGCTGAGGTGTCTGAGAGCAGGCAGTGGGGATGTGTCCTGGTTTCCCTTCTCACCTCTATCTGTTCCTGTAGGTTCAGCAGCAGACGCTCTGCTCTGCCTTTTGCAGCACTTTTGGCTCTGTGGGGCGATACCTCCCCCCAGCTCAGACCAGTACACGGGTACCCAGTACAAACCCGGCATTGGGATGAGGCTCAAGTCCTGTAAGGAAAGTGAAGTGGAGCCACATTGTCCAGTTGGGATGCAGTAAAAGCCAAAGCCCTGATGTACGTGCCGTGCAATCCTTCATCTTTTAAGTCATTAATTTGCAAGGAGGCCAAGACACGCTTGTCCGTCTTGGCTGCAGCTCTTTGTGCTCTGTCAGCAAGAAGCTGCATCTCCCCAGTAACCCAGGAAAATAAAGATTAGCTGCCTCTGCTGAGCAAGTCACTGCTTGGTTTAGGTGAGATGAAACTTCATGGTTTTCTACCCTCAAATGGTGCTCTGCCATGCTCTGAATTTCACCAACACTGCCACAATGGCAACGTTTAAACTGGCTAAAAGTGCAAGGGATTGAATAAATGCTGAAAAGATCTCCTAGGAGAAGCAGACTTGTAGTCGCTGAGAACAAGTGGGAGGCACCAGGTCTGGTCAGTTACAAGGGCTGCCCAAGAGTCCAGTCGTGTTGTACCTCACTGGGATCCCAATCGCTGCTCAGGCAGGAAAATCCAGCACTATCAGCTCTCCACAGTTTGTAAGCCGGGTTTTGTCTTTCCCTTTAAGCTCTGCCAAAACGTGCTCCCTCTGAGAGGCTGTTCAGCTTTGCTGAGGCTGTCGAATTTTGCAAGAGATAAATCAGCTTCTGCCAGGAAACACCGAAAGGCTGGAGTGTGTCTTTGTGAAAAAAGAAATTACCACTTCAGATTGAAGTGCTAGTGCTTAATATCAGCAGTTCTTCACCGGACTGCTCGAGTTGCCTTAAATATGACAGTGTTTGACTATCTAGGGCAAAACCCACTTTTTTTCCCAGTCTGCTGACGTGGATGGTTAACATACGTAGATTGATGTGCCAGACTATGTAAAGGCTGTTGTGATCAAGGTCGAACTAGGAATTTTCTTCTTTATAGAAACCTTTTCTGTGTGTTGTTATTGCATAGAAGCTTGTTACAGTTCAAGAGTGAATTGCTATTTTAACTCCGTATTCGCAAATTTCCTATTGACTCCGGCCATCAGCTGTCACTTTTGGGATGTATCTCGATGCAATACGCTGGTCTTGAATTTAAAATTTAGTCTGCTTAAACAGGGCTTAACCATTCAGCTCAAGCTCCCCAGTGTTACTGCAGTACGGGCAAGAGTAGAGAGAATCTGAACCTAAGACTGCTTGCAAGTCCCTTAAACTTGTTGCCCCCACCAAGGTCTGTCTCTAAGCTGGTCCTAGAACTTTGTACAGAGCACAAAGCCTATCAAAGACGTGCAATAAATACTTATTGTGTAATGTAGGCTGCTAGTGCTATCCCAGCTGGTTAAATTAAACCTCTGCAGAATAGGCTTGCCCATCTCCATGCCTGTTAAATGCCTTTACCAAGGGATTTTTTTTCATCTGCAAAAGGCCACGCACACCCCGGGCCCTGCTGGTGCTGCAGCTGGAGACTCACCTGCCTTTGCTGTCCATGACCCATCTCCTTCCAGGACCTCGGAAGCACCAGAGGTGAAACGGCTCCGCCGTGCTCAGTTGTCACTGCCAGGGGAACAGGAGATGTGACAAGAAAACTGGAGCTCATGTGTTCAGAGGAAACGTGTCCGAATATCGGTGCCAGTGGGAAACACTTGTGCTGTGAGTAGTTGTTGAGTGGCACCAGCTCAGGACCAGTAAATCTTCCCGGGGCTGTTGTCCATTTCCCTCTGTAGTTGAATGCAAGCCAGGCGCTGCTGGGCATGTTCCTTGGGCTAAAACTCCTCCGGATCAGTCCCAGTGCAACCCCTCTCTCACACGGGTTGTGCTGAAGGACCAGGGCAATGCACCAGCTCACGCAGAAGGTGCTGCTTTGGGAGCCTGTGGTCGGAGGATGCTGCTGGCAAGGAGCATCTTCTCCATCCTTCCTCTAGAGGGGATCGTGCTACTGTGCGTGGAACATGGAACCTGGCTCCTAGGAGGGCTGAAGAGCTGGATGCAGGGTTAGGGATGTGTTCCTGCTGGTGTACCTGCTATCCAAAGCCCCATCCCATCCTCTGCTTTTGACTTCCATGCTGTGTTAACCCTTCATGACGTGCATTCCTCTCCCCCAGCCCCACACACGTACTGTTTTCATTTTACTTGCTCTCTGAGGATTTCTGCTCTCCCTTCTCTCTGTCTGAGTGCTCCAGGCTGGATGGAGGCAGTTTGGAGCTCAGGCTCTATCAAATAACAGGTTTAGGCTGTTATTAACCCCTGTTATCCCAGCTCTTTGCTGTTAAACCAGCCTAACGACCCTTTCTTTACTAGGAGGAAGCTGCAGACTCATGGTCCAGAGCCGGGACAGGGTTGTCCCCTCCATCCCTCCCGGTACAGGTGTGGCACAGCAACACTGGAAACTTGCCCACCTCTGGAGCCTGAGGGTTTCTTCTCTGGGAAAAATGTGGGTCTAGAATTGGCCACAGTGCAGCATCAGACACAACTCTGACCCAGGTCAGGGGTTTTTAGTATTTATTCTAATAACTGTTGAGGAATGGGGAAGTGAAGAACATGCAGATTCTGTCTTGTTGCACAAGAGTGTTTCTTTTGTTGTTGTTCTTTGGGGTTTTTGTTTTGTTTTGTTTTTTCCCAATGAAAACTTTTCTTAGTTCATTATGAAGGTAAGTATTTGGTGGTGTTTTAATTAAAGCTGCAGGTCCTGAAGCAATGCAATTGTGGGATGATTTCACTTTTCGGGGTTTTGGTTTATTATGAGGGACTTTTTTTGTGTGTGGTGGTTTTTTTGTGGGTTTGTTTTTCGTGTGGTTTTTGTTGTTGCCGCTGGTTTTTTTCAAGCTGAATTTCTATTACTTGTAATTTTGGAGAACCATGACTGAGCTGTAATTGTTTTAAATTTTAAGGGAAACGAAGATCCCCCTATTTGCTCTTTTGAAGTCAGCCAGATTATTTGGACTTACACTTGATTACTTGGGGCTAGCAGTCCTTCTTTTCTGTGGAAACAAGCAATACATATTTCTCTAACATTCAAATTCATTTTCGGGAGCAAAATGAAGGACACTCAATGACATGAGAGCTCCAGCTGAGATTTATATCTGGCTAATGAGAAATTGCTGAATAACATGCTCATTTTCTACAAGTAGAAGGTAATAAATCTCCCAAACTTGTTGGGCTCTAAGGATGCTGCTCTCCAGTCTCATTATCAGCTGCCAACACAGAAGTGGAGTCTCTGTGGTGCAAACACCCTTCCCTGGAGCACAGCGATCTCAAGGCTGGTTTTAATGGCTACAAACCCATTCCCTTGGGTGCTGTTGAGCGAGATCTCTCCACGCAAGACGCTCCCGGTATTGCTAATCTGCTAATTAGACTGGTTTTTCTACGGAGGTGTTGGCTGTGAGGTGGCCTCCAGCATTGTGCTGTGGCGCTGCCACCAATGGGTTAAGCAGCAAACAGCCCCGGGGTGGATCTGCGAGATTTACAGCCAAATATAAACTTGATTTTTCCGCAAGCAGCAGGGAGAGCCTGGCTCCCAAACAATGCCCGGCTCTGCCCAGCCCAGCTGGCCGGGCTCCAGCCCAGGTGAGCACACCTGGCTGGGCACAAATGGTCTCTGGCAAGAACATCTCGCTGCCAGGTGGCATGGGATGCTCTTTCTCATGCAGAGTAAGCACAGGCCCTGCAAAATCAGGGATTTTAGTGTGTTGATATTGGCTGTGAACCTTTGGTGCGGGGAGGAAGAAGCGCTGGCTGACTGCAGGTGCAGACTGCTGGCATCACATGTGCCAGCTTGGAGCAGGAATAATCCAAACCTCGGGCTCTCCTGCCTTGCATGGGAGGTTTCTGCAGCTCTCTGCTTCCCTGCGAGAGAGGCAGAGCTTTTTTCCTCCTGTGCTTTTTATGAAAGAAGCTGGCAAGAGCTGAAATCTTTTACTTTATTACTATAATAACAAAAGACTCACTCTTGGGCTTGGAGCTTCATTTTAAATAGCCTCTTTTTGTTTGTTTGTTTGTTTGTTTGTTTGTTTGTTTGTTTTAAGGAAGACTTTCAATGTCCAATGAATAAACCAGCAGCAGTTTCTCCCTAGCTGAAGTGAAGAATACCAGACCCAGAAAGGAAGCAGAGGGGGAACCCCTGGTCTCCTGGGTCCCTCCCCAGTGAGAGGACACGGTTGTGGGAGCAGCCCAAGCAGCAGGCGAACCCTCTCAGCCCCTTCTGCTATTAACAAGGAGATGTTAACCTCAGACCACTCTGCTTTTAGCTCTGTACTGTTGCTTCTACCATGAAACACAGCCCTGCATACGCAGCAGATGCAGGAAAGCCCACAGGGGCTGGTGTTTGGCAAACTGTGCAGTAGCCCTGGGCTTGGGGAAAGGACGGTGTGTGTGTGGTGGCTGGATGGCCCAGGAGTGGTGGATGAGAGCTGGGTTTCAGCTTTGGGGATGAACACTGGCTGTGGGCAGGGGCTGGGATCAGCTGCGCGTGGTGCGATGAGATGGGCAGGTTTGGGGAGCTCTCCCCACAGCGCACGTTCATGTTACGAGTGAAGGATGTTGTGGCACTGGGCACGAGCGAGCCCTGCCTGCCCTGGGAACATCTGAAAGGCTCATTTGCTGGGGCTAGAACAGACGCACCGGCATCAGCACTGTTTGAACGGGCTTCAGGAGACAGCCCGAGAGCCGCCAGCTGAGCCTGTGCACAAGGGGAGCCTGTTTTCCTGCGTTTATGGCGTGGTGTGATCAGCAAAGACACGGGAGAGAGTGTGAGCTGGGATAGAAGGAGCCTTGTTGGTGCAGCCCATTGCTGCTGCTCTCTGCACAGCCGGGCTGCAGCGGCTGTTTGACTTGGACGGGAAAACGAGACTGAGATGTGTTCAGCCCCACCGGCTCCACCTCTGCTGCTCCTCATCCCCAGAGAGCCAGCCGTGATGCTGGCCAGAGGAAGACCAGCATTATCTCCAGCATATCTGCTGTTACCCTGTGTTATCAGTTCTTTCTTGCTCTGCCCCTATCTCTGCGTGCACAGAGCATCCTCTCCCACCTTCTCTCCCTCTGCTCAGAGTGCTTTGTGCTGATATCTCGTGGTGTCAGGTGCCTGTTCCACCCGGCTGGCGGTTCCCTCTGCCTGCACTTGCGTCCTGATCGATGGAAAGGATACAGACATGGTGGAACAACAAATCGGTGAAAGCCTGAGGTGTAGCTCTGTTATGGAGCAAAAAACCTAGAGGATATCAGGTGAAGTCAACCACGTCCACAGCAATCCAAGCAAGGAGCTCAACAGCACCTGCAGCCCTCAGCAAAGCGATTCTGCAAACCACACTGTGAGAAATGAGCTGCGTGGCTTGTACTCAGCCCTGGGAAAGATGTGTCCGAGCACCTACGGAACAGCAGACACAAGAGCTGGGTCTCTCCTGGGATGGTGTGAAAATCCCCTCCTGAACTGGCAACAATCAGCAGCATTTATCAGTGACTCTATCAATAGCTGGGTGTTACTGGGCTCTGCTCTCTGAAGAGCCTGCAAGGCATCTGTTTTCCTCTCTGAAATCTTTCAGCATCCACCTCTTGGGAATCCAGGAGCCCAGTTATCAACATCTAAAAATCTCCCTTCTCAGGATTTGATGACAAACATGTTTCAGTGATTTACTTTTTGGAGAGACGTCAGAAAAGGTGAGGAAGACACTGGAAGCACAGACAGCCCTGGACCAGCTTAGCCAGGACGGCAAACTGTAAGAACTGGTTCTCCTCGGTTTGCCTGCTGTCCTACAACCGCAGGCGATGTTTCAGGACACTGAGCTCGTTTGGAGGTGCCAAGACCCGCGGCCCCCGCTGCCAGCCCAGGGCGGGAGGGACACAGCTCTGCCTTTGAGCTCAGCCCTGGCTGCTGTGAGCTGCGCTCCTTGAAACGCTGAGCTGAGCTTGTTTGATTTAGTGATGTTATAGCGTATGGAGAGTGAAAGCCTGGAAGGGTCTGCTTGTGCTGACGGGGATATTGGCTAACTAGCTGCTGGCTGATGAATTGCTGCTAAAGATTATCTAATTAAAGGCAGCATTGAGTTTACTGCTGCTTTATTAGGCTACAGATTGAAGTAGAATCTCCTTAGCTGATACAAATTCCCTCCCTCACCCCCATGTTCTCTTCTGGGAGGTTTCCTCCCTATTTTGTATTTCTGAGGTTTGGTCCTTTATGCCAGCCTGTATTTTTCACTCCTACTTTAACTAATGGAAATATAATTGCACATGCATCTGATGGTAATGATGGATGTAATTAACCATCTCCACATCCCAGTTCCTCTAGCTGTTTCTCTTCAGAACACTATTGCTTTCAGGCCAGCTCTGGCCTGCAGAAAATACCTCAAATAATCAAAAATGGCTGGTAATAGCTGAGGTGGGTATCAGTGCCTGGAGGTAGATTTTAAAGGCTGTAGCTGATAGCACCATACAGGCAAGCAGCTTGGCACCAGTGGAGTCCCAGGCTCATTAGTGGCAGCTCTTGCTAATTACAGCCTGTGCTTCTGTGTCCAGACTCTGTGATGGCTGCTACAATGAGGAAGGGCTCAAGATACCTAACGGGCTCAGTACTTAAATGGAGCCTATAAGAAGGATGGGGACAGCTTTTAGAAGGGTGTGTTATGACAGGACAAGGAGTGATAGTTTTAAACTCAGAGTGGAGATTCAGGATGGACATGAGGAAGAAATTGTTGGCCCTGATGGTGGTGAGAGCCTGGCTCAGGTTGGCCAGAGAGGTGGTGGATGCCCCATCCCTGCAGACATCCCAGGCCAGGCTGGACGGGGCTCTGAGCAACCTGAGCTGGTGAAGATGTCCCTGTCATGGCAGGGGTGGCACTGGATGAGCTTTGAATGTCCCTTCAACCCAGACCGTTCTGTGATTCTATGAAGATGCTCTGAGCCCACGTTTTAGCAAGTGTTGGATGCAGCTCACACTAGGGGAAGGTGAGAAGCCCCTCGGGAGGGGTCTGGGACCAAACCCCATGATTTGCATCAGAGAATGGCACATCTTGAACCCTTCATGGGAAAGTTTGGGCACAAGGAAGGAAGCATTTTGCCCATCTTCTTGCTAATCAAACCACTCATCCTACAGCCTGCGTATGCCCAGAACCTGCTGGAATCACCTACACAGAGCAAACACTGTCCCCAGCAGATGGACCTGCCACCTTCCTGGCTTTTAGCTGAAGCCTGCCCGGAGCCGAGCGGTGAGAAGGCAGCAAAGCCAGGCTCAGATTGCAGCAGGCTCCTCCTCCAGAGCCTGCGGAGAGGGAAGGAGAGGCGGGGAGCTGGAACCAGCAACTCCAGGCTGCCCACCTGCACCGTCCCCACCGGGCTGGGGATCGCGCTAGGGCCGAGCATCTCCGGGACCTGCATCCCAGGGGATGTGCGGGGCCCCCGGGTGCATCCCCCCGCCACCCCCAGCCCGGCATGGAGAGCCTGAGCAACAGCCTGAAGAAGAAAGCCACGGAGCAGCACTACAGGGCAGAGGTGATGATTGCTGGAGAGCAACTGAGGTAGGAGGTGATGGGGCCATTCTCCCGGCTGTGCTTAGCCCCTGGGGTTCTGGGCTCTGCTAGCAGGAGGCTCCAAGCTTTAACCTTGAGCAAGTGCTTTCCCCCATGTGCTGCTGCCTCCCTGTTCCCAGTATCGGCTGATCCTTTACCCACCAAGCCAGCGATGAAACGGGTTCTTTTCCACGCAACCTTCTCCTGCTGCTCCTCCCTGGGCATCTCCTGCTCTCCAGGTGCCAGGCAGGTGCTTTTAGATGGCAACAGGTGTTTTGTTTTGTTTTTAAATCCCTTTACACCCTCCCCTAAACCCAGAGCCTGATGTGGTGGCACTGGGCAGCCCCCCAAGGTCCTTGGTCCCTAGCTGGGGCAGCGTCACCTCTGGGGGTGTTTGGGCTTTTGGGGATGATTTGGGAGGTCGTCCCCTGGGTGTCATACACCTGAATTGTTTTGCACAGCAACATGTAAGGTCTTCCCCCTCTTGGAAGTCACTGTTGGGAGCTTCTGCTGGTCGACAGTCCCAGTTGTTGAGCAACTTCTGAGGCTTTTTTCTTACTAAGGCAGAAATATTTTCTCTTATGTGAGGAAACCTGTGTGGCTGAGAAAATGTTTTCCTTGTGTATTTGGGCTCAGAAGCCCCCCCCTTTCCTCTTAGCATGCAACTGGAGGCTTTTCTAGCTCTTGGGCAGAATTTCCATGTTTGTATCTGGAGCCATTCTGTTTTGGTTTTCCTCCCAACATTTGTCTGGAAACTTCACTCATTATCAGTGTAAATGTACCACGAGCCTTTAAAAAGGATGCTAAAAGCCTGAAGGGAGGAGGCCAAGTTTGTGCAGGGAGGGAATATCTTTCCATTAGTTTGACTGGGACAAAGTTGAAGAGAAAACCCAAAATATATGTACTTCTTGGGGAAACTGGAGTACTGCAGTACTTCGAAGTTTCCTGGTAAGATAGGTCTCAAAATGTGAGAGTTTTCAGACCAAGCCCTTGGCAGCAGGTTGCAATCTTGAACTGCTTGCTCCTGTTCAGTTTGGTACCCCGGGTGAACCTGACGTGGGTTATATATGTGTGTGTTATATGTGCTGGAAGGGCTGACAGGAGGGGTGGGAAGCACGAGTGCGTAGAGAGAAGAGGAGAGGGCTCTCAGCTTGCAGCCTGGCATGCACGAAACTCGCGATGCTGGGACACACGGGCTGTTTTGCAAACAGCACATGGAGCAAACCCCATCTGCCTTTGGGCAGCCTTGGCTGCCTCGTGTGCCTGACTTGCTCTTGAAACGCTCCAGATCTGCATTGTGTGGAGAAAAGAGTGTGGATTTCATCCAACATGACTGCTCAGTTCTTTGTGAATAACAGGTCTAAATGCTGAGGAAGGACCCCAGTCCTCCAAGTGATGGAGAGGTGGGTGATACAAATCTTCTCAAGGTCTGGGTGACCAATAGGTAGCAATGGGGAAACTGAGGCAAAGGAGCTGGATGATGCCTCAGGTAGCAGCTCAGTGTCTGTGTTGTGCTCCTCTGCTTCCTCACAGGGAAGGAATAAAGAAGCATGTAAAGGAGCCTCACGATCTGCCCTGACTCCACAAACATCAATCAGCAAATAATGCTGCTGTATCTACATAAAATCTCAAACATTTGTTTTTCCTTGTCCTCCGCTTCCTGCCCTGCCTCCCCACTATTGTATTTAATCAAACAAACCTTTGCTCTGTCTTTACAGTTCTTTGGCTTCCCAGCAAGTTTGCAAATCCCTCCGAGTTTGGCTTGGCTGGAGAGATGAGTCTGGTCTGTGTCAGGATGTGTTTCCCAGCCAGAAATAGCTGCACGAGCAAGGGGTGAGGGGAAAAGGCTTAATGGGGATGGCCGGGATCAAAACAGACCCTAAAGGAACTGAGGGATGAATGGATGCATCGGGCTGTCCCGCTATCAGGGTCCCTTTGCTTCCATGGGATGCTGCTTTCTAGTCCATGGAAGGGGAAGAGAACTTCTGGATCTTGAGTCTCTCCCCATCAGAAAGATGAAGATACTAATTTCCACTGATATTTTGCTCTTGGGTTTGGGAGGGCTGCTGTCTCAGATTCATTCCTCACATCTGTTGTCCGTCTTTTTGTTTCAGACAAACAAACTTGTGTGAAAATCACACTGGTTTTACTGGGTGCTGTGTGTTGCTGGGTGGCATTCTGTAAAAGAGGCCCAATTAGTCATTTCTAATTGCAACAAATGGCTTATCTGCACAGAGGTATTCTGGAACAGCTACTGCACTTTGAATTCACACCCTGCTGTAATCTGAATTTCTCAAGTATAGGCAAGTCCTTGTGTTCTGTCTTCTGGGTATTCCTCATGGTCAAGTGAACTAGCTGTTCTCTAATAACTCTGTTAAGCTGCGTTAATCACCCTTAAATGTAAAATGTGCTTAGTAAACGTATGTATTGGGCAGACAAAGTGAGAGGAGAAAGAAGTTTTTCTCCTATGAAGAACAAATTTGTGATTTCAGCTACTGTCCAAAATGTTCAGAGGTGCTGAGTGTTTTATTCAGCTACTTACATTGAGGTGCTGTTAAATAAAGTGCTCATGCTTTGATGCCCTGGAAATTGGGCTCACTTAAAGGTGTGCAGTTGAATATGCCCAAATTTGTATTCCTGGCTGAAAATCTTTGGTCCACAGGAGGTTTGATGCTTCTCTGTTGAAATTTGACCTCTTAACGTGGGGATGTCACCCTGCAGGACTCGTGGGACACTGCCTGATATGGCAGTCACCAGGTTAATGTTATTTAGAAGACGAGACTACGTGATCAGAATGACCTTGAAAAGCATATTATTAAATTTTCAGCACTGGTGAAAGTGAGGACTGGGAAGCAGACTTGTGCTTGCTGGGATTTCTTTTTGAGATTTAAGTCCAGTTTTCCTATACATGCATTTAAACACAAGCAGGAAAATAAAACATCCCCATGCCACTTTGAGCTTTTCGTTTTGTTTTGTTTTTCTTTAAAGATAGGAACAGAAAAGGTCCTTCGAGTGATGCATCTTTCCAGGGCCATTCATTTGTACTTAACTGCTGGGGAAATGGGAACCAGAGTTAATATCCTTGAAAGATCCACCTTGGCATTTGAGATGCTCAGGGTCTGTTCCCAAGGGCAGGAGGTGATGGGCAGCATCCTTGGGGAGACTGATCTGGTCGTGCAAGTGCGAGACAGCAAAAGCAGCACCTTTTCCAGTGCGAGAAAGTCCTTTGCTTCAGCAAGATTTAGAGTCTTGGTTCTGAAATTGTGTGAAATCCGAACACATAGAGGTAATAAAGCAAGGAGCTGCTTGGGTTGGTCTCCAGCAGTAGACATGTGTAATGCTGGTGGAGGAGGAGCAGGCAAATTACGTTTGTAACAGCTGAAGTGACTTAAACTCTTGATGTCCTAGAGGTTTGTGCTTTGTTTTTTATTGGGGATTTTTTTTTTCTTTTGGGGATTTTTAAAATTTTTTTTTCTTCTGTTTACACTACTGCAGATCTGCCTTTCAACAAGGTTACACAGGGTGAATAATGATGTCTTTGTAGTGACTTTGACAAAGAAACAACTTGGTTACCCAAAGCAAACGCATGGGAAAGCGGTGCAGCGCTTGCCAAGTCCCGAGTGTTTCCTAAGAGTCGATTCTCGTGTTCCAGCAGGCACTTCATCCTTGCCTTATTCTGCCTTTTTTTTTTTCCTTTTGAAGAAGTAATGTGTACATGGTGTAGGTTTTGGCATCTAGAAAGCTCATAATATTGCATTACACATGCTTCCTTAAATTTTGTTTTTTAATCTGGAAGTATTATTATAAACCACTCATAATTTCGCTGCCTTTGTTTATGCAACATGGTCCATGGACGGGTTTATAGAGGGTGTCAGCTGAGCAGTCAGTGTTACGTCCTTCTGTGTCTGAAGGACAAAATTTGTCTCCTTGTAGTTGGTGAGAAACAGTAAACAAGAGGAAAGTGGAAAGAGCACAAGGACGCTGAAGTTGCGCATCTTCCGCTGGATCTGCAGCGAGAGAGCAAACTTGTTGTGAACTTAAAACAGACCGAGAACGTCCAAGATGCTGCCGCTCCAGCAGTGCTAGAATGCCACTTAATTCCTGTCCTGGCAATTGTTCCCAGTAGAATAGTTTCAGAATTAGTGTATTTTTTTTTTTTAATCCTAGGTTTAAGTGGTATTGTTTGGTGAAATTTTTTTTTTTTTTCTTTTAAAAATTTTCTTCCTGACAAGATCTGTGCATTTTCTGCAGTATTCTAGAATGTGATTAAAAAAAGACCTATAGGTGAAATAATATTCTCCCAAGCAATTTCTATTCAGGCCTTGTGTGATTATGGTCTATGTGTTATTGTGGGTAAAGACGTGCGTGTATGTATGTGTGCATGTATATATATAGTCTTTATAGAGTCCTGCAGACTCTTGATAGCAACAGAATACTCATGGTACGTTTCTTATCTCCACCAAACATGCCTCCGAAGCGGCAACCCACATGCTGATTACCAAGGAAAGAAAGCAAATAAAAAATGACGGCTTGTCGTCTGCTGGAGCAGAGGGATATTGGGGTGGGAGCTGTGCCGTTCGCAGCTGGTTGGGTTTTGACAGTGGACCGTGAAGAAAAAAGAAAGGAAAAAGCTATAAAAACTCTAAAAATAGCAAGCAGTTGTCTGTAGCCTCTTCAGGCAAAACCCATAGGTAGAAAGGCTGCTGGTCACTTGTGGGAATGAGCCTTCCACATAAAGAGAATAAAATACTGAATATAGACGTCAGTGTTTGAGGGAGGTCTGCAAGAGGCAAGGCCGGGAGCTGGTTCTGTACTAATCTTTGGTTTAGTATTTTAGTTACCTGGAAGGTCTGAATATACCTGTTAAGAATTGTGTTGGCTTGTAGTAGCCTCAGCATTAATTACAACAACCAATTACTATTTCTTCATCCAAATAAAGGTTTAATCTTAAGACTTTTGAGACCCCGGTATTTGTTAAATCCTACAATAGAGGATAATCCATTATTATCTGATAGATTTTTAGGATATTTAAAACTTCTCATGTGGTGCCTGAAACTGTTGTCCAACATGCTGTGTTGTACACGTCTTCAAAAAGAACAAAAGAACGTGAGACATTAAGTAGTCTGCAGTGATTAATGCCTTTGTAAAATACACTGGCCCAGGGCAAAACTCTGAATTTAAATGAATAATTTGAAACCCGAAACATCCTGGAGTTACAGAGGAGATGTTTAATTAGTATCTCCCCCCGAGTCTCCTGCATACACTGGGCATTTTCCAGGGCTGGTATTTTGGGAGCAGTTGGGACTGCAGGGCAGTCGTTTGGCTCCTGGACAGATGTGCTGCCAAACTGGGTTGGCTTTGGCTTGAACACACAGGATCTCTGTGCCCTGTGGCTTGAGCAGTTGTTAAGGTCCTTTTAAAAGTCAAAGCCATGCTCACCTGAGTATATATTCACTCATATATACCTTTCCGTCAGAGCCCCAGACTAGCCGTAATATCAGGGTTTTCAGGATAGGATGGTGATTGTTTTGGTAAACTCAGTCCCAGTCTATCCCAGTTTGAACCAGAAAATGTCAGGACTGTTCTCCCCTGTTACTGTGGGTTAGATGGTACGTGGATCAGTGGGTAGCACATGGGATCCACCTGGCACTTGTCTCAGATACATGCAGAAGAAATGAGTGATCCTGTTACTGCTCTCACCCTGAGCTGTGACAGAGGCTTTGTCCTGGGAGCAGCTGAATTCTTGCTATCATGGCTATAAGGAAGGAGAACTAGACACAGAATGGTGCCAAGATGACAAATATATATACTATATTTTTTTTTTCTGCCTTTTGGTCCTTCTTCACAAGCCTGTTAGCTGCTATGTATGTTTTAGAGGCTTGTTTAGAATAAGACGCATTGCTCCAGAGTAAGCCTGGTGCAGGCAGCTGTATAACCCACACAGTGACAGGAGGAGAGAAGAGGATGATGGAGAGGCTCCTGAGGACTGGCTGATGCGATCTTGCAAAGCCAAGAGGTTTGGTTGAATTTATAAGTCACTGGGTGCTGGCCGGAAGTCCCAAATCATCAGCATCTTCTCCAGGCTGGGCAGATGCTGGGTTATTAGACCCAAATTCCCCTGTAACAGCAGCTGTTCTCAACAGCTGTCTTTCTCTCTAGGCTTCGCCTCCACGATGGGAAGCTCATTAAGGACAGACGTTACCACCTCCGAACGTACCCAAACTGCTTCGTGGCCAAGGAGCTCACAGACTGGCTGATCGACCACAAAGAAGCACCGGACCGAGAGACAGGCATCCGCCTCATGCAGAAGCTGATGGACCACTACATCATCCACCATGGTGCGTGGGCTTCTCCCCAGGGTTGTATGTATGGTCACTGTTTGTGTCCATCAGCCCAGGATACAGAAGCATGGTCAGGTCCCTGTTCATGACCCTCCTGGTAAAACACTGGCCCAGGTTGCCCAGAGAGGTGGTGGATGCCCCATCCCTGGAGACATCCCAGGCCAGGCTGGACGGGGCTCTGAGCAACCTGAGCTGGTGAAGATGTCCCTGCTCATGGCAGGGGTGAGATTGGGGGAGCTGGGAAGGTCCCTTCAACCCAAACTGTTCTGTGATTCTACGAGTGAGAAGCTGGGACATGCTGGGCAGGCCTGAGGCCGTGTGGGGATGGATGTGTGTGAAGCTGCTTGGTGGGATGTGCCAGTTCCCTGCTCCATAAAAAAACCATGGGCTGTGAGCTGGGAAATCAGCATATGAAGCGCCTCTTATTTGAAAGCAAATTCAGTGATGCCTGACCTGTATTGTCCTGCAGCAATTGCACCAGCAGCCAGGGGTGGATATTCTTACAGAAGCTGTTTTAGTTCCTCCTTGTGTTGTGCGGAAGTGGGAGCTGAATGATAACACATGCTTCACATCTATAGGAAAAATTATTTTTTTTTACCATAATGGCCCAGTGTTCCTCAGTTTCCTCATCCATGCTGGGGTGGGACATGTAGCGGTGTGGAGTCCACACCACTCAAAGCAAAAAGTAATATTGTACTTGTAAACCTGGGGCTGAAGCAATCCTGTGGGAATGCCTCCTTGGGAATTCAGTGTGTGATGCCACAAAAGCTTGTTGGAAAAAAAAAAAAAAAAAGGAAAAGGAAGGGGGAGAAATAAAACCTTGATGCCCAAGCCCAGCTCATAGTATTCAGGCTTTATTATTTTTAAGTTATTTGGAACTTTCAGCAGTTTTGGACTAACTCAGTTCATGTGCTGTGGTGTGCGCCTGTCCCTGCACTGCAGAGCAATCCCCAGGGTCCTCTTGGTCCCAACATAATGATGGGAAACCAGAGCTTCAAATTGGTCAAGAGCTGTTTCTCTCCCTGTGATTTTTTTTTTTTTGTACTTTTTAATTTTTTTTTTTTTGGTGCCCAATCAGGAGCAAAAATCCTGGATTATCAAACAGTCCTGGGAGACCCTTGGGAAGGCAGTTGTTGCTGAGCTGCTGGCTCTTGGTTGAGCCAAGTCTTTGGAACACGAGCTGTGGTATCCTGGCGTGGGGGGTGGTTTGTCACACCGGGATGAAGCTGAGGAGATGGAAACAGACGACTACCATAGCAAATTCAGCCCTCTCTTCCCCCCTCTTCTCTAGGGTGCAGAATTAGCTGCCTTGCACCCCTGCAATGCAAACCCTCCGTCACCATCTGCTGCTTGCTGAGGTTAATGCCCTTTACATTAAGCTGCCTCGAATAAAAATAAACTGCTGCTGTGCTTTATCACAAAAGCGTAAAGCTGAAGCAGTGAGTTCTCAGTTAACCATTAATACTTAAAACTGATTGTTTTTCCATCTCTCCAGCCGACAGTTTCAAACAAATCCATTAGTTAATTAAACCTGTGCAGCACTGGGTACCAGTGCTGTTCTGGTTGCTTATCACAAACGCGTCCCTCCCGCTTCTGTGATAATTCCTGGCAGGACACAGAAGTTGACTTTCCTACTTGCTTTACGACCATTAATTTTTGCTAGTCCTATAGAAACGGGGCTGCCTGGTAACCACAGCACTGGGCTAAGTGCTTTGCAATTAGCTGTCTAAACTGTTTGTCCTCTTCTCTGCTGGGATCCGGAAGGCGATAATTTTCTCATGAAGATCATTGTCTGTGCTGCCTCTTAATGGTCTGATGCGGTTTGAGCTGCTACTGTGTTACATGCTGGAAACACGTTGAAATCGGTCTTCAAACAGCAAAAGTGCTTTGGTTTTCTATGGGCACAGTCCTGTAAGGTTTTATGTGCAATTCCCGATTGCAATGACATCTGAATCGTTTCCCCTTGGAGTTGTTAAGATGCAAAACTTTCATCTTTTAAAGCAACCTTCCTGACCTGCGTTCTTGCTCCGTGAGTCATGGGCTTTAGTGTCCTGAGTTCACACTGAGACAAGTGCTCAGCAAGCAGGATGAACTCCAGACAATCCGACAGTTTTTGGCATTGAGCTGCTCACCCAACAGGGAATGAAGTTTTGCCAGTTTGCTCAGAAGAATGAACAAGTGCTAAAATTTTCTCAAGAAATATCTTGCATCTTTTGGATTCTACTTGAGTGGATTACATTACTTGAGTGAGGAAATCTTTGTAGCTTTTTTTTCCCCCTTTGACTGGTTTTGTTTGTTTTCTGGGTGGATTCTTTACTGCTGACTGATTTAAGAGCTGGACTGCGATTTTTTTAGGCAAGGTGTTTTGTTTTGTTTTTCTTTTTTTTTGTTCTTTTTGACTTGTAGTCTAGGAATCTGTTGCAGGTAACTTTATCTCAAAGCCATATCCCAAATATTTATCTGCTAAATATTGCATGCACTTAACAGCCGTGCATTTACAGACTGTTTGCTCATCCCCAAGATGAAACGGAGGCATTTCATATAGATTCGATTATTCCAGTTCCATGCATGTAGCTTTGAAGAAAAATTTCTCTCTTGAGGTCAGTTTGCTGTGCAAACAAATTGGGCAGAATTGGCACAAAACCATGTGGAAAAGTTGGTGTCATTATACATTTTAGCTTACAAGTGTTTCTGACAGGGGCAGAGGCGATTTTTATGGGGTTTTGGATGCAGTGTAGGGTTTTTTCCTCCTGTCCTCCAAGTCTGCTTACATGTGGCAGTAGTTTTCTAAACAAACAAAAAAAAATAAGCAATTGAGATAATTCTGTTTGTTTTCTTTCTTCTAAACCAAAACATCAAGATTAAAATGTTTAAAAAGAAGAAGCAAAAACAAACAAACAAAACCTGAAAACCAACCAAGCAGGGGAAAAAAAAAAAAAGGCAGCTTCCCAGTTTGTTCTAATGAACGTTTGAGTGTTTGGATCAAAATGTATACTCAAACTCAAGTTTTCCCAAGGTCTGTTCAGTGGGACTGAGCTCTCCTAACAGCACAGGCATTCGTAAGTATCTAATCTGGGGAGGGAAGGCTGGGATGCTGGTTGCTGTGTGGCATGAGGGACACAGAGAAGGACGTCACACGCATCCCCCATCGCTCTAACCTGGAGATAACACCCTGCTGAGCCAGCACAGCTCTGTCTGTCCCTCGGGGACTGACGGACACCCGCAGCGCTGATGTCCCTGCCCTGAACTCCTCCTTTCAGTCTGTGACGAGCACTCGGACTACAAGGACGCCAAGCTGCTGTACCGCTTCCGCAAGGACGACGGGACCTTCCCACTCAGCAAGGACATGAAGGTGTTCATGAGAGGGCAGAGTCTGTATGAGAAGTACGTGAGTCCTTCCCCTGCAAAATCGCTCTCGGCAAGGGGCGCTGGGATGTGGTTTGCTGGCTGTGCTTGCTGCTGATGCTCTGTGGTTGGTTTTTCTCCTCCTTCTCAGTGCTGGAGCACCAGGAAATGTTGTTTCCTGAGCCCTGTGATAGCCACAGGAGAACCGGCCTCTTTGGGGCTGGGGCAGCAGGTTTACTCTGAAGCCATGATGCTTCCAGGGGTTCCAGCCCCAGGGCAGGTTCTGGGATGCAGCACAGGGAAGTGCTGAGGTCCAGTCTGCAGTTTGGGGGCTCCTGGGATGGGCAGGTCCAGCGGCCATTTCCCCCAGCATCCCTGGCCAGGCTGCTTCCACCAGCACTGGTAGGGCTTATGTTCCACCAAAATCAGCAGGGTACAGGATTTTGTGGCTCTTGTGGGCCTGGATCCCTGCACCTCACTTAGCCTATTTGCAAAATTTGTAATGGAAAAACTAATTCTCAGACAGTAGAGAAAACAATTCCTTCTACCTCCAAGTGTTTAGTTTTCCTTGTGCTGGTCATTTCTGGTTCTAAATCCAAGCCATTTTCCCAGATATCTCACAAGTCCTTTTGTTAGACCGGGTTCAACCACAGACGCCCCGACTCTGGACCCATTTCCTTTAACAGCCTCTTCGCATCCTCCTCATCCTCAAACCCTGGCAGTCACATTCACAAACTGGCACTGAGGGACAAGTCCTTCAGCCGGGTGGGTGATGATTTTGCTGCCTCCCTGCCCCTCTGGCAGGTACCCATCCCTTGGACTTCACTTTTCCTCGGTGTTGACCGTGGGACCAGGGAGAGCATCTCATGGCTGAGCCCACTGCACCCTCTCGTGGAGACACAGGATTTAGCTCTTGCATCTGCTGCAAACTGAACTTGTGTTTACTGAAACACACCTTCTCCATCAGTTTGGACTATCTGCTCTTTGTTGTGTGCCTTCGGTTGCTTGCTTGGCTTTTCCCCATGGTCTTTAGCCAAGGTCGCAGCTGAACTGGTTTGGCTGAAGCTGCTTCCTCCGCTGTGATGAAGATTTCCAAAGCTGCCTGACTGCAGCTCCGCATCTCTCCCTCCCTTCCCACTGCTCCCAGGCAGCGATGTCTTGGCTGTAACGCTTTGCCCCCTTCTCTTGGCCTTGCTTGGGCTGGCTGCAGCTCCCGCGAGGGATGGCGGGGCTGGATGGCATCACAGGATCCTCGTCCCACCCCTGTGCCAGGCTGGTGAGCATGGAAGAGTCAATTCTGAAGGTAAGGGAGGAGAACTCGGTGAAGTACCAGAGGACTTTCCTGGGCTGCGAGATGGTCGACTGGCTGGTTCAGGAGGGAGAAGTGGAGAACCGAAAGGAAGCAGTGGAGCTGGGACGGGCGTTGCTGGAACATGGGATCATTCAGCATGGTGAGCGAGGGTCGGGGTAGAACCAGGGTGGAAAGCGAGAGACGAGCGCAGTTGTCAAGGCTGCGCTAAGAACAAACCCCCATTCATGTCACGCAACAAGTGCTGGTCAAGTGCCCACTTGGAGATGGCAATGGGACCTTTTAGTTCTATGTTTGGAGCGGGTGACCTTTGAAATTGGAGCAATCATCTTCCACCACCCGCAGAGGCTTTGAGCTGAAATCTGAGCTCTTTGGCTCTTCAAAGCCTCCAGCCGCAGGACTGGGATCCACCCCTGGGTTTGGAGGGCTGGGTTGTGAGGATGTGATGTTCAGCTCTGCTTGGCTGGAGATTGTAATAATTTGCAGGAATTAAACTTCCAATTCAGAAGGCAGGGAGTTCTCTGAGTGTCTTGGGGCAGGTGACAGAGGGCTGTGACTCAGCGGTGCACCCCTGGGAGACGGCATCTTGTGGGGAGGTGGCCCTGCTGTTCCTCCTTCCCCACAGATAGCACTCCAAAACAGCCAGAAAAACCTCAATAGAACACAGAAGCATTACAATCAATTCATCTGGGGCCCTGAGTATATTTGATATGTTTTTTTTCACACCCTCTTGGCCTTTCCCTCCTCCCCTGTTCTCTCCTAGTCTCCAACAGGCATCACTTCTTTGACAGTGACCTCCTCTACCAATTCTGGACCAACTTCCGAAGGAGGCGGCGTCTCACGGAGTTACTCAATGAGAACTCTTCTCGTGCCCTGTCCGAGAGCCCCGACAGCCCCTTCTGCCTTCGCAAGCTCAACCCAGACCCAGGCAACACCAGCTTTCTCTCCGGTAACTGTGGATGTGTTTGGGAAGGGGTGTGAAAGCGAGAATGACATTGCCAGAGCATCCCAGAGCTGAGGATGTTCCTCCAGGCACCCCATGAAGTAACCACCCCTCTGTGGTGGATGCCATGACACAGTTGCAGTCTCAATCACAAGAAAATAACTCAGTTTACCGTCAGCTCAGCTCTTGATCTTTCTTCGAAGCTAGTTTTATTCTTTCTAAGCTCAAATGCATTTTCCATGCATACTTAGTTTTCAGATGTAGGTCAGGCTGGTGGGAAGTATGTTGTTTTAAACTAGTCTGTTCCTTCCTTGGGTAACTGTTATTTGTGCATCTTTCAGTCCAGACCAACAAGGAGATCAAAATTGTCTCAGCGGTTCGAAGGAGCAGCATCACTTCCCTCGCTGGAAACTCCAACCCCTACTTCAGCGCTGCTCCTACGTTGGTGTTCCCTCCTGTGGCCGAGTGCAACCCCAAATCAGGTCAGGGCTTCCGCATTGCATGGGATACGTTTGCTCCTTTGGTGCACGGGTGAGCTCAAGCCTCAGGTCCCAACTCGTTCAGTGCCAGCTCGGTGGCTTCCAAGAGGAGGGGGTCAGCCTCACCTCTGAGTCTTGATTTGAAAAGTTGCGCGAGTGTTTTGAAGAACTTTGAGGTGACTGCAAAGACTTCTGTGTGCAGTGACTGCGGCTGGTTCTAACATCTGTTCTCCAGCCCACGGTAACCCCCAGGCTGCCTCGTTATGCACTTTACTGCATGAAACCCTTGATTCTGACAGCATCTGTCACCTTCTGCTCTAGTGTTAAAGAGACCTATCACCAATGAAGAGCTCCTGTCCCCTGGGGCCCCCTACATCAAGAAGACACTAACCGTAAGTGACCACAGTGAATAGTGTTGCTAAGTCGACAGTACTGAGCTCTCTGATTGCTCTTTGATAGCTCTATCTGCTGCTCTGACCTCTGTGTGTTGGAACTTTGATTGCATGTCACATCATCTCAGCTTTTTCTTGGTGAGACTCAGTGGGTCAACGTTCGCAAATGTTCTTGTGGGTGAAAATGTGCACAGCCTCTGCTTTAGTTTAATGTATATTTAAGGGGTAGATCAGGAAAGAGAACGTTTCCTGAACAGAAAAACTCCCATTTACTTTTCATCCAGTTCCGTACAAATACAATCAGTCAAGTCTTGTGACAGTTGAGACCTTGACACTCATCCTGTGTCACACAGATGTCACCTTTGTGCACAGTTTTAAGCATCTCTCAGGTTTCTGCTGCAGATCAGATGTGTTGATATCAATGTGATCCATCAGCATCTGATGGAGCAGCACTGAGTGGGGAGCATCTGAGGGCCTCTCTCGCTTTCTTAGGATGGGCTTTTTTCATGGACAAGATAAACACACTGCAAAAATCTCCAGGATGCTGCAGATAACCTGAGTTTTGGGCTTTTGCTTTTCTAATTATTTCTAAAGCTGTAGTACTGGTCAAGGCAGGGCTGGCAGGTTCTGGCAGGAACTGCCTTGCAACATTCACACTCAGCACCCGTAGTGCTTGTTTATTTTTGTGTAAAACTTCTCTGCCCTTTGCTGCCTGCCTTTGAAAGGGGGAATCTCACTGTGGCCAGTTTAGGAAGCGTGAGGGCTGTCTTGCCACACTGCTTTGACACAAGGGGCTTACAGGAGAGCTGTGGATCAGTTTCCCAAATTAACTGTGCTGCAGAAATTGGCGAGAAGGAACAAGTAAAATAAAGCTGGTGATTAACGTGACACATATGAGGATTTGCCGTTCATTCTCCTGCTGAACGCTCTTGCCCTGCCCTTCAACTCTGCCAGCCCAGGCCTTTCATGGCTCATTTCCCTCTGCTTAGTTGTGCAGTTGCTGTTATTTATTTATATGGGTAATGTGCAAAGTCCTTTGGGAATTCCTTTTCTCTTTTGGTCGCATCAGATGGCCGCAGTATTACAGCAAACTGTTCTGACAGATTGAGATCAGTGGGAAAAGTTAAAAGAGTGGTTACTTCCCCTCTGGAAATGTTCTCTGTGCCAGGGAAAAGGCATCGTGTGCGTGCTCTGGAAATGTTCTCGACATGCTCTCAGTGCATGCTTTGCACTTCAATTTCATGATGCCTGTGTGTTGCTCTTCTGCACTTGCTGGCAGGGAATATTAACTGGAAAGCTGCTTTGCAGAGAGCAATTAATCTGTGGTTCTGCGTGTCACTTGGTGCGCAGCCCTTTCTCTCCCACCCATGGCAGATCAGGATCATGAGCAGAGCTCTCCATCTCTCTGGGAACTGTTACATCTCTTCTATCCAGCCCATTCCTTGTTTTTTAAAGCCCTTTTGTCCTACTTGTAGATTGTGGGGGATGCAGTGGGCTGGGGCTTTGTGGTCCGAGGAGGAAGACCCTGCCACATCCAGGCGGTGGACCCAGGAGGACCAGCTGCTGCTGCAGGGATGAAGGTACTTCTGCCTCATGGTGACTTAACACGAGGCAGGACTCAGGTTCTGCTTGAGATTTCCAGGCTGAACACATCCTCCGTATTCACACCCTCTGCACTGGAGATTGGTCTGATGGAGTAGGTGCATGGATCTCCATGGTGCTGTGATGAAGGATGCTCTCTGCAGGCAATGTGCACCATCTGTGGCTGCATGGCAGCAGATTTGCCTTTTGCCAGGGCAGAACAGGGGCTGCAGAAAGCTAAAATAGAAAGAAAACCTCTGACAAAACTAAGCTGTCCCTATGATAGACTTTGGAGACGTTGAAACTCTGTTTGAGCTACTAAAACCAAGTAACTATACAACCCGCGCAAAGCAGGGAAGGAGCAGAGCTTTGCCTTAAATCGCGTGTTCTCACAGCTCCTGAGATGTAAAGCGTTTTGTGTTTCTCTGCTGTTAATGATGTAGTTCTGCATGGAACTATTTACCACGTACCTGAAAGCTAAATGGCCTTAGACCGATGCCTTGTTTTGTTTCATCAGGTAATTTCCAGTGTTTCCAGAAATGAACTGACATCTTGAAACACATTTTAGACCCAAGCATGTATGGGTTTTGTGTGTAGAGTTTCAGGTGTGAACGAAAGAAATGGAGAGTTTCACAGTTCCCTATGAAAACCCCAGCAGCAAGAAAGTAATTCCTACAAGCTGACATAAGCCTAAAGTCCCATGGATATTTGAAATAATGGGATTCTTCAGAGGCAGAGCATGAGTCCATGTTTGCTCCAGGCGGGATTGGAAGGGGATGGCTGAATTTGTTTCATTTACTCAAGAGCTCAGTTAATTTCTCCTTACCTAATCTCATTTGCTACCAAATTGCTAGATGTTAATATTGTGCCTCATTTCCATCTGTGAAATGAACCACTGCTCACAAATGAGCCCTTTTTTTTTTTTTTCCTCTGTTAGCTCACAGTCTAAATCCCTTTGGTCCCCTTTTATGATCGTAGCACAGTGATTATTAGTGTTGCTTATGGAGTGGTGATGCTTTAGGGCTTGCAGGATTTTGTAGCAAGTTATTTGTATTGCAGCCTCTGGCTCTACTCAGTCATGAGCAGAATTTTCCACGAAGCACCAGCTGAAGGTAACCTGCCTTTCCTCTCCTTGCAGGTGTGCCAGTTTGTTTTCTCAGTCAATGGTATGTATGTTTTGCATCTGGACTATCAAACCATCAGCAGCCTCATCATGACAGGACCACGAACCCTCGTGATGGAAGTCATGGAAGCCGTTGAATAAGCAAAGGAGTCTTGTCTTGCCGCTGTTTGGGACGGCATGGCACTCCACTGAGCAAGGGTGGACTGTGGGGAGGGACCAAGCTTGACCATTCACTCCGAAATGTTAGCGAGGCGTTTTAAGATATTTTCAAATAAATGCATTCTAATGGACGAGTCTCAGATTTTGATGGTGTTGAACTACTTGGCTATACCTGATGTTGACAGCGTCTAAGTCTAAGCTCTCACAACTCCTTTTTAGTGCCAACAGGAGAGGTCAGCACATCGCAAACCCAAGCTTCAGAACGAGCTGCTCCCCCAGCCAAGCTGCCAGGCAGGTGGCGCAGGCTGGTGAGCAGTGAGAAGTTTGACACCAAGTGAGTCTGTCTGAGCTCCCCTGAGCTCTCTGTGCAGTCTACCGAGAACACAATGTGCTTTCCAGATGGCCTGATAAGCCGTGCCACCGACTCTGTCAAGAAGATAAGGAAATGAATACAGTGATGTGTGCTTCCTTGTAAAGAACGTCAAAGGCTCCTGTTACTCTCTTGGCTTAGCCACGCTCACAGCCAGGGCTGGTTGCTCTTCCCAGCTGAGTTTCTTGGAAAGGTCAGGCTTTAGGAGAGACCCCAAACATTGTCTGCCCTAAGGGAAGTGTCTTAGTCTGAGTTCAACTCTGGGAAGGAACAAAAATGAGTGAAACCCACCAAAATCCAGGCCCCCTGAGCCCTGTTGCTCCCAGCATGACTTCATTTGCAGGCAATGCAGAATACTCATATGCAGACTACCCTGAAAATGAGCTAAACATAGAATAACAGGTAATAACAAGAAACTGGGGAGGTTTCTTGCTTTCCAGTTCACCGAGCATCCTGCTCGCGATCAGCCTGCGATTGCTGTCCATGTACAGCAGGATGATTTCCAGCACTCCTGTTTGGGGCAGAGCCCTCAGCACAGCTCGTTTGGCCACCAGCTAAGTCTCAAAAGTATATATATATATATAATGTTAATTTTGATTTGTGTTAAAGTGGGAGCTGATTTTCTTGGAAAACGTGGCGTCAGCTGCGTATTATGTATTGTGTTACTGCTGGCTGCCTTTTTTGTCCTTTGTATAAAGGATATGTGCTCCCCCAGTGCTGGTGCAGAGGTGATAGGACTACTTGGAGCACAGCATTCCTGGAACTAGGCCCAAGCAAGATGTTTGCATTGATAATCCACTGGGGTCCTTCCAGCCCTTAAGTAAAACCAGACAATCTCTAAAGCCGTTTGTCGATATACTCACAGTCGTTGTTTCTAGTCATTTGGTGCACAAGCAAAGCAGCATCCACCTGCCTTTTTTATTTTAAAATCCTGTTTTATGTTGCTGTTTAGATAGGGCTTGTGTGTCTGTGGTGGCTCCAAGGTTTAATCCACGGTGTTGCGCTTGAGCTCAAGTCAGACAAAGCCCAGTGTTGTGTGGGCACCTTGGGAAAGGTGGATCAGTGAGCAACAACCTGAACATAAGCACTGGGAGCAGCTCCAGATTTTTCTGATGTAAACAGAGCCTAATTTTAGCTCTGGGTCTGAATTTACGTGAAAGTGAAGCACAGGAGATCTGTGTGCTTTCCTTTCTCACCTCCTGGTTTTAGAGTAAACTGTAGCAAAGCTGAGCAACTATTAAAACCCATCAGGAATTACAGGCTGAGGTAATCTGGGGTATTTATGTGTAGAGCAGTGACAACTCTCTCTCCACAGGTTACCAAATGCTCCATGTTTTGTTTTAACAAGATTTAAGTGTTTCTTTTTGGTGTTATCCTTCATCTTGTATATTGTGATGCTTTTAAATACTTATTAGATTACAAAGCAAAATGGCAATAAACTACCAAATGTTTGGTTATTGTGCAAAGTATTGGAAAACTATGATTTTCTTTTTTTTTTTTCTGTCTAACTGGAGACTTTCAAAGGTGCCTGTGTTTCCTGTAGAATGGTATTATCTGAGTTTCTTGCAGCTCACTCTGCAATGGGAGAGTGATGCTGACAGTCCCTGAAGATGCAGCTGAAAATCTGGCCTCCATTTGTAATGAGAAATGCCACTGTCAGTTGTTCCATTCCTGGAAATTAGGACAAAATCTTTCTGAAAAGGTTTTGGCGCAAAGCTGGGGGCTCTCCCAGTCGCTCCCAGTGCTGGGGACCACATGCCGGTGGAGGTCAGGGCTGCATCCCACAGCTGGGGAGTCTGCAGCACCGCTGAGCTCCAGCTCATGATTCAGCCTCTGGCCTTGCAAGAACTACAGATGTGCTTAATTTCCTTAAACGAATGCAATGCAATTTGCCTTCAGTGCAAAAGCCGGGCTCTCAAAAATATGTAATGGGATGCGAATGGGGCCGGACTGACTTCATCCCTGGGAGTCTGACAGTGGGCGGGAGCCAGGACTTGTTGCTGCGCTCTAGGAACTTGTTGTGCGGCTTCCTAGGCAGAGTTTGAGCATTTAGTTTGAAAAACCACTGAAAAGTATTTACTATTTTTCATAGAAGCGGAGTCTTGCTCTTCATGCGCGCTTTATTTAGCTGCATGTAGGGGCCAAACGCCGCTCTCCGCTGTGTGGTGAGAGGGAGGTGGGGGAATCGCTGTCCCTCTCCCCCTGCTCTCCCTCCCCTTCCTCATCCCTCCTGACGTCTTGGGATTGAAATCTCTCGTCACGCCGAGGAGCGGACGAGGCGCCGGGGCTGCTCTTCTCCCACCATTGAAGAATGTAGCTGGATTCCTCGCACCTCCCAGCCGACTCCAGAGAAAGCTGTGCTGCTCCAGAGGTCTGTGGTTCATTCCCCCTTGGGGGTCGGTTCACGGGGTTGCTGAGGAGGGGCAGTGGTGTTTTGGGGTATCAGCAGAGCGGGGAATTTCTGCAGGGTTTTGCTCTTTATGGGACTTGGAGCTGGTGCAGCTCAGCTCGGGGCAGCGTGGCTGATGCTGCACAGGGCAACGTGTCTCAGCTTCTCATGGTGAAGCAGCTTCAAGACTCATATTTGCTGCGGGTCGGATCTAAATATTGCCAGTACTGCTTTAGCAATTCTTTCGGAGTGATGGCTTGGAGAAATACACTTTGTTTGTTCTTTTTTTTTCCTTTTTTTTTTTGGTGGTTAATCGTATAAGACCTGCAAGAAGTTGCTGGCAGAGAGGACAGTACTCAGAAAGATTTGTTATCAACAGCAGTTGTCTGGGTGGGTTTTTCCTACCCGGAGGTGTGGTGTGGGTCTGCATCCAACAGATGTTACTGAGCTTTCCTGGGCTGTGGTGAGTCTCAAAGGCTCAGCCTGGAAGTGAAACTTGTGCCTCACTTTCTGAGAGTGGGGCTGGGATAATTGAGAACTTTTGTTCAATAGTGGAACTGAAATACAGGAGATTTCTATGACAGAACAGAAAAGGGGTTATGAATGTGGTGGTTTTTTTAAGTAGCAAAGAACTTGGGGACCTTGGGACAGATTTATTCCCCACAGCTGGTCACCTCTGGCAGGTCACTGGTCTCATCTGCAGGGTTGTCCCTGTCACTACTCCTGTGTCGGGCAGTGAGTGGGCCATGGGGTGACATTGCTGCTGCCAGCGCTTCTGTGCAGAGATGGTGATGCTCTCTGGAATTAGGAAATGTCCCCAAACTGCAGTTGTGGAGAGTGGAAATAATCCACAACTCCCCCAAATCCCCAGTTTTAGTTGTGCTGATTTAAGTATGTGGCAGGGAAATTTTGCACAGATTTATTTTTTTTTTCCTTTTTAATTAAAGAGACTACATTTAAAATTTTTTGTACAAATAAGGGGATCTCTGACCGCCTTAACCTCCAAATCCCCTCTGAGCACACAGCTGGGGGGAGCGGGCAGTGGTGCGTGTGTGTCCCTGCCGTTTGCCAGGCCCTGGAAATGCCACATGCTCCATGTGTTGCTGTTTCCAAATTCCTTCCCTGGGTCAGTAACACAGAAAGGCACCGAGTGCCCGAGGCTGCGGGAAGCCCAGTGTCACCGTGGTCCCCTCCATCCCACAGGAAGCTGCAAGGAAATCAAGAGCAGTTTGGTGGCATTGCAAAATGGCACAAATGAACTTTTTTATGCAGGGAATTTTTTTAAAAATGCAGGTTTCTTGCTGGTGTTTGGCACATGTAGCTCTGCAGCCAGGGCAGGCTTTGCTTTTCTTGAGGTGACAGTCAGATTCCTGAAATGCACCTGTAAAATGTTTGCTTTTTTTTAATAAGAAATGACTTCATTTTATTAGCTGGTGATAAAAAAAAAAAAGCAAGTGTTTCCCATGGCTAAGGGCTTTAGTTACACTGCAGTTGTTCCCTATAACATGATCTTCAATTGAAAAAAACCCAAATCGCAGACTGAGCAGGGTTCTTAACATCTCGCTGTTATAACTTGCATATTTTTCTATTCAGCAATTTAGAACTGATTTAAACCTCAGGAGATCATGGCTGAGTGACTCATGTGCGTATTTATATTTCCTTTAAATTGCTAAAAAGTTGACGTATTTGAAGGGAAATAGGCGTTTGCCAGGAGCCTCTAAATACCTGTCCATCAGAATGAATAGACACGAAATGTCACTGCAGATGGCAACAGAGGAAACTTGCGTGTGGTCTGGTTCTGCCCAAAGCAATAAGGCTGAAACGTGTAGCACAAAAATGACAGATGCCAATGATGTATTGCAAAAAGCCAACAGCACATGTTTTAAACCTGGTATATTAAGACTGAGACCAGGGTGGGGGATGCTGTTTCCATCAGGGTAGTTTTATGCTGAACTAACATTTCTGACCTAAAAAAACCCAAGACTATCCCAACAAGTCCTGAATGTAACTTCTTGGGAACTCCACAGTGAAATAAGAAATAAACCCCTTGTTTCTGAACTGGTGACATATAAACTCAGCTGGGCCTGTGTTTTCCCTGCTGCTGCATAATTGCTTTATTGCAGTGACCATGGGGTCATTAAATTGGTGGTGTGAGGAGCTTGTTTGCCAAAGAATGCTCCTCAAACCACTTTTCCCCTTATGATCAGTGTGTGCATTGCAGGGACATGAGAAAGATGCTGTGTGTTTGTGTACCTGTATTGATTTTGGTCACGATAATCAGAAATAATTACTTCTGTATGATCTAAACAAGAAGTTATTCTGGAATCTATGCCTGTCCAGTGATTCTACAATTGGACAATGTTGCATATTTCCATGATCAGAGCAGAACTCTGGGCTTATTGTGCCACTGTTGAGATTGCCCTAGAAGAGGACAGTGCCCATCTCTAGGACCAAGCAGGCTGAGAGGAGGAGTATAGGGTCAAAGCACATCAAGTTTATAACATAGTTTAGTGCTGGTCCAAGGCATTGAACAGCTGTATTGGAGAGAGCAAGAATGTAAAATAATATATAGGAATTGCAGGAAAATTCGTTATGTGCTTCTCCAGTGCTATCAAAGATGCGCAGAGCTGTAGGTCTCAGCCTGTGGTCCCTTAACCAGGGATTGCAAAAAACTGAGTTTTCACATAGCGAACTGTGACTTTTACTTCTCCTTCCTGACGTTTGCCCTCTTGCAGGTCCTGCTCACCATGCTGGTTCACACGTGTTTCTTTTTTGCCTGCCTGTCTGTGGCGAGCCACGTCTGGGGCCGCGTGGGCCAAGGTAAGGAGCCCGCCTGCCCTCGCCCTGGGCCATTTCCTGCGGTCTGGTTGTCACCTGCGTTAGCCCAGCCCTTGCCCGAGCCCTCCCCAGTGGCAGTGGCACCGTGTGGGGGCACATTCCCCATCACACGCAGGACTCCAGGGGGCTGCTGTGCCCTGGGGTCTGATGATGAAGATCCAATCAGTCTGTTCCCACACACGAAGAGCAGCAGGAGATCAGGGGACCCATTTGGGGAGCATCTCCATCCCTCTCCACCCTGCAGAGCCCATCCTCGTCACTGGCAGCAGTTCATTGTGCTGCTCCCTCGCACCAGGGATGCTTTTCAGCCTGGATAAGCAATGAAGGGTGCTTATTTGATCTGCAAATAGACCTTGAGAAATAGGAAGGAAAAGGGCATCGCTGCTGTTAGTTGCTGCATCATCCTGTGCCCTGAAACTGTCGTTTTGGATGTATATGGTGATACAAGGTACATCTGGATAAGAAAGAGCATGAGGTGCGTTCGTTCTGTAACATGTAGTGCTCCCATAGTAGCATAAATGATCAGAAAACACCTATAGCACCTCCTCATAGCCTTTCTGATGCTGAACCACCTTCATACTATGTTTGAACCTTCTGTGGAACTGGTCAGCACAAAGGTTTCTGGAGAGGCGATAGCACTTCAGAGTTTGGACAGATGTGTCTCAATGCTGTGGGTATTCCAGATCAGCCTCTGCAGTTAAGTCTGGGCTTAACTCCCTATCAGCTGGAGAGCAAGGTTACCGCATCAAATAGCTCACATCCAACACAGGGCAGGGAAACAGTGGAGCTTTCATGGCACTGGGGTTCATTTGCATCCAGCACATAATGGTGCTTTAGAGGATGCTGTCCTTTCTGATCTGTCTGAGGACATTCTTGCCTTTTTAGCTTTTGGGCTCCTAGAGTGATGGCTAAGGAGCTGGACCACGCTTGGCCAAAAGAAGACAGCTCCATGTTTAATCTGACCATGAATTCCCCTCATTGTTCCACGATCTTTTACCATTTCTCTTGGGCACGATTCTGGGATTTGCTTTTGCCCCTCACCCCTCTTCCCTGTGTTTTCTTCCTTCCCCTTCAGATTTGCCGGGGGTGAGATGTGAATCTGAGCTTTGTTTCCCCAAAATAGTTATCTGCTTGTTGGGCAGCTTGCAGGAAGTCTCTGCAAAAGAAGGTTAAGACACAGATGTTGGGCTGGGACAAGCAAGTCCTTACTGCCAGCCCTCACTGCTTTCCTGGGCTGGGACTTCATGGCCAAGATGTAGGAGATGCTTGGACATCATGCAAGACCAGATTAGGGACTTGAGCCGGACACTTCAGGTCACCCTAAGCTTTTTTTTTTTTTTTTTTTAATGAGTAGTGATAAAGGGAAAGAGATTGGTAACAACTGCAAAATAGGGTGGGCGTCTGAGTGCAGATGCTTCTATTCTGCAGGCAAAGGACATGCTCACTCATGGCGAATTAGGGCAGCCTTCTGGAAAGGCAGCTGTAGGTACAGGGGCAGCAGGGAGGGGAGATAAATCTGCTGACTTGCCACCCTGCATCCAGTCAAGTGAAAAAGTTTCATATGGTGACGTTTGTACGACAGTACAGCTATGTTTTACCAAGGAATTGTTGATTCAAGGAGGTTCAGACGTCTAGGTGGGGTTTAAAAGGTATCTGTGAAATCTGGAGATGGTAAGGGAATGTGCTCTTTCTTCTTTTTACCTCCTTGTCTGAGATAATTTTTTTCCTCAGGATTTGTCATTTAGTTTGTTGCTCCCTGCAGCAAACTGATACAAGCTGGTGCCCACCAGTTATGGTGCTGTCAGGAACTGTTATTTACACTTTACCAGGTTTTCTTTCTCCCTTTTTTTTCCCTTTCTTCTTTCTAAACCCAGATGGTCATTGGATCTGCCTTTGAAATTATCTTTCTGCAGAAGTACGGGACCCATCACCTGGGGAATTCCTGTATTCCTCAGCAGCCCAAACACACTGAAGAGCCTCACTGAGCCCTTTTATCTATTTCCCACTCTCTTCTCTCAGACATTTTCATTGAACACTCTTGCTGAGGCAAAACATTCTGCATGAAAACTCTCAGGGGAGCCGTCCAAGATGTGAAGGTGCAGAGAAAGCCCTCCCCTCTATGGCAGGCTGCTTTCCCTGTTTGCAGCAGTATATACTGAGGTCTCATTTGTGTGCCTGAGAAGCTCCTGTCTGCACAGGGGGACACTATAGGTTTGCAAAGGTGCAGCAGTTGCTGTGCAGCATCAGGGGATGCTCAGGACTTGGATGGGATGGTGAAGGTTTCCTTGGCACTGTAGCTGTTCCCCTGTCCTAGGAGAGATGGGTTACATGGGGTTTTGTGTGTGCATGTGCAGAGGGAGGAATTACACCCACACAGCCACGTCTCCTCCTGCCCAGGGTCCGGCCGGTTGAAGCTCACTGTCCTTTCGGAAGACAGGCTGCAAATGAAATGGAAAGAGACTGAAGGGAACATCAACGGCTACAAAGTCCGGGTAAAGCCCATGGCAGGTACGTGCCAGTGCCTGGGACATCAGGCCAGGCAGAGGTTTGTGTGCAAGTGAAGGACTGAGCTGCACCTTTTGGTGGGTGCAAAACAGGGCTTAAGTAAGAGCTTTGTTCAGACCTTAAGGTGATAGAGATAAGGCAGAGGGAATTATGCACTGATTGTTCTGGTTTCAGGTGTTGATTGCCTAGATCAAAACTTTCCACGGGGCTGTACACGCAGTACGGACAAGAAGCCTTTCTGGTCACCATGAGAGCAGCCCATAGTGTCCTCCAGCACAGGCACTGTCCCTTTGTCACCTGTTCACAAGAGGGAGATGGAATTCATCCCCCTTCATCCTCAGGGAAAGCCTTAGCCGAAAAGTGTTGATCTTTGGGACTGCGTGAGGGAAAAAAAGATGATGAACGGTTCATTGTCCGGTTATTCGGGTGTTCTCAGCTCTCCCCATCTGCAGGGACATGAGATGGCAATTTCTGACCCCACCTGTGTGGGGCTCAGCCCCATGGCTCCCTGTCCCGGCCAAGCTCCCGCTCTCCCTGACTTCAGATGCTGAACGTGGTGGTGCTGGAAGGACACGACGACCCTCAGCAGGGAGCAGCGGTTGGAGGCAACCTTAGTCTCGGCTAGCATTCAGATTTCAGTGGCTGCCGCTCTCCCATTGAGCCGGAGAAGGGAGCTGCCGGGCACGACTGCGTGCGGCTGAGCCCCTCTGATCATCCACCCGCTTTTAGGGCAGCCCCCACCTGTCTCCCAAGCTGGAGCAGGAGGTTTCTCATTCCTTCTCTGCCCTGCTCCTCCCCAGGAGTGACGAGCATCCCGAGCATCCTGGGAATGCAGGGAATCCCCGCTGATCCTCATGCCTGAGGCTTTCCCTCTTCGTAGGCTGGGGAGCTCCATCTCCAACCATGGCATGAGCACAGGGATGGTGGGGTCAGAAATACATTCATAGTTTAAACCTTGCAGTTGTTTCTTAATCAGAGGGCTTTAGGGAGCTACTTTGCCTTTTGTCCTGTGTTTCGTGTAGCACAGAGACCATTGTGCAGCACTGGCAGAGCTGCCTTGCCCCATATGCTCAGTGCCCTGCCGGTGCAGAAATGCACCCATTCCTGTCTGGCTGGGACATCACAGCGCTGGGACAGGTTCCACAGTCCCAGGACAGGTCCCACAGCCCGAGGATGTGGCCAGAGGGGTCTGCAGGCACTGCCAACCCCAGAAATGAGCTGTGTCTCCGCAGAGAGCAGCTGCCCTTGGGAGAGATGGGGATTGCAGAGATAGCATGGCGAGAGCGGCTGGGATAAGTAAGAGGGGACCCAAGTGCCAGTCATGACCTCCAAAAACACTAAGCCACTTCCTCACTTTTCCATGTATGACCTCAAGCACATTAATTGGGTTTCATAAGCAAAATTTACCAGTGATTGCTCAGCCTTCACCCTCTGAAGACCAGCTTTTCAATCAGCAGCTCCTTGAGAAGTTGGTGTGTGTTGCACTAGTGCTGGTTGAATATTTAAAACAAAACAAAACAAACATTCTAAGCCCTGGAAAAAAAAAAAAAAAAAAAAAAGAAGTAAAAATCAGAGATCCACAACATTAAAAAAAGAAATAGGAATTGACTGAGGTCTCTAGGCGGACATTCCCTGCATTTCAGCAGTGCTTCGGCTACTGTCAGCTTAAATTTAAGCTCTAACAGTCTCTGAACTGTGGTTTCATCCCACCTCAGGGGACTCGGAGCAAGAAGTTATGCTGAAAACCAAGACTCCCAAAGCCACAGTGGGGGGGCTGAGCCCTACCAAGGAATACACGCTGCAGGTCTACGTGCTCAACGGCTCCCAAGAAGTCCTGTTTGCCAAGAGAAAATTTGTGAGTAAGTAGAGAGCTCCTGAAGCTCTTGGAGATGTGGTTCTTACGAGCTCATCCTCCAGAGTATGTCCTGTAGACCATGCTGCAACCACGGAAGGTTAGAAAAGGGGATGGTGAAGACCCAGGGGATGAGGGATGGACTGTGACACACAGACCCATCTAAAGTGACTCTCTCTTCCTGTTCTTGGCCTTCCTACAGTCGAGGAGTTAAAAAATGCATCCCAGATGAGAAATAACCGAAGAAGCTCAGGAGCTGCGTCAGGAAAGAATCTCACCTCTTCGGGGAGCTCAGCTGCTGAGCACAGCGGGGTGGCAGAGCTCACCCCCCCACCCCTGAATGCCATCCTGACACAGCCAGGTGGGTGCACAGCTGTCCCCAAAACCATCCCCACCCTCCCCATGCACCTCCTGCTTCATCAGGGACATTCACTGAGAGAGACGTCCCACAGCCCAATCTCATCTCTTGCACGCATCTCTGAATTAAAAGAACACAGTAAGCAACATAAAAATGTTTTCCCCTCATGCCAGCCAAACTGTCCAGCTTTACAAAGCACAACCATACATGCCTGGGGCTGTCAGGTATTCGAATTCAGCAAATACAGCCAAATCCTTCAACTTAGAATCATGGAATGTCCTGAGCTGGAGCAGATTCTATGAGAACAATCTGTTCCCCAAGCACTGTGGCTAATAACACCTGATTTCCTGGCCTCTGTGTCCCAAGCCTGGCTGCAGATGGGCTATAAGAAGTTGTGAGCCCTCCCCTATGGCTGAGGACTGTATATGACTACACAGATTCACCTGTGTCTGGCAACAAGGTTTGCATGAGTTCAAGAGGCAATTATATGTGTTGATCCATCAGGGCTATTATACAAAAAGACTTGCACTTGCTCAGGATGTTTCTGAGTCACAGGTTACTGAGGTCTGGAGGGTACATTGGTATCAGCTACCATGTTATGTTTTCCCTGGTTTATATTTTATAAACATTCTTTATTTTTCATTGTCAAAGATAATGGGAAAGACAAACTTTCGATATGATCCACTACTAGCATTATTATAAACTCATGAGCCTGCAAACAGCTTTCTCAGAGAGGCATGAAGATGACGTTCTGATCTATCTAGCTACTTGTTTGCATAAAGCCTGTAGGACTTGGATCCTTTCTGAACCCCCTACCCCTCTGTCAAATGTGACTGAAATCAGCTGATAAGTGCAGCAGGTTGCATGGGGATAAAGAAGATAGGGACAACAGTTTTTTTTTTTTTCTCTTTGGAGCACAGCAAAGGACAGAGCTGAAAAGAAAAGGCAGAAGGGGACACAGCCAAAGGGCTCGGGAGAAACCACAAGAAACCAGCCCAGAGCAGAGACCAGTGTGACAGAAGCAACACCAACAACCACAAGATCATCCCACCGCGCTCCTGCAAACTCAGAGCAAGAGTCCCTCGGAAAAGAAAAACCCACCAAGGATTCATTGAGGCGAGGTGAGAGGGGTTTCAAACACATTGTACTCCTTCTTCCCTAGTTTTCCCTAATGCTTGTTGAATACAAGCCTTCCATCTCACTCTCTGTCACCAAGATTTTCAGGGGTACAAGTGGTGGTGACAGTGCTTTTAACTGGTAGGTCATGCATTGGGGAACTGTCAGGGATCCCTGGAGAAGTTTGGAGTTCTGCAGAACTTCACGGATTTTAAGGCAAACTGGAGCTAGGACAAAAATTCCTTCCAGGTGATTTAATTTGTTGATTTTCCACTATTGTCTCCATGTTGCCACCTCCCCCTGCTTCTGACAGATCCATGTAAGCGTACGTGTTCTTTAGCCTAACCCCATAGCAATGGACCTTCCCAAGCCTTCAGAAAGGGAGTTCATTACCCAACCTGCTCCTGAACTTGTTCCTCATGTTTCTCAGATAACTGATCCATGACGACCCTTCAGATGCGTCAGTTGACGCTCTGGCAGGGCAGATGGTCACAGCACTGTTGAAGTGGTAGGAATGGGATTGGCCAGAGCATCCTCACGTGGTGCCTTGAGACCAGTATTAATCTATGGCTGTGAAAAGAGAGAGGGGAGTAACCTCGTTGCAGACCACTGAATCTTGATGGAATCGTGTATTTCCCTCCAACAAAGATGGAAAATCCACCATCTGAAAAATATTTGGGGAAGATGCATTCGATCAGCAACATGCCCTGTCTTATCCTCTGTTGAGCTTCAGGCCTGGGGTGGGGAGAAAGGCAGGGCTGGAGTATCTGTGATGCCAGCAGGTTTTTACAGAGAGACTGGATTTAATATAAAGCCGTGAAATAATTATAGCCCGCAGGGGATCTTGTGATGGAATGGAATTAAGCAATCACCTGCAGTTCTTGGAGACTTAGGGCAGATAAAAAGGGAAGCGCTGGGCTGGGGCTGAGATGTAGTGGAGCTGACAGCTTGTGGAGAGCAGAGCTCACGTTAGGCACAAGCTTCCTGACAGCTTTAACCCATTCTTTGCAGAAATACAGCTGTGCACCACTCAGTTCTCGGTGCTGAGATGGGTTACCCTTAGCCACATGCTTTTCCCAAGATGCTGGGATGTGTCAGACTGGCAGATGGTCCAGTTCACCATCCAGACAAAGCATTACGCTGCAGATTTGCTTTTTATCTTAAAACTGAAACAGTTTTTCCTCCTTCACAATTGCTTCTCTCAATATCAAACCTTATCGCTCCCCAGGTTCCCAGTTTCAGTGCGACACATCTGCAATGACTGATATCGTCCTGCTTGTGGATGGATCCTGGAGCATCGGACGCAACAATTTCAAGCTCATTAAGGAGTTTCTGAGCAATTTGATTTCCCCATTCAGTATTGCACAAGACAAGATAAGAATAGGTAGGACTCTTTCCTGTTTCCTGACCTTGGGAAGTCTGTGTTTGAAGGAGCCTTGGTTCTGTTTCAGTGGTTATGTTCTACTCTGAGCTTTTATTCCTTTAGGATGGGGTCCTACTTGCTGCTTTCACAGCTTTTCCCATCTGGTAGTAAGCTCTGTCCCCTAGTGGTTGTGAGAAATAGCTGCACAGTGAACAAAAGCGATGTCTTCTGGGCAGCACCAGGTCTGGCACTGATGCTGAGATACATTTGGGATTTTCTTCCTACCTCTGAGGTGCTCAGCCTCCACAGCACCATGTTTACAGATGCAGTGGTGATGCTGCGTTGGAGCTGCTTCCAGTTCTGGAGGATGCTAACCCCATCATACAGCCCTGGCCAGGCTGTGTGTGAAATCAGGACAGCGTAAATCCTTCCTTCTCCTTGTATCCAACTAGTTTGACCCCAATTAACAGTGGGAATTTATCAAACACTTCAGAGCACCACCACAGGTGTCGGTACCACTGTTCCCAGTGGGGTCTGAAGCATCACCTTGCTGCCTGCATGACAAGGGCCATGCAGAGAAGTGGAGTAAGAAACTGAGTCTGCTCACCCTCACTCCCTATCATTATTTTGTGTCATCCTCCCATGGCAAGCCTGGCACCACCTCCCTAAAATGAGTCTTCTCTTGCAATTTAGCTTGCATGATGCTGATGCTCTTTCCTTCCCCAGGGCTGTCCCAGTACAGCAGCGACCCCCGCACAGAATGGGACCTGAGCACTTACTCCACAAGGGACCAGGTGCTGGAGGCTGTGAGGAGTTTGCGGTACAAGGGTGGCAACACTTTTACAGGTAACTCCATCTTTCAGGGCTCTGCTAAGTGATCTGCGGGGCTGCAGTGGGGGAAGTTGTTCCCACGGGATGAACTTCATGGGGACCAAAGCCACTGGGGGCAGAGAAAAGAGTAAAGGTGTTGGGGGGTTGTCTGCAAGACTGTAGCACATCATCCATCTCTGCTTCTCCCCAGGTCTGGCTCTGACCCACGTCCTGGAGCAGAATTTGAAACCAGAGGCTGGTGCGCGGCTGGAGGCTGAGAAGCTCGTGATCCTCCTGACTGATGGGAAATCCCAAGATGACGCCAACCTGGCTGCTCAGACGTTGAAAAACCTGGGCATAGAGATACTTGCCATTGGTAAGATCACAGCCATCGATAAGCTGTTGGACAAAGCCAACCTATTTGTGATCTTCAAATTGAAGGTTATGTTCCCTCGACTTTCATAGGAACATCATGATGCTTTAAAAATAAGGTAATGGGTGAGACCTCATTGCACTGCAGCCAAGATAAAAATTAACTCATTTATTCAGCACAGGCAGTGTCTTAAAGGGGATTTTGTTTGTTTAGAAAAAAGACTAATTCACATGAGATATTTCACACCTCCCAGCCAAAAAGACCTTTGCGAGCCTCACAGACCTGTGCTGTGAGAACAATATTCTCAGCTGCGGAATTAGGCAAGAGAACATTGTATTGAGGAGGGCAGGACACCTTCTTTATAATTACAGCCTCTCAAAACTTTCAGTTTCTCTGAATAATAACATTATCTGCTCTTTGCTATCCGGCAGCAATAATGTGACACAAAATGGCCTTGAGCAGCTCTGTCCTTGATGACTAAACAAGTCTGCTAGACTAATACATGGGCAATAAAGTTACACAGAAAATTCATCTAAAATTGCAGTCTCCCAAACTTTAATTTATCTTGGGAAGACACAAGCAAGGTTTTATTGCATATTGCTAAGTGGCTGGCACTGTGATTTCTTTCATGGACTGAGTGGAGCTGCTGAGCCTCAGCTCTATGTTGTGCAGCTCAACAGACCAACATCTGAGTACCTGAGATCCCTGGAGATCTGTCCCTGGCTGGAATTTTTGCCTTTCCTCTCTGGTTAGAGGAAGATCACATTGTTTAGTCCTTAGACATTAGGATCTGATTATTAATCTCCATAGCACCTTGGTTCTCACTGCAAGAGTAAGGGAGGAGGAGGCTGGCAAAGGTGAGAAGGTAATGGCCTTGAACTTGAGAAACCAGGTGAGATCCTTGTCTGGCGATGGTTCTGCTTGGGCAGTGCTAGGGTGACCTTGAGCCACTGGGGAGCAAAATAAATTGTATGTTGTGGGGCTTGGTCTGCAGAGGGTTAATGAGGATGTGAAGCACAAGGACAAGGATGGAGGATGTCCTGTGATGGTGAAGTTCTGCTAGATAAATGGTCTATCTTTTGCTTATCCCTGACACTCTTAAAATGCGATGTGATGTTCTGATGAATAACGGAGTCTCTATGGGGAGTGCTGGCACCTCATAAATATAAAATTGTTATTTATTCATCCACTCATTCCCCTATTTATGCCTCTTAGGGTGCAAAATATCTGCCTTCCCAGTAGCAAAGCCTACGAGTGGAAGAAAGATTCACTAGACCACTTCAAGCCAGAAAAGACCTTCTGAGCCCACAGTGTTGAAAGCCCTTCCCAGGCTGGCCTGAGGCTGTTGCTGCAGGAAAGCCCAAGGCCATTCTGAGATCCCACCACCCCGCTGGAATGAGTGGGAGGGTCTGCTGGGGAAGCAGGGTGATGATGGACCCATCCTGCCCCTGAACGAACAACACAGAAGCAGGAGGCAGAAGCTGCTCCTCTCTGGGGAGGTTTCTCAGGCTCGTTCTCTGTGCTGGTTGCAGGGGTGAAGAACGCAGACGAGGCTGAGCTGAAGCAGGTGGCCTCGGAGCCGCTGGAGCTCACCGTGTACAACGTGCTGGATTTCCCCCTGCTGAGCTCTCTGGTCAGCAGGCTCACCCGTGTCCTCTGCACCAGGATCAAAGAGAAGAGCAACAAGGAAAATGCAGGTGAAGTGAAACCTTCACAGTGAGGGCTGAGCTTCCTTTTGCTCACCATCCACCTTCCCAGACATCAGAACTGGCCCTTTCTCATACCTTTCTCTCCATGAGCTCCATCACCCTGTTGACACCACCGAACTCTTCTCCTCAGCCCTGATCTCCTTGCTCAGCCCTCTTGCTACCTGATAGTGGTCCTGTAGATATTTCTGTTCTGATGCTCTTGGTTTGGTTACCTGCTTTTGGTCTGTGAGCCAATACAAGCAACAGACATTCCTACCAGGGGTTTGGATGACTCTTGATGGATATATTAATAATAACCTAATGACAATAACCACCATTGTAGGGAATCTTATCTTATGGCATGATAAATGCTTTGTAGCCATCTCCTCTTCTGAGTTTCTTCCAACCAAGAGGAGGCAGAAAAAGCCAAAGAGCTGGTTTGAGAATAGATTATGGAGAATGTTTGGAGGAAATGTGGAGGTAGGAAGAGGAGACGGTGAAACACCTAACACATTTTTTTTTTTCTCCACTCTTTAAATGATGGATCTCCAAGGCATTTTCAAATTAAAACCAAACAGCCCATTTCTTTCCTTTGCTGGAGAGCAGCTTCTGTGATGAACAAGAGAGTGGAGAACCACTCCAGATGTTAGCTTAGGTCCTCAGGAGAAATACCATGTACATGTTTCCATCTCTCCCTGCTTGAAGATCTGTCTAAGGAGAATGGGAAAGTAACTTTCAAGCATACTTTTATTTTAATGCCCTGGAAATTCATATAAATAAATTGATTAATCCGTATTATTTTGTACCTGTTTGATATAATTAGACATTTTTCAAAGGTGCAGATTAGATTAAAGAAAGATTAATTGCTCAAAAAAAGAAACCAAAATAACTTCTGCTTGTTCATTTTGACAAATTTTCATGACTAAGGAAAGTTGGGTCATCTTTTGGATACATGCAAAAATTCAGACTTGTGTTGAAAAAATATTCCCAGCACCCAGCAAAATACACAGCCTGTTCTCTGTGGAGTATTTATGTTCTCTGTATTCCCACTTTTAAAATATTTATTTCAGAACGGTTTGGAACAGTTTCTCTACTCTATAGGGAAGGAGTCTGTAACTTGATTTGAAAAATGTCACTCATATTTATGAGCTGGAAAGTACATTTGGCATGAGAAATCTGAGTATAAGAAAGTAACTGTGTTTTTAATTCCTAGGCAGCACTGTGAAAGATATCCCCATGAACACAGGTCCCCAGCTGAACCCAACTGACCTTAAAATATCAGCCGTGACCTCTAAGAGCATGCACTTGACCTGGAGTCCTCCTCTGAGGCCACCAAAGAAATATCGGGTTGTGTATTATCCATCTAAGGGTGGTATCCCCAAAGAGGTGAGAGACCTTTCTTGGACACCTGAGACTGAAATATCTTCCAGATGGCGGGTGGGAATTTAAGTAGACTTGAGTAGACAAAAAGATGAGGGTAGAGGTACAGTTCTTGTGGGACATCAGCTAAAGCCTGAGATCAAGTTAAATGCATTATGAACATAAATGTGAACAGCTGATAGGATGACAAGACAGAGGAGGACATGGGATAAATATCACCTTGCTAGAAATACTGCAAGCCACGCCAATGCTGATTTTTCTCTTATGCAGTGTTATCCCCTCCCTAAAGCACCTATTTTGACTCAAAGAGGACACTCAGGTACAGAGAGCTGTCCAAGGATGCTCATCTTTGATGGATATTTGCTTAGAAAAGCAAATCCAAATTGTTGATGGATTTCCATTGATTTCCATGAGAGCATGATTAGAGTCTTGTGCTTGGTGTTTGCACAGATCCCCATCTTAGAGAACAGGAATGCTTATTGCCTTTTACCTCTCTGTTTTGGGGAGATGCTAGCTGGCACAGAATTCAGAAGGCAACTGGACTTCATGTTTCCGGGCACAGATCTGCTGGGAAAGGCCAGTTCAGCCATTTCTTTGCTAAAGAGTGGCCAGTGGCTCCCTGTCTCGACAACCCTCCTTTGTGCTTTCAGGTGGTTTTAGACGGAGCAATCTCCTCTTTGCAACTCTTCAATTTGACCTCGCACACGGAGTATCTGGTGTCGGTGGTTCCTGTCTATGACACAGTTGTTGGGGACGCGCTGAGAGGTGTTACCTCCACATGTAGGTCGTGAGTAGAGAGAATTGTGTGGATGCGTGGTTATGATAGGTGAAAAAAAGCTCTTGCTTTGTGACCATCTCAAACTGGAGCCTGACACTGTATTTTTCTCCCTTCCCCAAATTCACTCTGTCTACAGCTGTCTCCATCTGAGGAGACATTCAGAACTTTACCAGACAAGACCCTGAGCTATCAGCTATTTGAGCAGCAGTTTGGACCAGAGACCTTCAGGGGTCCCTTTCCACCTATATCACACTGCAAAGGAGAACACGGATGTGGCAGTAACACACCATGCTAGAAACATCTTCAAACCCCTAGCTGCTTATTCACCCTGGGTTCCAAGTGAATTAAACCCATTTTCTGTACAGCGGCTGCTCCGCTGTGTTTGATGTGGGGTGGATTGTCACCAGCTGGCAGGAGCTGCTGCAAAGCCAGGTCTCCTCTGGGGTCTGAGCTGTCACAACCCTCAGACACTGACGATATCTTTCTGCCTTGTCTCTCCCCTCAGTGCCTTTGTCTCCCCCTCGCTCCCTGCGTGTCTCTGAGCTGAGCCACAACAGCATCAGGCTGAGCTGGACCCCAGCCCAGGGAGCCACCCAGTACCTGGTGCTCTGCTCTGCAGCCCCCAATGGAGCAGAGGACTATACCACAGAGGTAAAGTTCACAAGGATAACGATAATACCATAATACCAATTTTTCAGCCTCTGGGATGAGCTGAGTTGTAGCTCTGACCTATGTGAATTGGTACCATGTGTTTGCTTGTTTTTTGTTTTTTTTTTTTTTAAAAAAAAGTGTCAGCATTATTGCCAGCAACATCTTCCATGGAAGAATTTTTTTTTTTTAATGGTGTATCTCAAAGCAATTTATAATTGTGAGGTTTTAACGTGGGAAATTAAGCACAGGGAGAGAACCATCACATGAGGCCCTGGAAACCTGGGCACTGAACTCGCATTTCTGCAGCCCCAAGTATAATTGCTATATCCTTGAGGCTGTACAAAAATGGCTTTGTTCTGCTCATCTTAAAACATCAATTGAAAATTAGTTAGGGCAGTTTTCGCTGACCTCTAGAAACAGACCTACGATACTGCATAAGGCTAAAACAACACTTGATGAATGGAAAATCCTTAAAAACATGTAAGATACTTTTGTAATATGTGCATTTTAATGAGGTCTCTGGAGTACCTGTAGGCTGAGGATAAGAATAAAAAAAAAAAGAGGAATGGGGCACATGTATTGCCTTTCTGACTCAGATTCACCCCCTGAATAAACAGCAATAGGAGCAATTGCAGGATGGTTTTCAAAACAAAACCATTAATGCTCATGTTCTGCTCTCAGTGCATAACTGTGTGGGGTTTGGTTTTGGTTTTGTTTTTTTTTAATTCAAAACATTTGAAGAGAGACCAACATTTAAAATTGTATTTTTGCACATCAGAACATTTCTGCAGTTACCTACGCACTCTGAGAGTTCAATGCTCTAAGGCTACGGGATGTCTGCAAAACCAAAATGCAAAATGTTCCCAGCCTTTTATAAGAATGTTCTTCATTGTGTGGAGACTCCTCTAAGTCTCTGGGTCGGTTTCTGGAATGATCAGCTGCTGGAGCAGAGCTTTGCTAGGCTGTGTTAGCCGGAGCGGAGCTTTTCTGGGCTGTGTTAGCGGCAGGTGGCAGCAACTCAGCTGCTCTGGGTGTATTTGCAGCAGGAAGCTCTTCTGCAAGAGCCTTCCGTGTGTCTGAGCAAAGCGGGAGAAGAGGAGAAGGGGCAGGAGTTGATCTCTTCTCTCAGTGACAGGACCCCAGGGAATGGCAGGAAAATGTGCCAGGAGAGGGCCAGCTTGGACATTAGGAAAAGGTTCTTGACCCAGAGGGTGCTGGGCACTGGAACAGGTTCCCCAGGGAGGTGTCACAGCCCCAAGCCTGACAATATTCCAGAAGCATTTGGACAATGTCCTCAGACACACGGAGTGAACTGTGGGGTTGTCCTGTGCAGGGACAGGAGTCGGACTGGATGATCCTTGTGGGTCCCTTCCAGCTCAGGGCATCCTATGATTCCCTGTGTATCCCCAGCGTGTTTGATGTCCCTTGGGAAGATAGGCAGAGCACTGAGCACTGTAGAGCGCCAAATCAAGTGCTTAAGTCCCAGAGGGACCTTGACCTGTGTCTCCCTAAGGTTTTGCTCTGTTGAGGGCTTTGGTGGGTACCCCAGAACTAAACAATGTTCCCAAAACATCTCTCTGTTGACAGGTGAAGGTGGCCCAGCCTGAGGTCCTGCTGGACGGGCTGTCCCCCAGCACAGAGTACTCTGTCGCGGTGTACGCGATGTACGGGGAAGATGCAAGTGACCCAGCCAGCATCCAGGAAACCACCCGTAAGTGCTGCTGCTGCTGCTACTGACTTGTTATTAAACACTTAAGGCAGGAGAGACATGTTAAATGAGGTGCTTCCCGTACTGTGCATGTGGCTTGTAAACACGCTGCTTCTTCCCTGCCTAATCTTAAATGAATATTGGTCCCCAAGGGGATCTCTAATTACATGGTGAGCTGTGGAAAAGGAGTGATTTTCCCCTGGTAAGAGAACTGGAAGACCTGTTCTCTGAGCTCTTTGTTGTTTGGGGAGAAATTTGACTGCTTCTTCACCTAAAGCCCAGGCAGCCTTTCATGACAGCCCAGGGACATGTATGGTAGCGACATAAAGAGAATATTTTCCCGCATGGTGAATGAGTTTCTTAGTTCAAGGTAGGGTTATCTAAGAGCAGCAGGTGGCATTGCCATTTTGTAGCCTGTGGAACCTGGGAGTTTTGTCACTACTTCTTGTTGCAGTGGCCTTGAGTCCTCCCAGGTACCTGAGCTTCTCCGAGCTCAGCCACGCGTCTGTTCGGGTCAGCTGGGACGCTGCATCTCCGGCCGTGAAAGCTCATCGTGTCACCTACGTTTCTAGCAGAGGGACCAACCCTGGAGAGGTGAGTCCTCAAGGGGCTGGAGGAAGGAAAATAAATTTAGGGCGGTCAGATACTACCTTGTTCTCCTTCAGCTGTGTGGTTCAGGGAGGGCTTATCTGCTGGCAGTGTTTTAATTCTGAAACGGGCATTTCCGATGCAGTTGCCACCCATGTGCTAACCCCTCTGCAACTGTCCCGCTGCTCCTCTCCAAACTCTCACACAACTCCTCCGCTGCAGGTGGAGGTTCCTGGCACTGCAACATCCACTGTCCTGAGACCTTTGTCCTCCCTCACCCAATATTTCATCAGTGTCCGATCCACATATGATGAAGGGGACTCCTTTCCGATTACTGGCAACGTTACTACCTGTAAGTAGGGAATGGAAATGTTTGGTCCCAGTAACAGGTGACAAAATTGGTTTGCGTGTGTCTCAGCTGGGATGTTTCGAAGGCTGGTCCCAGCAGCTCATGGCCAAAGCCCTTGCACAAACCCCAGATGACTGTTGTTCTTTATGTGTGGAATGTGTTCAATTGTGTTATGTTTAACATGAGGTGGAAGAAAGTAAATGAACAAAACACATGATATATCACTAAGCTCTGTGTCCTTGAGAGCCCTCCTGGCCTTCTCCCCTTTAGAATACCAGCGTGATACGTGTCCTCTCCACAAATGACATAATCCTCCTTAATTAGGGTCCTAAAAATAATTTACCCCTCTCCGTCCTGATGGCTGTTGTCATGTGGGTCTGAAGAAGTGAAAGACAGGCTGGTCTCAGACATCTGCCTGGTTGATGTTTTGCTCCCCGACCATCTGCTCCCCATCTTGGCTCCGACTTCAGCTTCAGCTGCTTTTCCTTCTGCATCCCCCAGTGAAGGTCCCCCCTCCGCGGGCACTGAAGGTCACCGAGCTCTCCGGGAACAGCCTCCGACTGCAGTGGGAAGCTGTTGCTGCCTCCGACGTGGTTGTCTATCAGATCAAGTGGAGCACAGCCAGTGGAGAGAAGCCTCAGGAGGTACGGATCCATGCACAGCTCTGGGGAGGTTGGGATGGCTTTGTGCCTGCTTGATGGCTCTGAACTCACCTGCAAGAGTGGTATGGGGAGGTGCAAAGCTGTTCCTCTTAATGCACTTCAATAAATCAAACAGCTCTGCACCCAGCGAAGGAGCCTATGGAGCCTATGTCCTGGGTTTGGTTCCATTCAGTGGAATGTTCACCTTGAGTGCTGGAAGCAAGAGGGACAGGAGGATGGTATCCTACAGACTCTGGGAAGATTGCAGAAGTGTTCTGGAAAAACTCAAGGATGAAATTCAATAGGGACAAGCAGAAAGTATTAAGCTTAGGCAGGAATAATTAACTACACGTATACAGGATGTAGAACAAATAGCTAAGAAGCAATTCAGTAGGAAAAAGATCTGGGTTTGCAGAGAATCACCCGCCCACAATGTCAAGTTGTTGTTGAAAAGACAAAGATAATACTCAAGTATTTATAGCTGGAGGTGTCACCTCTAAGACTGGTGAAGGAACTTCTGTTTTCCTCAGTGCTGGTGAGCACTGGCTGCTTTTTGGATCCTGCACTTCCTTAAGGATGGGATCCAGGTGAGGAACACACAGAGGAGAATGACCAGTGACAATGGGTGGAGGAGGGCAGGGATGGACCAGGTCACCTCTTCCATCTTAAGCCCCTGTTTTCAGTGTGAGTGCAAACAGCACTTTAAATAGTGGTTTAAAACCACAAGTCTCTCGTGCAATACTTCACTTTTGGGCTGGAATAGGGATGTACTTGGCCTTCTGTCCCCAACACATCTAAAAACTAAAACTGAGCAAAGGGACTTCATGCTCCAGATGGGCTGTTGTGTGTCAGAGCAGAGAATAGTGGTACTGAAGTAGCTGCTGAATATAACTGGGCAGCAATGCATGGTAATCTACCCTGCATTAATCACAGCTGGAATTTTGCCTTTGCTTAGATGTGCACAACCCACAACAGCAGACTTTGTCCCCAAAGCCCAGTGCAAACTCATTTATGCCTACGAGCAATCTGTGAGACAAACACTTGGATGGCATGGACTGGCTTGGGGCTGCCTGGGAACTCGACTGACTCATTTCTTCCCCTGCTGCAGCTCTCCATTGCTGGAAACGTGGCAACTGCTGTCCTCACAGGCCTGCAGAAGAACACCGACTATAAAATATCCATCTGGGCTTATTACAAAGATGGTGCTCGAAGCGACACGGTGTCTGTCCAGCACAGGACCAGTAAGTGATCAGCAGCCCGTACCCACAGCCTCAGGGTAATTAACTGGGAACAGGATGCCTTAGAACCCATCACAGAATGGCAGCTCAGATCTGGGCATCTCCAGCTCTGTAAACCCAAACTTGAATGTCTGAAAGTGGCTAGAGATATTTAGATTTCCATCTTAAAGTATTCTGAATTTGTCCTGAGAAAAGTAGACTGGGCAAACATAAGCAGGCTGGTGCATCTTGTAGACATCTGATACCCTTGCAATGTGTTTAATGTAGAATATATTGGGTTTTCCCCCTGCTTCTGTGAAGTGTATTGGTGTAAATGAATTGGCTTTCTGTGAGGTGTTCAGCTGAGCGTATGCTGCCTAATGGATGTCTCCTGTTAGTAAAGTATTTTCTGTTAAGGAGGGTGAGGATTTCTGGAGCTACGTCACAGTTGAGCTCTGCTTCATCTGAGGGCACTTACAAAAATGAGAGAGAATCCTGCAGGCAGACTCTGCCTGGGACCATTATCTAAATCTTGCTTTGTACAGGCAGAATACGAGGTTAAAAAGTGGCACTCCCGGAGGTCCTCTTAATTAATATTGCCTCTATAATGGCTTTGTTGGCAGGGAATGGAATACAATTCATTCAACTGCAGCAATCCTCTCCTCCTCCATCTTTCAGCTCTCACCCTCCTTCACAGAATAAACTCATTTAGGGAGGTATTTTGCTGATGTAGCTCAGAGTAAATGGCAGTCTTGGGATAAGAATCTCAGTTTTATTAATAATGAATAATAATAACATTTGTTTATAGAAAGCTATTTCAGGCAAGTACCTAGAAGCTGCATGCTGCCAAAAAAAAAAAAAGGCGCATCTTACAGGTATATAATGATAAATGGAGAATTAGAGCTGTTTTCAGGCTTCAGAAAATTGGTGGCTATGTCTTTGATTTTTTAGTGTTTAATGTTTCTTTTGATTTTTAATGTTTAAAGTAAGAAGTGCCCACGGGGGAGAAGTGGCACGGAAGGAGTGGGTGGTGGTTTCCAGGAAGCCGTGCTGATCTTGGGCAGTTCAGAGAAAACTTGTGGATGGCAGCAAATTGAATAAGGCTTGTGCAATGGATGTGTGGGGATATGTGGCATTAGGCAGGACTCTGGGAAATTCTGGGATATGGTTATATTCAAACCTTTACTGTTTCAAGCAAAAACTACTACCATGTGTTGTGCAATTATGAGTGGTTAGAATGTCCAAAAGGTCAGTCTGTAGAGCGGGCAAATGATAACTCATTCACCTAGTACATCATAACCCCCAAACCCCTGGTTCAATTTTTATAGCCCTCTCCACCCTAATTTTCAAAATAAAATGAAATTCTGGGGGCTGAAACATCATTGAAAGTTCTCCTCAGGATGGCAGATGTTGTGTTGCAACCTGGTGAACAGCAGTGGCTGTGCTGAACAAAAACAAAAGTGCATTAGAGGAGGTTGAGAAGCTCTTCTTCCTTTCATCAGTGCTTTTCTCTTTTCCTCTCCTGGCAGCATCCGCTTACACAGGAATAGGTCAAGTCATAAAGTTTCTCTTAAAAACATCTTGGTATAATTTCTAAGAAACATTGAAGTTTGAGGGCAGTGGCTGAAGTGAAACTCAGCAGGAAGCGCTGCTAACACAAGGTTCTCTCCCCATCCTTCATCTTCCCTGGAATACTTTCTTCTTTGAAGGCTAAGGGAAAAAAAATGCCAGGTCAGGGCAATGCTCTTTGCACACTGGTTTTGTGAAACAGGCCAAATGGGTTACGCTCAAGAGACCCTGCAGACACCAGCCCCTCGCAGACAAGTCATCAGAAACATCACCCTCTTTTATAAAAAACCAAAACCATTAATCGTTGCGATGTGTCACTCGGTAGCCTTGGGACAAGGTTTCTTTTCTTCCTGGCAGACAGAATACTTGTTTCAAAGTTATAGTCTGAGACTTATCCCCAGTGTGTTTATGAATTCAACTTAAAATGGCTAAACAGCTTTAGCTGGAAAGGGAACGAAAGTTGGAGACAGTGATATGGTACACGTCCCTTCTTACCGTCTTCTCTAGCTCAGCACTTCGTGTTTAAGTGGCAATGCTGTAACTGAATATTCAGAGACAGCAAGAGGGAATAAAAACTACTTTTGGAGTGAAGATATGTAGCTGGAAAAAAGTGGGGTTTTCAGTCTTTTTTTTTTTTTTTTTTTTTATTTTTTTTTTTTTTTTATTTTTTTTTTTTTTTTTTTTTAAATTATTGTTTATTTCAATGTTTAACCTTTTTATGTAGAGTGAGAGCATTGCAACAGAACTGAGATCCCTTAATTTCATTCCCACCACCAGCACCAGGTGGTCTGAGCATCCTCCCCAGGAGGAGGACATCCCTCCCATGGGAGGGCTCACAACCACCTTTCTCCTTCTGAGACTCTCATCCCTCTGCTATTGTCTTATTTTTATATGAGCCTGAAACCCAAATGAAAACCTGCTGCCAAAGGGAGTGCTTTAGTTGTCACAAAATGCATGGAGCAAGTGGATTACAAAGTGCTTATGTGCCCCGTTCCTCCAGCTGAGCTGTGCAGCAGCATCTCCAGCTTGAGGCTGATAAACATCTTCAGGTTCTTTATACAGCTCCTCCATGAGCTCTTCCTAACAGAGCATGGAAATAAAAAGGATTGAAATGTAGGGAAGAAGCTTAAAACCATGGCAGCGAGGGGAAAAAAACCCAACCTATGTAATCATTGCAGGTGAGTATTTTGATGGAGTGGACTCCAGGTCTTACTCTTATTTGAAAACGTGCCCATAATGCTGGTTAGACCCGAGAGTGAGAAGCCTGTGATTCTTCCTGTGGAGGAGCAGAGGTTCATGAGGTATTTGAAGGCACAGATGGTGTCCTCGGTGTCAGAGATGCTTCTTTCCTCCTGGGCAGCTTCAGGAAGTGACCTTTCTCCTGCCTGTCAGATCCGTGCCATCAAATTCTGCCAGGCCTGGGGGCTTTCCAAAATAAACCCAACTCAGAAGACTTTTCCTAACTTTCCCTCTGTTCACTTAAACAGAGTCTCCACTTACCTCAGCTGAAGGAAATAGCCAGCAAAGATGCAGACGTATAGTGCAGCACTAATAATAGTGCTGTTGAAGTGACTTTACCTCCCACACTTGTTTTCTTCTCCGCTGTACCTTGCGGTGATGCACAGCAACGGCCTCCAGCCTGACTCAGCTGCCAGCAAACTTGGTTCAGCATCAGTAAAATAGGCTCATTTTATACAGAAAAGGGAAGGAGGATCAATGAAGATGCAAATGATCTTCACTCAACCTGTGCTTGAAGGTCACCCCAGACTTTGCTGGGTGGGCAGAGGAGCCTTACAGGTAAAACTGCAGAATAGAAATCTCACAGCCTGAGTGTGTGTCCTTGACTGTCTTTAGGGCTCAGCCACCACTCTTAGTCACTTCTGGATAAAATGCTTCCTTACCTTCATCCAGCACTCCTGTGTCTTCACACCAGCATGGGTCCAAAGCCAGAAATGTGCATTTATGCCAAGCAAGACACTGCTTGGAAACAAGCTACAGGAGTAGATGACCCTTATTTGAACAGCCAACGGATTTAGCCCATTCCACCTTTCTCTTAGTAACTCTCATCCCCTGCTCAGAGAAATCACTCCAACATAACAGCCTCTGTCGCCAGGTCTGGTTTGCTACACAGCAGGACCCCAGGGAAAAAAAATGCATTTACATAATTAAAAATTGCTCAGCTTTTATCTCTGGCAAACCCTTTTCTGGCTGACCACAGCTCAGCCCATCACCTGTTTGGGATACAGCCATACATTGTGGTGCAGGGCCAGGAAAAGGAGAGTAGCTCAGGTGCTGTACATGCTCCCCTCGTCGAGGCTGTGGGTGTTGGTGTGAGAATTGCTAGACAAAACTGTTGTGTGCTGGCTGCTCTGGGGTTTTTTTTAGAATAATTTTAAAACAGAAAGAAAAGCTGAAAAATATTAGAAATTATGATGGATTAACTTGAAAGTGTGATCCAGGCTTAGCCAGCAATCAAGATGTTTGTCCAGTGCGTCTCCAGATCTTTGATGAAATTCACCTGCAGTCTGGGTCTTTATGAAGGGTATTCTTCAGTGTTTGTCCATGATGTATACAAAGGATCACTTTTCCTTGTACTTCCAGGAGTTCCAAGATTTTTTTCCAGGCCATAGGATTTCAATTGCTGAAGGCTTGAGTTGTACTATGTTGTATTAGGGCAATCCTCACCTTTCCAGGATCTGTTTTCTCTCTTGCCTGGTCCCCAGGGTGATTGCTGCTGCTCTGAGCGCTGCTTAACAGCACAGCAGAGTGCTGGAGTGTTCAGAAATGGCCTTGGAAGCAAGTGCTGCTGGCCCTCTTTGTAGACGTTAGTTCCTGCCTTTTATGCTGTTCACCTTTAATCCTTGCTCCAGATTCCCGGAGCCCACCCACCAACCTCTTCATTGACTCTGAGACCCCCACCAGCCTCCAGATCCACTGGACCCCTCCCGATGGCCGCGTACAGCACTACAAAATCTCCTACAACCCCGTTTCTGACACTGGTGCTCAGCAAACAGTAAGTCTCCAGCTCCTTTGTAGGTGACATGGGGACAAATTCATGCCCAGGGGACTTCTGCTCACTCCAGTAGGGTTTACCAGAAGGATAGCTGCCTCGCAGGACTGTAAAACAAGTCTCTTGCCCTGACTTGCTGGATGTTGTTTTGTGAACAGGACCTCCAGGCTTCTTTGTGATTAAGATATTTGTGTCTGTCAAAGCTGCTAATAACGCAGCTTTTTCCCCTCCCTGATATGGGGTGGGGAATTCTCAGAGGATAAACCTGCTGTCCCTCTGACTTAGCTTAAATATTAACCTTTAAACCCCAGATTTTCTACTCATACCCAGACTAGTTACCGTGTTCCAAGGCACTTCTGATACATTTGCATGGGGAATATTGGGGTCTTTCCATAGGGAAATGCTCTTCCCCTGGACACAGCTAGTCTGATGGCAATGCATGGCCAGGCTTCCTTGGCTTGCTCTCACTGTTGGGTGAACTGAGCAGGGATGCTGCCCTGAGCCCCTTGTCCCAGGGCTGGTCACTAGAACCCCTCCAGGTAAGTTTGAGGTGTGAGTAAGAGCTATACTGGGGAGCCTGCCCCCACGTCAGGCTCTTTTTCCATCCCCCTGTAGATCATGGCTCCAGGTAAAAGCAGCAGCGTGACCCTACAGTCGTTGCTGCCTGATCGAGCCTACAAGGTGATGGTTTCTGCCATCCACTACACGGGAGAGAGTGAGATCACAGCCACGACAGGACGGACGGGTGAGTGTATCCGTCAGCATGTGTGTGTTTGTCATCACCTTCCATCCATCGCTCCTGAGGCAATGTCTATCAGGGCAGTGATGTCCTCGCTTGCACGGGGCTGTGGCCAAGTTCAGGGTTTTGCTCAGCAGGGTATAGGCTACTCACCTTGAAAAAGGAAAATCCTGCCTCAACTTCTTCACTCCTCCCGTGCTTTATTTGTGATTCCAGGATGATTGGGAAGGGCTGGTGACCATGTGGGTCTCCACTCAGGAATCCTCATCCTGAATAACAGAGCTCGCCTGTGCACTGTTTTGTCTTTCAGCTCCTGTGTTGTCTAAATTCCCTTCAATTCGAGGATTCGTTCCGCCTAAAACAGAGGGTAAATCACCTTTTATAAAGTCTTGCTTTTCTACTTTAATTTAATTTTATTTTTTGTGTATCAAGTCACGCAGTGTGGGCTCTGCAGGGCAGGCAGGAGTGGGTCTGTTATTTTGTGACAGATGCCTCTGGGGATTGGCCAAGGACAGCCAGAAACCACATAACTTCTTAAAATCAGACTCAGTAAAGAGACTGATAGGATTTTCAGAGGATTTCTGCACAACTTGAACAAAACGGGGCAAAGAGAATGATGACATGTTTAAATTCCCTTATTAAATTTAATGAGCGTACGTTCTCATAGCTGAAATAAAGCAAACTATAAAATGGATTAGTGAGAAATGTTGAATTAACAGGGGCTATAAAAAGTTGTTAAGAAGCAAATATTAGAATACAGATATTGTGGCAGTAATGCCTTTTCTGCCTATTTGAAATGTTTCTAAGCAAAACTTCAGTTTTAAAAGTTATTGAGGGAAGCCACAAAGGAAGAAGGAACTGGGTTAGATGAGAAAATTTTAGTTTGTACCCAACAAAGAACATGTTGGGCTAAGTTTTCAAGTGGCTTATTGAGGAAATCTACAGGTGTTCAGACCACAGTGGAAGAGTCCTGTGATCTTTCAAGCAGAAAACAATCCTTCCATAGGGTCGATGAGTCACCTTGTAGAATTTAATATAGCTGGAAAGACAATAGGAGAAATATTAAATTCTGTATGTTTTATAAAGTAACTTTTTTAAAAAAAGAAGCAGACATGATATGTAATAACGCAGGGATAACTGTTGGATGTGCAGTAAAGGGCTCAAAAATTGATATGTAACCAAATTATTGAGAGAAATGGTCTGATGTATTGCAGGAGTGAATGTTTATTGTGCTGCATTTGGCTGGGGCTCGAGGAGAAAAACAAAAAATACAGAGAACAACAAGACAGCAGGAATCCCAGTCTGGAAAGTCTAGGAAAAAACTTCAAAGCAGAAATGCACACTGCCAGTGTTGAGGATCTTTACTCCAATATACTTTGTCTATGATTTGGAAATCTTAACTGCTTTCCGTAAAACCCTTCATTAGTTTTATACCCAATTCTATGAGATTTATGGTATATATGTGTAAAACTAGGCACTAGGTTGAATAATGGAGGTCATGGCATCTTGTAAGTCTTCGTGTTTGAACTCCTGGCTCCAGCAGTTCCATGGCCACCCAGGTCACAGGTTTGGGTGTCCTTTCTTTCATGTATTTCTTGATCATGAAAATGGCATTGACACTCCTATAGACTTAGGAATCTCAGGTGCCCAGAGGAGGGTAAGTCACCCCCTTTAAATGTTTTTACACATTTGGCAGAAGTTGGGTAAGGACAATTGGAAGCCCCACTTTTCTAGTGAGGTATGAAACGTCATTGATGCAAGAATAGCAATAGCAAGGCTATAACGAAGCCTGAGTATAATGATCTGCGAGACTCTATTATACTGATGACCTAGAAAACCATTTCTGAAATAGCCCATCTTGTCAAGTGTCCTTGATTTTCAGGGACATTTCTCGTTTTGCGTCAAGCATTCCCTTTGTCCCAGCTCCATCTGGCATCCATGGCTTGGGATTTACATGGCAGCAGATAATTGAAAGCAGCATTCGTGTGCTGTTTTCTAAAACACCCCCTGACCTGAGCCTTTTAAACAGAGAGTGCTCATAACCACAGTGCCTCGAGTTCCAGCCTCATGTCTCAGTCTTCTCTCTTTTGCTTTCTGCCCCATGGCATCATAGAGGATTTATCAAGGGAGTTTCTGAAAGGCAAACTGCAAAACTTTGCCCAAACTCTTTGTGTTTCCCTAAAGACTTCAAAAGCTGAACTCTCAGGATGGGATATATATTTTTGCTGTGTGTATTTCGAGTTTCAGGTACAACATTTGGAACTGCAGATATCTTTATTTTATAACACCATTAAGATGCATGTTGCAGTAAAAGCACTGTTTAAAAACAAAAATAGTGTTTTGATGTCTGTTTTTAAAGAGAAGCTTGCAGAACATAACAATCCCTTGTATTTCATGTTGTAAGGTGCTGGGTTAGTCGAAAGAAAGTGATCATGAAGATGTTTGATGATGAAAGACAGTATTTTTATTTTTGTGATGAGCAAGCCAAGGAACAACCTTTATGTTTGCATAAACATAAATACTCTCTCTCTATCCGTATATATATATAAACAAGGTTGAAGACTAGGCTCTGAATTAAGCTATATAATATTCGAAGTCTTGTTGTATTTTTCCATTGCTCTGCCCAGAGAAACTGTGTTCGTTTTTCTTCTATAATCTCCTACTGATTTTTTTCCCCTCTTAATAGTTTTCCCTTTTTATTTTCTTCTCACAGCCTGCCCCACCATCCGCTCCACCCACGGCTCCGTACGAGGTACAGTAGCACGTCAAACCCCAGTGATGCTGGGCTGTGAACATGAAAATATTACCTGGTCTTCTTGTTTTGAGAAATCTGCAACAACTGAGCAGGAGGGAAAAGGTTTCCCTGTCCTGAGGGAAAGCGGAGAAGCCTGAGATCCAAAGTAGGAAAATATTCCTTATCAGGTAGAAGAATATTCTGCACTAACAGTATTGGTATGCCTCTGCTGCTGGTGGTTAATGCCGGGATTTTCCCGCAAGCTGGGCTTCAAACGGCTGTTGAATTTCAAGAGGATTTCAACTCCTAACTCATATGGTTTCCTTAAGAAAAGCTCTCAGTCTGTCACCAACATCACCTTTGCATCTCTAGCGAAGAGCTCTCTGCAGTTGGGCTGTGCCTTTGCTAAGGCAGCAAATTCCCGTTCTCCAGTCTGTGCTGTAACCTCACATCATACTGTTGGGGCTGCTGTGTGTATTTGTTGCTTCGAAAACAATTAGTCCTGCTTATAAAGTGATATCACCTCATTCCCAGAGAGTTTTGTGGTACAGGTGAGACTGAGAAACTGCCCCTGTTCTCAGCTCTGCTGTGACCCTGTGGCTGAGTCGCTTTGCCCACCCTGCCCCTTGCAGCTCCCGGGGATGTGCATCCCCGCCCGGGAGGCTCTCAGAATTGTTATCCTGTCTGTGGATGCAGAAACCACAGCGATCAAATCCTAAAACCACAACAAATTGGCCTCTCCTTCTCCTCCTTCACGAAGGTGGCAGGAGCAGCCAATTTCCACAGCAGCTTGCTGAAAGCATGACATCCAGATTCACGATATGAGAATAATACGACCATATTACAATACGTTTATAATTGTGACTCAAGCTTTATTTTAATCCTTCACACTACAATATTTCCTGCATGTTTTAAGGAATCTCCAGTGCCAGAAGCCCTATATCAGAGATAAATGTCTCTCAAGTAGGTCATTTCCTTTGGCAAACTCCCTGGTGCTGTTGGAAAACAAACAAACAGAAAAAGCGCCCTGGACCAAGCCCCAGGCGAAATAACAACTCAAGCCAAGAAACTGCAGAAGATTCTAAATGGTGAACGGGTGAGGGAATCCAGACTGAAAGGACCACAATTTAATGAAGTTGTAGCCTTTCCACTTGCTAAAGAACGAGCTATCTCCTTCATCCCAGCCTGCTGCAAACTCAGATAAACTGAAAAAAAAAAGAAAAAAGAATCCAAATTGCAAGATCTTGTCTTACTGAAGAGAAAACTGAAATGAGAAAATGACTCGGAGCATTAATGATGAGCTGGGAGAGCGAGATGAAGCTGCCCGAGCCAGGCAGGCGATGTCAGGGGAGAATCTCTGCACACCACATCAGGCAGGTCACCCCTGGGTGTCTCAAGAAAATAGAGAGCAATGGAAATGCTCATATTTTAAAGTTCTTTCTTAATTTTTCTGACTCTTACATGTAAGGCATTTAAGAGCAGAAATCATTCTCTCTCCCTGCTAGCAATTACTGGACTGATTCCATGTCTTTTGAAGATAATGTTTTTGCATCTCGTTGTAAAGAAGAACTTATTGGAGTAACTTCTTTCTCATCTGTTCTTCATTCTGGAGGTTTGACCACACAACTGTGAAAGTCTCCATCTTTAGTCTACTCTTCTCCAAGAGGAGATTATAGCAAATATGTGCAGAGGGTACAGGCAGAAACTATTTTCCTTGGCTCCCACTTGTAGAACACACTCCAGGTTTCTAGTGAGCTTGAACACCCTCGCTGCTGTCTGTGTTGCTGTGTCTTTTTCTCCTACTGCCTTCTCCTTGCTAGCTAGCGGTTAATTCTACCTGCTCGGCAATACCGTCCCCCCCCCCTTTTTTTTCCCTCACTCTTATCTAACAATTTGTTTTTCTTTGTCTATTCCAGGATTTGATATGATGGAAGCTTTTGGCTTGGTAGAGAAGGAATACGCCTCCATTAAAGGCGTAGCTATGGAGCCGTTTGTGTTCAGCGGTTCCCGGACCTTCACCCTGTTCAGAGACACCCAGCTCACCCTGAGGACCAGGTGGGAGTGCAGCTGTAAGCGGCAGCATCTTCCACTGTTGCATGTGCACACATTAGCTACGCTCACAGCAAAGGAAGATCAATGACTTGTGGATGGGATGAATGATGCAGCCCCTCTGGCAACGTCAAACTGAAATTATAACGATGATGAGCTAAATCAAACCATAGGTAGACTGAAAAGAATGCCAGAATGTTTTTCCTTAATATATTAAGAACGTAACCTCTGAATTTCTCAACATCAGTATGGAATATGTCACAGAGAAGCTAAGAGGACACAATAGGGGTATTTATATATATTATTTTTGTGCAGCCAAACGTTTTCACACTGAGGTTTTTGCTTTTTATAGAATCACTTTTCCCAGCAGTGTTAGCTGCCGTGATGGACATAATGATCACGTATGGACGCTGGACGATTCTTTAGGCAGTTCGTCCACAACCACATGCACCTTGGTGATGGCAGCTTGAGGTGATATTTGCATCTTCAATCCCTTCTCCCTGCATCTCTGGTTTGGAGAGACATCTTCACTTCAGAAAATATTTGTCTCACAGCTGCTTTCTGCAGCTTGGTCTTTATTGATGAGAGGGAATAACCAGTGACTCTGGGTTGTGACTTGACCCTGTTTCATTGTGTACAAGGCTTCTCCGCAGAGTCCCAAGTGGGCCAAGCAGCTCCCGTGACCTCAATCATTTTTTGCGATTATAAATCAGGAATGATCTGACTCCTGACATTCAGTACTACTTTGTTTGAAGCCTAATTACTGAGGCACTGGCTCAATTTAATCTTAGTTAAAGAAGCAAATCTTCTTAATGTAAACAGAGTGGGGGAGATTCAGAGAACTCTTTGGTTTAAATACTCAGAAAATTATGGGCAAATCCTTTTGTTCAGCTGGTGCATACATGTTTCAAGGACATTACTCCTTCAGAAACAGAGACAGAATGCAGAACCTGGCATTACTTATGAATCAGTCCTGAAAAGATGCTTGATGAGTTGTGTATATGCCCATGCAAATGTGTCCTGTCTCAGATTACAGCCGCATTTCAGGCATAACCAATTCGACCTTCCCCATTGTCTTGCATCCCCTGGCTGCTGCTCCTGCCCGGTTTGCTCTGCCGGTGTTGGCAGCAGCTGCAGAGGGAGCTGGGTTGTGCCAGCAGCTGATGATGGGCATCACTGCATGGGCAGAGTCCAGAACTCAGCCTGAATTTTGCAGCTGGGACGTGGGGACCCGGAGATGGGTTCTGTGGACACTCTGCTTATCCCTGGAGGGCACTTACACTGATTTCTGCCAAGGCTTTAGGATTTCACCCCATGATACGTGATGACCATTCCTCCTTCTTGAAGAGGAGGTTTAAGGGAGTGTTTTGGAGCCTGGCAGGGATGGTTTGTGAGCTGCTGCTGGGTTCTGGTTTGAAAAGCATTAAGGCTGCACTCGCTGTGCCTTGGCATTCCCTGGGGCAGCTCTGGCAGCAATGGACCAACACCAGCTGCTCCACCTGAGCATCCCCACGGCACCAGCGGAAGGTCCTTGAGGGCTCATCACTCAGCAGAGGCTTCAACAGCCCGAGAGGGATGCATGAAACAGGGACTGGGCTCTGTCCTGGCAGATTGTGTTCCCCTCCCTTGGGCAAAGCTTTCCCAGGCTGCGCTGCCCAAGAAACATGATGGATGAGCCCAGTCTGTAGGATGTTTTCGGCTGGCTTTCACTTCTTTACATCACTGATGTTCTTTTGGCTTGTCTCGTTCCAGCGATGTCCATCTCTTCGCAGTCCCCCCTGAGCACACCATCAGCATCCTCCTGCGCCTCCTGCCCGACACCCCCAAGGAGCCCTTCGCCATCTGGCAAATAACAGACGAGGATTTCCAGCCCCTCCTTGGCATTAACCTTGACCGTAAGGTTTCTTGTTGAGTACATTAAATTCAGGTATTTGCATCCGTTTCTGCGAGCAGCAGAACTCATTTTGCTATTCACTTGGAAAGTTTTAATGATTTAAAGTTCTTGTTGTACTGCAGCATTTTTGGGGAGCTTCGTTGCTGCTGCCAACTTTGCCTTTTAAATGCTTCCTAGTGAAATTAAAATACATATTTTCATTTTTATTCTACTTGTAACATATTCCTTGTTTTTACATATTCTTTTTTTTCCACTGTTTAGAAGTATTTCATTATAACCTATAAAGTTTTACCATGTTCAAGCCTATTTATTTGCTATTGTTCAGCATATGGATAAAATCAATTTCTGTCCTAATTCTAAGCTGTTATTTGTCCTATTTTCCCCATAGCCAGTAAGAAATCCTTGACCTATTTCAATCACGACTACAAGGCTGATTTGCAGGAAGTCTCCTTTGACCAGCAGGAAGTGAAGAAGATTTTCTATGGGAGCTTTCACAAGGTCCTTATCAAGAGAGGGAAAAATGTGGCTCATGATCTCACTCTGGTCTGGGAGTATTGTGCCATCAATGTGTATTGTTCAAAGTGAGGAGCGATTATACAAATGCTTTGCATCCAGATTGCTAGGGAACTGACAAACCTATTTCATATTGCTGACGTCTGTAATTGTAAAGAATTTAGGTTGATCCCATGTTCAAAATATGATTTTTCAAGTATTGGTTGCTTCTCTTTCCCCTTAGAAACTCCAAAACTGAAGGGTTTTTAGGTCTTAAACCAGGAAAAATTGACTT